>JALGBA010001233.1:0-410000 GCA_023970755.1 Azemiops feae | reverse complement strand
GAAGGACCCAAAGCCTCTGAGCATACTTGTAAGTTAGGGGGTCTTCAAACTTGGCAACTTTAAGTCTTGTGGACTTCAACTCCCAGAATTCCCCAGACAGCCACATATCTCCTTTCTAGGTTGCTTCTCTCCTTGATTAGTTTCCATCCGTTGTTTCTTGTCTTGCCTTCTGGTGCTTTGGAAAATAGGTTGGCCTCCCTCTTTTTTGTGGCAGCCCCTCAGATATTGGAACACTGCTATCATGTCACCCCTGGTCCTGCTTTTCACTGGACTAAATATACCCAATTCCTGCAACCATTCTTCATATGTTGCTGTAATTGGCTGTGTCTAGTTTAGTGAAAAGAAGGACTAGGGAGACATGATAACAGTGTTCCAATCGGAGTAAGCAGAGGTTGCAGCTGTAAAGTTCAGCAGCCAAAACCCAGGCTATCCCACTCCAAGGAAAGGACTGATGGAAGATCACTGGATTGGCTGCAAGCACCAACAGGATTCCATTACCTTAGGGGTCCTCAAACTTGGCCCTTTTATGACTTGTGGACTTCAACTCCCACAATTCCTCAGCCAGGCATGCTGGCTGAAGAATTCTGAGAGTTGAAGTCCACAAGTCATAAAAGGGCCAAGTTTGAAGACCCCTGCACTACCTGATAACTTCCATCACATTCAGTACCAATCAATCAATCAGAATAGAGCTGGAAGTTCCTTGGAGATCTTCTAGACTAGTCCCCAACTCAAGCAGGAGACCCTATACAATTTGAGACAAATGGCTGTCCAGTCTCTTCTTAAAAACCTCCAGTGATGAAGCACCCACAATTTCTGACGGCAAGCCGTTCCACCGGTTAATTGTTCTCACCGTTCATCTATACCTCCAGGTTGAGGTTTGTGCACGTGCGACCCCCAGCCCCTTTGACTCTGGGACCCTTCTGATTTTCTAGCTTGCTGTAACTTGGCAGCAGAGAAGGAGCCAGACCGTCTTTCACTTGTTACTCAGCTAAGAAGAAGAAGAAGAAGAAGTCAGTGCCGGCATTGTGTTTTGTCAAATGCGCGCGCCAAATCATAACAGAGCCAAGTCAACATAGCACGGCGATAATGAAACCATTGCTCTGCATAATGGGCTTAAATGTTTGCTGTTCCACTGTAGAACAGGTGCCCTTTAAAGCAATTTCTTCAGGCATCTGTAAGCCATCAATCACTCTGGTGAAAAGAGCAGGAACGGAGACAATGTTTAATTCATAGTCTGATAGAATCATCTTTCTGCATTATCTCTCTCTCTCAATTTTTTTTTCTTTTTCTTTTTTTTAAGGCTCCGCGTCTTATTGTGCCGCTGTTCGTGACATTCGGCTGTTTTTTCAAGAAGGATTATGTGGTGCCACATATTCAGATTTAGAGGAGAAAGAGGTAGGCGCCTAGGCAGTTCTTCCCAACTCCTGAAGCAGTTTAACTGCCTGGGGTTCCACGTGGCCTCTTTTAATGACAACTGCTACAGGTCCACAACAAGGGAGACGGGAAGGGGAGAAACATAACCGTGTACAAATAGAATTAACGTTGTAGGAACAAGGGCACCCTCCCCAAATCCAGGGGGGAAAATATATATTTCTGCCCATCCATTTGATTTCATCGTTTGCTCTATTATTTCCCTGATCGGCTCAGTATGCCATTACTAACAGAGACAAACCATACCGAACGTGGCGCAGCCATACAGCTAGTCCTCGACGTACAAATTCCGTTGCTAAGTAAGACGTTTGTTAAGTGAGCTTTGCCTCATTTTACAACCTTTCTTGCCGCAGTTACTAAGTGAATCCCTGCAGTTGTGAAGGGAATCCAGCTTCCCAGTTGATTTGGCTTGCCGGAAAGGCCGCAAAAGGGGGACTCACATGACCCCGGGACACTGCGACCGTCATAAATATGAGCCAGTTGCCAAGTGTCCAAATTTTGATCTCGTGACCCTGGGGATGCTGCACCGGTGGTTAAGTGTGGCAGTCTGGTGACAAGTCCCTTTTTTCAGTGCCGTTGCAACTTCAAACGGTTACTAAACGAATGATTGGAAGTCGAGGACTGCCCGTACTCGCTGTTCTTCCGTGAGCCACACGTTCAGTGATCATGTTAAGCAGCCATATCATTATCCAGGTATCTACAGGTGGGGCCTTGGCTCTTTTATGACTCGTGGACTTCAACTCCCAGAATTCCTGAGCCAGCATGGCTCAGCTTGGAAACCTCTCTCTTTCCCCTCAATATGGCTGGCTCAGGAATTATGGGAGTTGAAGTCCACGAGTCATAAAAGGGCCAAGGTTGCCTACCCCTGGGCTAGTCTATAGCCGGGAGAATCCAGATCACCCCACCATTTCCCTTCACCAAGAAGAGCTGTGTATATGCACATCACCGATATACAAGCAGCTGCTTCAACTGAATGCGTACTGCTGGGGTGTCCAGATAACCCGCCACTTATGACCACTTGTTTAGGGACTGTTTGAAATCATGATCAACCTGAAAAAGGGGGAAGTATGATCTGGATCCGAAGTTCCAACTGCCAGAACTTCACAGCCATATGACAAAACTGTGGGCGCTTGGCAACACAACCCCATATATGGCTGTTTGCAGTGTCTCTCGGTCATACGTCTGTGTTTTATGATGGTTCTGCTCCAAAACCAGCACTTCTGATTTTTGGCAGACCATCGCTTCTCTTCATGGCTGCCGTGTCCGTTTCCACGTTTGCCTTATGACCGCTGCATTAGCTTAACGTCGTCAAATGGTGCCTCACCAGGTTTACAATCGTCATGACATACAAACGTAAGGGGCAGACTCGGTTACGGTCATATGTCAAGGACTGTTTCTATAGCTAAAAGAAGAAGCCAAGGCCCTCTGCACAGCTAGTTCCAATTCACACGTGAAAGCTGTTTTTCCCCTTCTGTGGCCCAATTCACACAGAGCTACTCCATATGTCTCTTTCACACACATTGCACTAATATGCGAATAATTGGTTTCATTTGAGTTTCTTGAATAAGCTGCAATATCTGGCTGGATTTCAAGCAAGACATTAAGCCAAAAACTAAGGGACTTGATTAGGCTTTAAAGCAAAGCATGACTCTAGCCGTTATGTAGCTTGTTTGTTTTTGGTTAATTATAGCTTAAGCAATGAAGTATAGGTTTTTGTTTTTTTTAAATGCAGGCTTTCTATTATGTGTGAATGGAGGCTACGCTACAGAGCTTCGCAGGGAATTAGGCTTGATTAGTGAGGCCAAGGCAGAACCTTCTGGTGAAGACAAACAGGACCTTGGAGAACTCCAGGCAATGCCTTTTTTTCTATTAAAAAATATTGTCTCCACCTTGCTCTATGGCAGGGGTCTTCAAACTTGGCCCTTTTATGACTTGTGGACTCTTCAACTCCCAGAATTCCTCAGCCAGCGTGCCTGGCTGAGGAATTCTGGGAGTTGAAGTCCACAAGTCATAAAAGGGTCAAGTTTGAAGATCCCCTGCTCTATGGCAACTTTACGACCTGTGGGACTTCAACTCCCAGAATTCCTGAGCCGGCATAGAATTCGGAAGCCATAGAGTCAGTGGGGCATTCATTCATTAAATCAGAAGGGATGCAAATTTACCTCTCAAGGCCTGTAAGGCAAATTAAAATGTCTCATAATGATGGGGCTTTTTAGAATTACTATATTTACATTAGCATAAATACAGGTTGGTCAGAAGGAAGCACTGTCACCAATAAGGTGTTCTGGCATCAGCCTTTCTCTTTCAATACGGTGAGTTCTTTGCATCATCCTGATCGCTGATTTAAGTCCTGATAGTTTTCTCTCTTGCTGTGCCCCACAATATAAGCATTTCTCCTTTTCATTTCCTCCTACAGGTTGGCCCTGTTACAGCTGACACTGCAGCCCATTTTCTTGGGATCCACAAGAAACGCAGGCTTGTCAAGAGAGAAAACAAACAACAGTTCAGTTTACTGGGCCCCAAGCAGACACAAACTCTAGGTAAAAAGATGGTTAACTGGCTTATCATTGTGGGTCTAAATTAGATATTGATTAACTGGGTAGCAAGGAAAGCAGAGGAAACCACTGCAGCCTAAGTTGGTGCTAATTTCTAGAGGACAACCGAGCAGACTTGCTTGTAGGAGCACAACTCCACTTACCTGCCAGCACACGGTACCATGACATTTCCAGACTTCCAAATTCATCATAAGTGTCACCTCTCACAGTGCAATTCTTTGCATCGCAGAAACCTGTGTCGAGTTTGGTTTTGGCCTGAAAAATTCAGCTCCTATCATTACTTGGGTCCAAAAGGGCAGAATCTAAAGAGCGAGGGCTACAGAAACAAAGATGATAAGGGGTCAGGAGGCTAAACCATAAAATGAATGATCGAGGGAACAAAGTATGTCTGGTGTAACAAAGAGAAAGATTAGGGGTGACGTGATAGCAGTCTTCCAGTACTTGAAGGGCTGTCACAGAGAAGTGGGGGGGTGTCAACCCATTCTCCAAAGCACCTGAGGGTGGGGTAAGAAGTAAAGCATGGAAACTAATCAAGGAGAGGAACAACCTGGAAAGAAGGAGAAATTTCCAGACAGTGAGAACAATTAACCAGTGGAACAGTTTGCCTTCAGAAGTTGTGGGTGCTCCATCACTGGAGGTTTTCAAGAAGAGAGTGGACAGCCATTTGTCTGGAATGATATAGGGCAGGGGTAGGCAACCTTGGCTCTTTTATGACTCATGGACTTCAACTCCCAGAATTCCTGAGCCAGCCATGTTGAGGGGAAAGAGAGAGGTTTCCAAGCTGAGCCATGCTGGCTCAGGAATTCTGGGAGTTGAAGTCCACGAGTCATAAAAGAGCCAAGGCCCCACCTGTAGATACCTGGATAATGATATGGCTGCTTAACGTGATCACTGAACGTGTGGCTCTCTCTCTCTCTCTCTCTCTCTCTCTCTCTCTCTCTCTCTCTTCTCTCTCTCTCTCTCTCGCTATCTCCTCTCTCTCTCTCTCTCTCTCTCTCCCCCCCCCCTTCCCCCCATCTTCCTGGGATTATATAATAAAATGCAGTTTTAGAGAGGAGCACCTGACTGGCCCTTGCCAAAGCAGGATTATTTAGGTCACAAAACTAAGACACACGGAGAGGGAAACAAGGTGTATCTGAGGTGTATCTGAGTTACCTTTCGCCATGAGGTGGAGCTGTGCTGCGCTCCGGAAGCCTTGCTTTGAGATCGCCTCGTTCACACACCCCTTTGCGTGCAAAGCAGACGTGTACCCCAAGCGACAACATGACACGCTCCAAATGGAGCATTAAATTGAATGTGCATGTTAGATTCGGGAAACACTCAGACAAAATGGATTGATGTCTTTTATTTCTTGTAAACCACCCAGAGTCGCTTAGGTGAGATGGGCGGTGTAGAAACTTGAATAAATAAATAAAATGTTCTTGTCTTCCTTTGGAAGAATGGTAGCTAGTCAATTGGCGTGAAAAGTACAAGATTTTAATTCCAGTTAAAATGGGAAGTTTGTCTTACATGCTGAGAATATATCAGCAGAAGCAGATTAGTGTTTTGACTCATCTTTCTTTGCAGTCCAGGTAGTCCTTGACTTACGACCACAGTTGAGCCCGAAATTGATGCTGCGAAGTGAGACATTTGTTATGCGGGTATTGACCCAGTTTACAACCTTTCTTGTCACAGTCGTTAATTGAATCACTGCGGTTGTTTAGTAACCCGGTTGTGAAGTGAGTCCGGCTTCTCCGTTGACTTTGTTTGTCAGGAGGTCGCAAAAGGGGATCACGTGACCCCGGGACACCACAACCGTCATAAGTACATGCCAGTTTCCATGCGTCTGAATTTTGATCATGTGACCACGGAGATGCTGCAACGGTTGTAAGAGTGTGAAAAAACGTTCATCAGTCCCTTGTTTCAGTGCCATCGTAAATTTGAACGGTCACTAAATGAACTGTTGTAAGTCGAGGATTACCTGTATTGGGGAAAATACTATCTTTGTTGGAATTCATTGGACTAGAGTTTAAATGATGTGCGCATTCCCCATAAATGTCCCCATTTCTTATTAAAAATGAGCATTTTAGGCTAAGTTCCCTACAAAGCAGGATGAGGAACTCAAATCCCTAAACCAATGGTTGTAAGTCAATCAGTCAATCAATCAGAGTAGAGCTGGAAGGGACCTTGGAGGTCTTCTAGTCCAACCCCCCGCTCAAGCAGGAGACCCCATATACCATTTCAGACAAGTGGCTGTCGAGGACGATCTGTATATCTTTCCTTACAGGGCAAGGGTGGATATCCAAGCAGAATTAGTAAAATCTCTTCAATCATCTTTGGCGGACATGCCCTAAAGCCCAAAAATTTTGGTCAAGAATACATATATGGTCAGAGAAAAATGATTAAGAAACATATAGATTTTAAGCCAGAATTATTTTTGTTAGGTGTAATTGAAGGAAATTATGAAAAAGAATATACATATTTGATATTACACGTATTAACTGCAGCAAGAATTGTATTCGCTCAACATTGGAAAAATGCAGGATTGCCAACGGAGGAAGAGTTAATCAAAAAAAATTCTAGATTGTACAGAAATGGACAGGTTGACATTGAAAATGAAAGAGAAAAAAGACTCAGCATATTTTAGAACATGGGATACCTTTTATCAATGGCTAGAGAAACGAGGTAGAGAGAAAGGAATTTAATATGTATTAGTAAGTTAAATATTGGAACCCAGACAATATGTTGCTGATAAAATATTAAGAACTTGTGACTATAAAAAAATTATATATATAAAAGAAAGAGAGAAAGATGCCCTAGAGTTATTAATTCCACTTTTTCTTCCTCCCTCTCTTAGAAAAACCTCGCTTGGTGGGTCTGTACCAGGCCACCTGCCTGATCCTTCTCGAAGCCACCCATCAGGTGGCTGGACAGCCACCACCCTACTTGGCGTTGCTGGAACAATTGATGAGCGTGGGATTCCTGTTGACAGGGGCACAACTCACAAGGATGACTGAGTCGCAGGCCAGCCGTGTCTCTAAACTCTTGAGCACCACCAAGAAGGAAGAATCAATCATGGTATGTCAGTTCTGCAGAAGCCGCCTTAACCAGTCCCCGTGTTTTTTCGGCCTTTCCTCCAAGGCTTTTTTTTTTTTCCACCCAGCCTCGTTCCACCTCAGCCTCTGATGGAAACGCCATCAACCTCTTGGAGCAGGGGTGTCAAACTTTGACGTACGACTGGCCACTGAGTGACTGTTCAGAGTTACGATGGGGCTCCCTGGGGGTACTTACAACATGGATTCAAAGTTCCAACAGTTGGGGGGGGTCTCCCCCCCCCCGTGCAGTTACATGACTGTACTTCAGGTGCTTGGCAACCAGGCTGCATTTATGCAGTGACCCACAGTCACACAGCTGCACTTTATGGCTTGTTTGCTGAAAACTGGCATTTACTTCCAGCTTCCAGCCAAACCACTCCCATAGCAAACCATTGGTTCCCTGAGCAGCTATGATATTCACTTAACGACCATAGCGATTCATTTAGTGACCGCTGCAGAAAAAAGGTCATAAAAATCACATCGGTCCCAAGGACGACCTGATTAACAACCATTATGAGTTACAACTGTGATGGGCAGGCCTCCCTAATGGTCCTAACGGGAGCCCTACCTGTGCAAAAGGAATCTTGGAGTAGTCCTGCAAGCGGTGGCAACTAGATTCCTTTTTTTACAGTCTTGCACAATGTGCAAATGAAGGAGAATAAAACCCAAAAGCCGAGGGGCTCTTAACGTCGAGAGCAATGAAACAGAATGGAAATAGAATTCTTTATTGGCCAAGTGTGATTGGACACACACACAAGGAATTTGTCTCCGGTGCGCAAGCTCTCAGTGTATATACAAGCCACATGTGACAAATCATGATTATCATCATAAAAAACATTCATCATAGGTCATAAGATACAACAGTCAGTGATGGTCGTAGGATACTAAATAAGCAATCGACATAAAATCATACCAGGATACTAAATAAAACAATTGATATAAATCGTAAGATACAAGCCAGAAAGTTATAGTCATAAGAAGATAAGGAGATAGGCAATAGGAAGGATGAGAAGGATAATAGTAATACAGCCCTACTAGTAGTTTGACGGTGTTGTGGGAATTAATTGTTTAGCAAAGTGATGGCATGGGGGGGTGGGGGGAAACTGTCCTTGTGTCTAGTTGTTTTGTTTAAACACTATAAGAATTTTAACAGCATGTTGCAGGTGCTTTCACACAATGAAGGCCCGTGGGGGGCTTCGCCATTCACAACATGGCTGCTGCCGTGGATGTGGCACGTCGCAGCATACCAATTGGGCAGAAACAAAGGATGGGAAAATGTGCTTTGTAATCCTCAGGAACGTTTCTGCCAACCCCCCTTTATCTTTTGTCTTTTTGATTGGAGCAGGTGGGCACGCCGTACCTTCAAAGAAAGCACCGCGCTTGGAATGCTTAGGATTTTATTATCCGAAATCCAGGGGCCTCTTTGGAGTTAAAGAGGATGCTGGAAGTTTACAATTTTTTAAAACAAACTCAACATCTTTAAAAATGTAAAACAAAACAAAAAAAGATGGGTAGAGCAAGGAAGCCGGTAGCGAAACCAGTAGGACCGTCGCTTTTAATTGGGAAGAACGTTGGTTTAATCTTTGGCAAGTTGCCATGCCCACTTCTGCAACCTTCTGGCCTTTCCAGCCCTGAATTTAAATCCCAGCCTTTCTTAAAACAACAGAATCTGTTTCTGCCTTTTGGGATCCTTGTCAGCTGCCAGCCCTTCAAGGTTGTCCAGATCAGGAAACTGATTTCACAAAAAGACCGTGAAAGGGTATAACAGAATCATGCGAGTCTAACTGTACTGATAGAAGAGAATATTTGTAGCTCCGGGTTGAACTCTGGGGTCTTTGGTGCTCTCTGGGCTTGGCTGTTCTTCTGCAGGCGTTTTATGAGTGAACTAGGTAACATTATCAGTGCTAGAAGGGAGTGGGCTTTGTGGAGTGGGAGAGGAGGAGGAGGAGGAGGAGGAGGAGGAGGAGGAGGACTGTGAGTCCTTAGTGCTCTCTGAGCTTGGTTGTTTTCTTGCAAACATTTCATTACCCAACTAGGTAACATCATCAGTGCTAGAAGAGAGTGGGCTTTGTGGAGTGGAAGAGGAGGATAAGGAGGAGGATTGTGAGTCCTTAGTGCTCTCTGAGCTTGGTTGTTTTCTTGCAAACATTTCATTACCCAACTAGGTAACACCATCAGTGCTAGAAGGGAGTGAGCTTTGTGGAGTGGGGGAGGAGAAGGAGGAATGTGGGGTCCTTGGTGCTCTCTGAGCTTGGTTGTTTTCTTGCAGATATTTCATTACCCAACTAGGTAACATCATCAGTGCTAGAAGAGAGTCAGATGCCTAACACCGATGACATTGCCTAGTTTGGTACAGAACATCTACAAGCAAACAACCAGACTCAGAGAGCACCAAGGACCCCACGAGTCTGATTGTCCCCAGGCATCAGGGAGGAGTCATCCCGAGTCTCTTCCTAAGGCTATTTCCTTTCCCAGGGCTTCTGGTCTTTTTGCAACAGCTTCTGAGCATTTCCCTCAAGGCTGTCTCCATGGCTCTCTCTCCACCTGCAATCCAACCAGATCCTGATGCCTGGCCTTGGGCCCTACTACTTATCCTATCGCTGTATACCTGGGCTCTCCTACCACCTGTTCCTTCCTGGGCAAATACTCATCGATCTCAGCAAGCCTCTGAGGCAGTAAGCCTTCCACAGGATATGGTGAAAAAGCTTCATGCAGGAACCCCACCGGTGCAATCAAGCCACCCATAAAATATAGTTGAAGCTTCAGTCACCTCGTTATGGTCAGTGACCATATCGTGTGGAGGCCTCTGCTCCGAGGCCACCCGAGGAGGGCGGCTTCCTTACGGCCTCCTTGCACGGAACCGAGAAAACCATAAATACACAGCCATTCTGTCAGCAACGGGAAACGATCGGCTGGAGGCCAGCAGAGCTGGAGGCCAGCAGAGGATGGATGAGGAACGTCGGGCGCTACGCTTTCTTTCTCAGGCCGTCGGCAGTAATGAAACCAGCCGCCTTCTGTATGGCCACCGCAAACCTGGAGAGATGCCCGGGGAAGTAAATGATCCCGCCGGTACCAAGGATACATTACGGCAGCTATAAAATGCTCTTTCGCTGGCTTGGAGGAAAGTCTGCCCAGATTAACCTTCTGACTCTCCACCACTCTTAGTCAGAAGCTTCTGAGAAGCCGGCTGGCCGGGTTCCCCAGCGCCACCAGCCCCAGCCCAGAAGGACGGCCGCAGGGCCGGTGCTCAGTGCTGGAGAACGTGGGGGGCATGCAGGAGAGAAAAGGGTCAGACCCCACGGGCTTCTATGGGTAAACTTGAGCTCAAGGTTTGAATCACTACAGCTAGTCCTCGACCTAACAACAGTTCATTTAGTCACTGTTCGAACTTACAACAGCACTGGAAAAAGTGACTTATGACCGTTGTTCACACGTATGACCATCGCAGCATCCCTAATGGTCACGTGATCAAAATTCAGACACTGTCATGCCTCCGTCGGAGCCTGAATCTGATGAGGAAAATGAGCTGGAACGGGACCTTATGGAGGTCGAGGGGGAGCTGTCTGTGGCTTCAGAGGAATGTGGGGAAGAGCAGGCCGAGGCAGGCCAGGGCCCTTCAGGAGTGGGACAGGCTGAACAGGAGAGGCAGAGTTCAGGCGATGAGCAAGGGCCACCCCCACCTGATCCTAGAGCACGGAGAGTGGAGAGAAGGAACAACACAGGCAGACTCAACTACTCGGGAGGAGAGCGTCCCACCCCTCTCCACAAGGCACACCTGGAGACTTAGATTTAAGGAGACGCTGGGGGGAGAGGCATTTGTTGGGAACAAACGCTGATTCCTTGGAGTTTTTTGTGTGTGTTGTTGCTGATCTCTTGTTCTGTGTTGTGATTTGTGCTTGGAAACCCGGAAACTCTGACCCTTTCACTGGCTGACAACCGTTGTTTGGATGTATGTGTCATTCCTTGTTATCTCCGTGGCCTTGAGTAAATTACTCTTCTAATCAGACTGTGTGTGAAACTACTTGCAGCCAGAGGCGGCTGAAGGTGTGTGTGTCTTCCTTTGTTTTGAGGCTTGCCAGAAACATGGGAGCATTTGGGGAAAACTTGGAGCAATTAAAGGGCGGTTTGAATTGCCAGCTGACTGCATTGCCTCTGTGCTGTGCCCTGGGTCATCACAGACGCTTAGCAACTGGTTCATACTTGTGATGGCTGCAGTGTCACTCAGCAACAGAAATTGTGGGCTCAATTGTGGTCAAGGACTATCTGTATTTATGACAGTTGCGTTGTCTCGGGATCCTGTGATCACCACTGTAACCTTCCCAGCCAGCTTCCGACAAGCAAAGGCAGGGGAGAAGCCGGATTCACTTAACAACCGCAGTGATTCGCTTAACAACCGCAGCAAGAAAGGGTCGTAAAATGCAGCAAAGCTCACTTAACCACTTAATCTTGCTTAGCAGTGGAGATTTAGGACGCGATTGTGGTCGTAACCTGAGGACTACCTGTGCTTATGTGCGTCCACCCTAACCAGCTATCCAGCTCGTCAGACAGCTGCTGAATATATTTGGATAGATTTGAGCCAATTCTTTCCAGATAAAAATTTCCCCATCAGGATGACAGTGAGTTATCTTTAAGAGTGTCATGTTTCACCAGTGGCAGATGTTTAAAGGTGCACCTGTGGAGCGGAGCACTGATGCGCACCAGGCAAGTAGATGCAGCACCGGTTGCACGCTCCCCTGCCACAACCATCCAGGGCCACCCAGGCGGAAATCTGCAGGCAAAACAAGTGGGGATTTAACCGGGCAACTCTGTCTGGGGAGAACCCCCCCTCCTTGCAAAGAGGGGGTCCCGCACACAGAGGGGGGGGCCTGGCAAGCTTTCCTCCAGTCCTGCCTGAACCAAAAAGAGGCTGTCTGGAATCCCTTATTCGGTTTAGGCCCCTTTGGCCGACAAAAGGTTTGCAAATCGGGTCCTTAGTGAGCTTTTTTTTTCTTCCTTGCAGATGTTTCATTACCAAACTAGCTAACATCATTAGTGCGTTGATGATGTGATCCAGTTTGGGTAATGAAACGTCTGCAAGGGAACCACCAAGCTCAGAGAGCACCGAGGACCCCCTCATTTTAACCCTGAGCTACAAATATTCTCTTTTATTGGTTTGCAAGTCACTTTTTTGCAAGGTTCAAGAGGCCTTACCTTCTCCCTTCTCCCGCAGTGCTCTCAGCTCCTCAAGGGCTCCTGCTTGGTGCTTGCAGCCGAACGGGACAATGCGGTGGTTTCCTTCACCACCTTGCTAAGCCGGTAAGTAAGACAGGGTGAGGTGTCTTCAATGCCCTTTGGCTACTCTGGATTCACAAAAATGTCGTAAAATCAGATTGACCACCCATTTACCAACCAGCATGACTTGACTGCAGCCGTAAGTTGAGGACCACTCATATTTCCTTCAGGTTTATCCCCATGCATCTTTCTTCCAAGTATCCACCTCCTTGCACTAAGGCAGATATAGAATAGAATAAAGTAGAGTAGAGTAGAGTAGAAAGAATAGAGTAGGTGGTATAGCTTTCCTTAAGGGGCAGGGTTGACTTTGGACAAAGCACTCAGTTCAGGGTTGCCTATCAGATTTGTTTTTAAAAATACCCAGTGGCCTTTTTTAAACAGGCTGAGCATTTCCCCAACCAAGGAGATACATCGGTAACTGTTGCGCCAAGAAGACAGGTTGAGAAGATAAGTAGAGAAATGCTTTCGCTTACAGATTTCCATCTAAACTTAGCAAACGTGAAGCTAAGTTTAGATGGCTCATAGAATCGCTCTCCCTATATTGTGGCCCCCTTCCCCCCCCCCCCAGTGATCCCTGAATGACAGCTTTTGGAGTAGCTTCATTGGTAGAGGAGACAGGAGCGATCCCTTCAGAGTCCCTGCAGACCCCTTCGTTATCTTCCTCAAGGTTTGGCCTCTCCTGTCGTCTTCTGGCAAGGCAGTGTGTGGTGGAATGCAGTCTGGATTCCCAGGAGGGAGGGGCTGCATTCTAGAGGAGCAAGAGGCAGCAATGTTTAGATCCTTTGATCAGGAGGAAGAGAATCTAGACAGCTCCTCCCTAGAGGTTCTCAGAGTATATCTTTAATTGCGCAAGTAGCCTGCTTGAATTCGGCCAGATTTTTAATCTATAGGTGAGGATCCATAAAGGAAACTGTTTAGAAGAACTTCGATGTGTCTCTCTTGGTTTTGGGAACTTGACACATTGCTATACATTAGCGGGCTGTCCAATACTCTGAAGCAACCTCCACCCCAAGGAGGCCTTATAGAAGTTGGAAGGATCAGATCTTTCAGTTCTCAAATTAGGCCAAACCAGGATTGTAACGGTAGACGCAAGCCTTGCAGCAGCAGCAGATGTGGGCAGCCAGGCCAGAACTGCCAGCAGTGATTCTCCCCTTTCTGACTGTAGCTCATTTACAGGTGTTTCGGCTGTAGCTCGTTTACAAGTGTTTCTCCCTCTTTTCACCTCCTTACCCCCCTCTCCCCCCCACCCCAGCAGTAGTGGTCAGAAACAGGCTGGTCTGGAGAACGTCACCCCTCGCCTTCTTTATCCAAAGACTGAGAAACAGGCAAGTTCAATCATTTGGATGTTTTGTCTTATTGCAAGAGGATTCCCTCCCAGCCTACATCACTCCTCTTATTGATGGCCACTGCCAACATTTTTCATTATACTTTGCTCCTCATGTTTAATTTGAAGGACAAACACCCAGAAATCCATCCCTTTTCTCTGCAAAAAAAGTACAGCAATACCCCTAAAACTTTCTTTTCCTCATTTTTACTATGCAAGAAAGTTGATTTGGTGGGGGAGGAGAAACCCACATTTTTTAAAATACCCACGGCTATATAACTACTTTGCTCGTTCTATTAGGTTGGACTCGCCCAACGTGCTAGTCTGGACTAAAATGGAGTTGGTTAGCTGGTTGTTCAACATCCCATTGGAAATTCAGCCACTACCTTAGAGGTGGTGTGAATCTAACCATCCCATCAAAGTCCCAACACAGTGCCTATTTTTGGAGATAGTATCTTTCACAAGCATGGCAAGTGTCTTTTCTTAAGACAGATTTAGGTTGTAGCACGTTGTGTGAACCCAACTTTACTATCACTGTTTTTGACCGATTTCTCGCCAGACCATAATTTTTCTCAACTTGGGGAAAAGGTCCAGCTTTCTTTGAGGCCTCTTTTTTCATGCTCTGAAAAGCATGAAATTTGACTTTGTTTGCAGGATATGCAAACAACTTAGGCCTTAGTGTATTAATCCCCATACCGATGCCAAGCAAATTATCTAGACAGCCCCATGAAATCATTACGAATCAAGATCAGTGTTTCCCAACCTTGGAGTTGACTTCAACTCCCAGAATTGTGGGAGTTGGATTCCACACGTCTTAAAGTTGCGACTGTTGAGAAACATTGGTCAAATTTAACATGAAGGAGACTTCATCTTTCATTGATGGATCTTTAGTCTTTATGGATCATCCACATAACTGAGGAAGGATATTTTTTTTTCCTTTCCCCAACAAATTGACTAGATCAGGTTAGCTGGATTTCTTTGATGTCTGAGTCTCAAAGCATCTAGAAGACGATGGAGGTCGCCATTTAGACTTTGGCCTACTTTCTTTCTTTCCTGGAATCGAAAAGTCTTCCCTACCGCAATAAGAGATGAGCGGGTCCCTGGAGTGAAACCGATATAAACAGAAGATGCTTGTTGTTCAGCCTCACTGGGGTTCACAAAAGTTAAACCACAGGCATAAATCACCGATGCCTGTCATTTGAAAATCAGTCAGTGACAAACCTGTGACATCAAGTTCACACAAAGTGGGACATTTTGTTGTTGTTGTTGTTGTTTTGCTTCGTGTGTCGTACAAACCCAATCACTGTAGTCTCTACATGGATGTCTGCAGCTTTTGATGTAGCAGGATTGAATAAATTGTGGCTGAGTGTGCCGTTTGAACCTAGACACCCACTAGATTCAAATGACATGTGTTACTAAGATGAAACAGCCATTTGTGGCTTGACTGAATGGAGATTTCAGCCTTCCTATCTTCCCCTTTAACCACTTGTTCGGGTTTTTTACACTCAGGCTGAGGAGCTTCTCTGTTGGCTTTTTGACTTCCTGACCTGTGAAAGCATCTACCAGATTGAAAACCTTTGAGCACCCTGACTTCAAATCCTCTTAGCTCTGCACCGTGAGCCTGCCAAGATCCAGCCTTCCTCCTATAATGGGAGAAAAGCCCTACCCTGCATCTCTGAAAAAAAAAAAAGTAAATAAATTAGCATCACAAATACTTTCATTAGAAGTCAAGCATGGAGTTTCCTTTCCTCTTGAACAACCTCTGGGGGGAATTGAATCTGGGGTGGGGTTACTTTTTAGAAAAGTCATGGCAACTATTGAATAGATGGGAGCTACACTGAGACAAGGATTCATCAATGGAACAGTTGCCTCCTGGAGTTGTGGGTGCTCCATCACTGGAGGTCTTCAAGAATAGATTGGGCAACCATTTGACCGGAGTTGTATAAAGCCTCCTGTCTTGAGCAGGGGGTTGGACTAGAAGACCTCCAAGGTCCCTTCCAGCCTTATTATTCTATATTCTACATTTCACCATCCAGGACACTAAATGAGGGCCAACCAGTCTGGAGGTTTGATGCTGGTGGAATGAATGAGAGTGTTTTAAAATACTAGCTGAGATTCCCAGCACACTTTCCTGTAGCCAAGATTTACTAAACTAATCTGAGTTTGAACTGACCCCACTGGCTTGGCTAGGATAATACACGCAACCCACAAATTAAAAAAAAAAAAAGTTGTTCAGACACTAGAAAGAGTGCAGAGAAGAGCAACAAAGATGATTGGGGGACTATATAATGAACTGGGTATGTCTAGTCCAGCGAAGAGAAGGACCAGGGGGTAACATGAAGCAGTGTTCCAATATTTGAGGGGCTGCCACAAAGAAGTGGGGGTCAACCTATGCTCCAAAGTACTTGAAAGCAGGACAAGAAGCAATGGATGGAAACTAACCAAGGAGAGAAGAAACCTAGAACTAATCTTTTGGGCACCAGGGACTGGTTACATGGAGAGTGATTTTTCTGTGGACTGGGGTGTGTGTGTGTGATTTTGCACATTGCCTGCATCCCACCCCTGCACGGATGGGGCTTCACTTGCTTGTGTGTGGCTCAGTTTCTGGCAATCTGCTTCCCAGAGGTTGGGGACCCCTAGAAGAGGATTTCCTACTTGAGTAGGGGGTTGGACTAGAAGACCTCCAAGGTCCTTTCCAATTCTGTTATTCTGTTAAATGACCAACCAGGTTTTTCACAAGCTCTTTGGGCAAAGCCCGTCGGTATCTTTTACCAATCACGCTGGAGTTTTTGTTTAAATCTTCACTATAGACTCTGCCTGCCTACATTATTCTGGTTATCTCAAAGATCCTTTTTCAAGAGGCAACTGGACGTTCTTGTTTTTCTTTGAAGACGTTTCGCTTCTCATCCCAGAAGCTTCTTTAGCTCTGGAGTCTGGATGACTGTGAATCTCCATAGATATTACTCTGGTCATATCACAGAGCCCCAGGCCTGAAAGCACAGGATAGAAATTGCTGGTCAATAAAATATTGTCTATTAAGGTGAATTCTGGGAGTTGAAGCCCACACGCCTTAACATTGCCAAAGTTGACAAACACGAATCAAAATCAACTTGAAGGAAACTAATTTTTAGTTTCTGACTTAAGTCTTTATAGATGGTCTACTACACAACAGCAATATTAAGATTAATTAAAAACTTCCTTAGACCCTCTGTTAATGGCAACTATTTTCTTCCTTCTGGCATATTAAGGAGAAAGGTTTCTACTCCAGATATTGCACTACCAAAAAACAAAACAAAAAAAACATGCAAAGTGGTTCCTGTTGCTTTGAAATATTTGATTTGCAAAAAGTTACCAGCTGGGACTTCAGCCTAATGCTGATTGTTTCCACCTGTAGGGAAGCATTAGACACTCTCAAAGTATGGCCTAAACTAGTCTGTTCGTTGATAAGTGCCTGGTTTGCTTCCTCTATTTTTTAATTTTTTTTTACAAAAACCTGTTGTAATCCGGCCATAAACAGGAAGTTTTCAGATGTAGTGACTGCAAAGTTGAAAGGAAGGCTGAAGGACACAGGAAGGTTCCCTCCTCCGAAGGAGCTGCAACTGGAAACAGGTGGGCTTTTGCTAGTGTCTGGATCTGCATATTGGGCTAAACCATGGTTTAACCATAGTTGAATAAAGCACAATTGACAGTTCACCTCTGCACTGCCAATTTCAATGCTTCCTGTAAAGCTGCTTCTGATCACGATTGGTGAAATTTGGTGGCAGGTTTTTGTGCCATCTTGAAAGAAGAAAATGTCAAAAAATAAACTTTATTATATGATTTAGCAAAGTTTCCCCTCCCCCCCCAAAAGAGGGGAAAAATATTTCTGCAGACTGCGCGCATGGTTTGTATCTGTGTGTGTGTGTCCGTGTGCATATGTACATGCTCAATTGTGGTCTCCTGACCACACAAATTTTCATTGCCGTCTCCTAGCCATGGTAAGTTAGCCACATTTAGTTCACAAACTACATTATACATTAAGTTATAACCTGCACCATGTGTGAACCAGAGCATTTAAGCAACAGCGCTGCTTTTAAAAGGATATGTATTCCTCACTTACGTGCTCACTTAACTGCTGCTCACTTAACTAAGGCGGATGTGGTTTTTATGACATTTTCTACAAGGGTGGTGATGTGAAGGCTGGAATTTCACCCTTCCCAAATTTCCTAAGCTTCAGCAGCTGTGTGCCAGGCAGACATTCAACCTCTGCATGTTTTCTAGGCATGCTTGATTTTCCAATATTATAAACTCATGCCTATACAGGTAGTCTTTGACTTATGACCACAGCTGAGCCCAACATTTCTATCATTAAGTAAGAGTGTCAAGGTTCCGACTGACGAACCCAACGAAGTAAGCATAGCAGAGATGATCCAATCTCTAATGCAAAACTTTATTGAGCAAATCATTTTGGCATAGATGAAAGGAAAACCATCTCTGGCTATTTCGCACCTAAATTGCTAGATTAAAAGTAGAGAGTGAGTTATAAAAATCGAGTTTTGCCCCATTTTACGACTTTTCTTGCCACAGTTGTTAAGTGGATGACTGCAGCTGTTAGGTTAGTGACACGCTTGTGAAGTGAATCTGGCTTCCCCATTGACGTTGCTTGGCAGACGGTAACAAAAAGGGGATCACATGACCCCGGGACACTGCGACCGTTATAAATATGAATCAGTTGCCAAACGTCTGAATTTGATCACATGCTGCAATGGTCATAAGTGTGAAAAGCAGTCATAAGTCACTTTTTTCACTACCCTTGTAACTGAATAGTCGCTAAGTGAACTCTTGTAAATCAAGGACTATCTGTATGGTCTGGGACAGCCCCCGACGAGGCAAATATTAGCAAATGGGAATCTTTTTATGTAAGAAAAATTTCTGTTGCCCAGTGCCGAGGGCGCAGTTGTGAAAGTAGCTTGCACTTGTCTGCTTTTAGGGGTGTGTTCATCAATGTGTCCTTCCCTTTTTTGTTCTTTCTTTACTTATATGTTTTTTTAAGAACTTGACCTAAAGTCAAAGACAAATCTAAAAAGAAAGGAAAAGGAAAAAGAAAATGGAAAGCAATGAAATAGAGTGACTTCCAACCTTCTCGTCAACAGATGATTCAGCCTTATCATTCCCTCCTCCCTCTTGGATGTTGTACAATTCTCTTTAGCCTCACAGCTAATCCACTTTTTCTAACCTCAGGCTTTTTGATTCTTTGGGGAAAAACAGGCTGGCTCTTATTCAAGAAAGCTTCCTCTCGATAATTTTTCTTGGAGGGGAAAAAAAAAAACACAGGGGGCACCTGGATTTGAACCAGGGACCTCTTGATCTGCAGTCAAATGCTCTACCACTGAGCTATACCCCCTTGCTGGATGGTGTTTCCTTAGCAAGGAAATGTACAATTTCCTGGCTGTTCCTGTTTTGACTAATCCAGCCGGGGGAAAAGCTGTCCTTCTTCATTTTGAATGGTTCTGCTTCTATAAGCAGTCCCTGCAGCATTCTTGTCTCCTCCTTCACCTGTATTTTCAGGAGGACAGTCTGTAAAAATTTTGAGCAGCATCATGCCACGCTGGGCTTTACAATCATGCCTTCTGCAGTCAAATCAAAATAAAGCTGGAAGGGACCTTGGAGGTCTTCTAGTCCAGCCCCCTCCTGTTCAAGCAGGAGACCCTAGACCATTCCAGTCAAGTGGCTGTTCAGTCTCTTCTTAAAAACCTCCAGCGATGAAGCACCCACAACTTCTGATGGCCAGCTGTTCCACTGGTTAATTGTCCTCACTGTTAGGAAGTTTCCCCTTAATTCCAGGTTGCTTCTCTCCTTGATTAGCTTCCATCGTTTCTTGTTTTGCCTTCTGGCGCTTTGGAAAATAAGTTGACCCTCTCCTCTTTGTGGCAGCCTCTCAAATACTGGAACATTGCTATCATGTCCCCCCTAGTCCTTCTTTTCTCTAGACTGGCCAAACCCACCTCCTGCAAGCGTTCTTCAAATGTTTTAGTCTCCAAGCCTTTAATCATCTTAGTTGCTCTTCTTTGCACTTTTTCCAAAGCCTCAACATCAGTCCACACAAAGGGGACCTGTTATGGCCAGTGGCTGGTTAGCTCCGGTGGCACTGCCAAATCAGGTGTCTTCACACAGACACAAGTGTGCCCTTCTACCAACATGCAGCACTTCTGAAGCCCGGCTCTCTTAATTAAGCAAGGCTGCAGCAGAATTGGGCCAGCTCAGTGGTCCTTCTGATGCCAGCCTTTTGGCTTTGCATCTGAGAAGGTCAGATTTTGTCCAAAGATTATTCTCGGTCTGCAGATCCAGCTTCTTCCTGGATTGCAGTGAGGTGATTCTGGTCAAACCCCCACCCCTAAATCCTGTAAGAGAGATGACAGCAGGCTTGGGAGACCCATAATTTCTAAAAGTAGACAACAGTGGGAAGGAGAACACTCAAACAGGGAGGAGGAATTGCACCACAGACAGATGACAATTGAACCTGCTTAACAGGATGTGGTGGTGTATGGGTTGTCTGCTGGAATGGAATTGGGAAAAGCAAGGAATGAGTTGTTTGTATACACTGCTGCCCTCTTTCTTTCTTTCTTTCTTTCTTTCTTTCTTTCTTTCTTTCTTTCTTTCTTTCTTTCTTTCTTTCTTTCTTTCTTTCTTTCTTTCTTTCTTTCTCTTCCTTCCTTCCTTCCTTCCTTCTTTCTCTCCCTTCCTTCCTTCCCCCTCTCCCTGATTCCTTCCTCCTTCCCTCCCTCCTTTCTTTCCTCCCTCTCTCCCTGCTTCCTCCCTCCCTCCCCCCCTCTCTCCCTCCCTCCCTCCTTTCCTTCCTTCCTTCCTTCCTTTCTTCCTTCCTTTCCTTCCTTTCCTCCCTCTCTCCCTGCTTCCTCCCTCCCTCCTTTCATTTTCTGTTTTCTTCCCAGGTGTGCTTCTTTGATCTGGAAACCATCCTTTTTTCTTTACCTTCCAAGTAGGTAGTTTGAATAAAATCTTGTGCCTGAAATACGCAAAAGCGTCAAATCCTATCCCTGCGTCGTATTTGCCAAATGTTCGTTCTCTTGAATTTTGAAAGGCCTAGCAGCACTCACTGGCTGCAGTGGCTCTCATGTAGTAAGAAAAGAAACATCGCTTTGTTCTGTGCGTATGAATACTTCAAAATGTTTTGCCAAATCCAAAGATGGCCCCAAGCTTTGGCTCCATTCAAGGGAACGGGACAGCATCATAGAGGAGCACAGGTTTATTGCTAGAGCAGGTGTCCTTAACAATAAAAACTACGGGGAAATTTCAACTTGGAAGCAGTCCGTCCCAGGGCAGTTAAGTCACGCTTTGCTTAATCCAGCTTACTAAATAATACAGAGTTTAGGTGCGTAGACTTTTCTGAGCCATAATTATGACTTGGAAAAACCCAATGGCTGGATTTGCAGAGCATGCAGACCGATAAAGAAACCGAGGTGCAGATCAGGTTTGCACAAGCTAGAAATGAGGGACAAAACAAGAGTGGGAAGCCCTTTCTGGAAGGATCCAGCTGGCTGGAAGGAAAACAGATGTTGGTTTAAAAGAGCAATGCTGTGCTCCTGAGGGAGAAAGCCCCAGTGAATTCAATGGGGCTCAAAATGGGCTCCCCACGCCACACAGACCTACTCCATGAACGTTGATGTTACTTTGCAGCTTATAATCAATTTACAATTAAATATTTCCTGACCGATTTGCCCCACCCCCACCCTTATCACATCATTTTTGAGATGGATGGAGCGATGCCATGGGCACCCCTGGCTTGGGTAGTGAGATGACTTAGCTTGATAAGGTGCTCTCAACACATGCCCAGAGGTACCCTTGTCTGGGTGTTTGTCATCTTTGAGCTTTCATTTGGCTTTGGGCTTCTGGCTTGTAGACAGTCCTCAGCTTCATCCTCATATTCATTGCTTCCTGGGAAGAGCTGGAAATCCCGAGCAAGCCCCTGCAGCTGCTGTTGCCGTGGCAACTGACAGAGGCTTGCAGGCCGCCGGAGAGCATTGTTCCACCAAGTGGTGGTCAAGGCTGGAGGGGGGGGAAGGGTTATGGGATGGGGACAAAACAAGGCGTGACAGCTTCTTCCATCTCGTTGCAAGGCAAGACACCTTCCCTGGCTCATCTTTGCTCTCCAAAGAGGGTGTGCAAGGCCATTTTTTAAAATGAATTCTCGGTTGCCTCAGTTTGTAACTCCTCACAGAAGGAACTAGGCCAGGGGTAGGCAACCGTGGCTCTTTTATGACTCATGGACTTCCAGAATTCCTGAGCCAGCCATGCTGAGGGGAAAGGGAGAGGTTTCCAAGCTGAGCCATGCTGGCTCAGGAATTCTGGGAGTTGAAGTCCACGAGTCATAAAAGAGCCAAGGTTGCCTACCCCTGAACTAGGCAAATCTTTCCCGTTCTGTGAACTTCTGGCTTCCAAAACCAAATAGCTTATAAGAGAAAGTTTGGCTGAGCCAGGAGGAGGAGTCAAATGGGGACTTAGTCTGGAATCCCTACATGTCCACAAGAAGGGAAAGTCTGCCCCCGCCCCGCCGCTTGAACGCCGATAAACTTTACCAAGTGTTTTTGTTCAGTCTGTGTCATATCCGATTCTTCGCAAACCCCATGGCTCATAGCACGCCAGGCCCCCCCTGTCCTCCATTTCCTCCCGGACTCTGCCCAAATTCACGTTCATTGCATCAATGACACTATCTAACCATCTCATCCTCTGCCGTCCCTTTCTCCTTTTTCCTTCCATTTTTCCCAACATCAGGGTTTCCCCCAATGAGTCCTCCCTTCTCGTTAGGTGGCCAAAATATTTGATAGCTAGTCTTGCCCAGATGCAGACTGACAGTCTGAAAAGATTACGGTGTATAGTCTTGAGCAAGAAAACAGCTAATCGAAGTCTCCAAGTGTGGGTCTGATTGTTTGCACCTCACATATCTGCAGCCAATCTCCATCTAGGGTGGTGTGTGTGTGTGTGTGTGGTGTTTTCAGTGAAATGCCTCCAGAAAAAGGCTGCAAGTTGGACCCAGTGGTGGTGTGCAAATTGCACTCGGCGTGCAGATTCCACACTTCTTTAACCTCCCCCCTCAACTAAGCTAACAGATGTAAGTGAGGGTGCCCACACACCAACCCTCTTTACACCTAAGTGCTTTGCACACCAGACAGGTTCCGGTACTTCAGCATGAGACAGAAATCCCCTTGCCATGCTCAGTTCTCCATGTACAGATGAATACGTGAAATTAGTTTGTCACTTGTAGGAGTTTTAAGAAACAACAGTTAATCTAATGCAGAGGCAAGCATTCTGCCCACCCACCATCCTCCCTAGCCCTGTCTGGCTTCCTTTTTCATTATTATTATTTTTAGAGCCTTTTAATGAACAAAATGCAGAGCAAGCAGGCGTGTTGCAAAGCATCTTTGTCTCCAAGGAGGCCTTCGGAAGAGGTGAATCTGATAGGCTTGCGTTCCCTTCCTTGGCATCTGCCCAGCTCCCTGCCTTAACTCTCTTTAATTAAAAAAAGGAAACGGAAAGAAGGCAAGCTGTAAAGAAAAACAGAAGTCTCTCCTGCCATCCCTATTCTCTACAATGTTCCCCGGAAATTTTGGCAAAATGAAATAGAATATATTATAGGAGGCATTACTGTTTCGGACAGGAAGGCTGTGCAGAGAGTGGTGAGGATGGCAGAAAAGATTATTGGATGATCACTTCCTTTTATCCAGGACATGGCATATAAGCGATGCTTGAGCAGGGTCCACGGTATTGTCTGGGACACTACACATCCTCTCCATGGCCGGTTTTCTTTGTTACCTTCTGGGAGGAAGCTTTGTGGTATCCAAAGAAGAACAACTAGATTCTGTAATGGCTTTATACCATATAGCAAAGGTCCCCAGTCTTTTGGGCACCAGGGACCGGTTCCGTGGAGAGGGTTTTTTCCACAGACCGGAGAGTGCGTGGTTTTGTGTGCTGCCTGCATCCCACGGATGGGACTTTGCTTGTTTGTGCGGACTGGTTGCTGGCATGCTGCGGCCCGGTACCAGTCCACAGACCAGGGGTTGGGGACCCCTGCCATATAGTATCAACCTTGTTAATTCTCAATAGACTTTTTTCTGCTATGTATCCTAAATGGTCTGTGCTTAATATATACTGATATATATGTATATATATGTTTGTGTGTGTATGTATGTATATGTATATATACTGTACAGCATATGTATAGGTGTGTGTATCCATGTGTATGTTTTCTTTTGAGAGTGGGCATCAGAATTTCATTTGTAATGTGTGCCAGTGTGTACACAGAAAAAAGTGACAATCCCATCCTATTTCATCTTGTGACTCCATCTCACTTCTAGGTTTGGAAATGTCTCCACATGGCCGGAAAATGGAGAAGACCAGGGATGGAGAAACTTCTAAGGGACCAAGAGTGTAACGGAAGAAACCTGGCGATTTGGTCTTTTGATAAATGTTCTCTGACTGATCATGTTCTCCTGTCACCACCATTAATGACTCAGACACCCCCACCCCAGCTCTGCTTGCTCTTCTCCTACATCAGCCTGGTCGATGCTTACCCTGAATCCAGGTTCCCATGTTGCAGATCTGGTTGTCGATTTTAAGGTGATTTTTCCTTCTTGGTTTAATGGTGCATCATTTGGAATCCATGTAGGACACATTGCTCACTGAGACATAACTGTCCTCCGGTCATTGCTTCTCCAGTCTTCCAAGGAGGTTTTAATCAACATTGCCCTTAATCAACACCGGGCTTATTTACATAATTACTGAGAGACTGAATATCAGCTTGGCCGTTCATGGGGAAGAGAACTTTTGTCCAGCCTTTAGTGCATGTGTGATACCTCTGATACCCCTGAGGAACATGGTCTCCTGCTTTGTCCTTTTTTTCCTGGACAGATGGACAAGGGAATAGCTTTCAACTACCATCCATTTCATTGCATTTTAACTCCGCGATTCTCCAGCAGTCTCCCCCACTCCACCTGTATGTTCTTGAGCCACCAATTCTGTTACAATCTTTGTAGTCTCAGCTTATCAGGTTGAGAAGAACAGTGTTAGAAATAACGGAAGCTTTATTTGAACTGTGTTGTTTCCTACTGGATAAAAGATATGCCTGTCCTTATTTCTGCAATTAACAATGATTGATGGTTCATTCAATGTTCAATTAATTATTTATTGAACTGCCCTGTGGTTTGTTTAGATTTGTTGGGTAGATCAAGACGTTCTGGTTTGTAAACTCACGTTTGCAGCTCCAACTGTTCTGTGAATGCAGGTCGGGGTGCTCATTCAATAAAACATGATTTGATCTGGTTTATTGCAATCAATCTCTGTAACAATAAGTCATGTTTTTAGTGCAGGAAAAAGAAAGGCAATTTGGAAGGGAATTCCTCTTCTCCCCACCCCAACTTAAACCCAACTTTGGAACTAAACCTGGAAATAGGGGGGGGGAAATCCTCAATTGATGTTGACCCCATCTTCCTAAGAAGTCATACTAGCCAGACCAGTGAAGGAATCATAACATGCACAGATACATCAACAGAGATACAATATTGACCCCTTGTTTTTTATTTTATAGCAATTGTCTGCAATAGAATTAAATAACATTTAAAAACCTCCTTTGCGCGAGTCAAGAGAATTCCAGAATATTTACAAACATAGCATCTTTTCCATGTGTGGTGATGTTTTGCTTGTCTGTTGGTCTTGCTCCGTGTTTATCACTCTCTCTCTCTCTTTCTCTCTCCTCTCAAGGAAGAAGTGGAAGAAGTTGGCCCCACCAGGGCCCCGGGGGCCCTCCTTGCTACGGCCTTTCCACAGCCCTCCTCTCCTTGCAGGAGTTCAGTATAACAACGGCGCAAATACATCTGACCGGCTCACAATGCTAAGTCACAAACACAAAGGAACGGCAGTGAAGGTTCCCCAAAGATGTGATTGTTCAAGTAGGGTTAGAAGAAAAGTCAGGAGAACAGTCAGCTCTGATGATCATCCCACCACCAGCCAACCAACCAGGTGAGTGGTAGATTATTTTCGAGCCCTGGCAAAGAGGAGCACATCAGCCCAGCCAAGAATTCATCCCATGGTTAATAAGGCTGATCCTCAACAGGAAGTATCTCACTCTCGTTTATTAGCCTTGGTTGATCTCGTAAACAGGATCTGGTTATCACATAGATGGGGTATATCCAGGGAATTCTGGGGGTGTAGGTTAGACTGAGAAACCTTGGGAGGATGGGGGAGGGGGGTTTGGAATAAGGCAATGGCAAACCATTTTTGTATAGTTGCCTCCAAGTCCTGTGGTTGGATCAATCACGTCACCAAGAGAGAAGGTTGATTCTAGCAACGTGGGTGGAGAAGAGGGGAACATAAAACGGGCCAGGTGGTAAACATAATATGGAAAGGCAAGCCCCAGATTTGCATTTTGATGCTGGATCCTTTGCTGGCCTCCCTACCTATTCAACTCATTCCAGCCCAGCCCACCAATCGCTGCTGCTGGATTCTGAAGGGTTTTGCATTTTTAGACCCACGTTACAACTTCTAAAGGCGTGGCTTAGGGCAGGGGTAGGCACCGTTGGCTCTTTTATGACTCGTGGACTTCAACTGAAGTCCACGAGTCATAAAAGAGCCAACGTTGCCTACCCCTGGCTTAGGGCATGCTTTGGAGGCCAGGAACCAGCACCTTTTCTCAGCCAGAACTTGGCTTCTGAGTGACTTGCACGGTCCCCCAAATGGTAGGGCTCAGATAAAAAAACAAAAACAAAATTAACTTTGTGATTAAATGAATTCAGGGCAAAGGATAAGGTTTCTCTCTGTGTCCTTAATCCATTTTGTCTTCCGTCTGGTTGGAAAGGATCATTGGTGGCAGTTTTTAGAGGGACATCCAGGCAGCTATCACAACTTAGATAAAACAGAAAGGAAGAAAAAGAATGCTTTGCTTGAGACATTATAGCTTCCTATCTGTTTTTATCCAGTAAGAAGTGTGATGAGAATGTTGCTTGGATTCATGTATTGCACCAAATCATAAACCAGTTCAGTAACAGTGGCCATCTTACACTATGTTAAGCCAAAAATCAAACAAACCATGTGATAGCTTAGTAGTGCATGAACTTAGCCCTATGGTTTGGCATACACATATCCCTAAGCCAGGGGTCTTCAAACTTGGCCCTTTTATGACTTATGGACTTCAACTCCCAGAATTCCTCAGCCAGGCACGCGTGCCTGGCTGAGGAATTCTGGGAGTTGAAGTCCACAAGTCATAAAAGGGCCAAGTTTGAAGACCCCTGCCCTAAGCCAATGTTTCTCCACCTGAGCAACTTTTAAGACGTATGGATTTCAGCTCTCAGAATCCCTCAGCCAGCCAACCTATACTCTTTTCTAGAAGAAAACTGTGTTTATTTCCATGGATGTGCAGTAGGCTGAGCAGGGTCTTCCCCATTTGTAGACCAACAAGTCCAAGATCTTCAAAGTGGAGCATGAAGTCTGTTGGAACGGTAATAGGAGATAGAACAATTAATCTAATAAAATTAACTGACATCAAAGGGCTTTTTACTTGCTCTTCATGCTCTTATCCAGATTTTGGAGGACACCTTCAGCATATCCCAAACAGATTTAATGTCACTTCAGCCCGGGAAGAGTAGCACATCCTTCCTTTAATTTTATCTGACTGGAGTTCTGAATATTCCTGGATTATTAAGAGATTCATGGGAAGACAAACAATACCCTTTCCCTAAAGTTGGCAATGCTGGGTAAGAAGACTGATCTTCTGAATTTTGCCCCAATGTTAAATCTCCCGAGAGGGACACAACATGTTAAATCATCTTGTGATGTACACGCTCTCTAGCTTAGTATGTTTCATGAATTCGGTTCTTGGGTTTGTGAACCACAGTCCATATCTTAACACTTAGCATGAAATCAGCCAGTTGTGGTTTATTTGAAAAACCAAAGAAGCTTCTTGGATGAGAAGCGAAACGTTTTCAAGGAGAAAATCAAGAAAGCCCAGTTGCCTTTTGGAAAAGCACTTTTGGGACAACCATGACCTGGATGATGGAGAATCTCCATAGACAACCGTGGTTAAAACAAACTATGGGTAATAATGATGTGTGAATTTAGCCAGTGGTTGGCTTCACACAATGCACTAAGCCAAGTTTGTTGGCTTGGACTTAGCATGATGTAACACTGTAGTTTATAAACCCCATGTTGTGGTTTAACCTTTGAGGAAACCAGCCATCGTGCTTTTTAACAAGTTTAGTTTACAACAAATGCAGTGTGTGAACCCAACCAGCATTACACCTTTGATTCTTTTACCTATGAAGTTCATCAACTAAATATTATTTCTGCCAAGAATCTGCATTTGGGGGAGGGGGGAAGAAATATTTTCCCCCTCAGAATGGAAGAGTTTTGCTGCAACCAGAACTTTGGAGAAACTTCACCAGCTCAGTGCTACAACAGGAAATTACCACGTTTTAATTTTTTTTAAGGAAAAAAATCTTATTTTCTGTAAGGTACCTTTTTTCTTTTTAAAAAGTATCTGTTACCATTTTTGTCTCGTTTATTATTATCTTCATATAAAAAAAGCATTCCTCTATTTCAACAGTGACAGAAACTGAGGTAATGTATTTTCAACGCAGGAAAAAATGATGATAATAATAATCCCAAAGAGCTTCCTTAGATGGTGGAGAAAGTTCTGAAATAAGGACAAAAGTGATGGAAAACATCTCATACTTAACACACACCCCGTTTCCCCCCCCCATCCCTACAATGTTCCCTTAGCAGCCCCTCAGCCCAGACGCAAAAAAAAATATGAAACCCGAACAAGGTTTATATATTGTTCTGAATCCTTATCTACATTATTGCACAAAAGATCAAGGATGATTTGGTGCCTAAGGCAAAAAGGAGACATTGCTGCTAATATCTAAATTCTGTGCCTATTTCTAAAAAAAAAAATATTAATAATAATCTAGCATCCAGCACCCTCCCCAAGAGGCCCGTGAAAGAATGGGGCAGCACAAAGAGAGTTGAAAAGGAAAAAAAAAAAGTGCTGTGTCATCCACCCCACCCCACTCCCGAGAGACTCTGATGTGGTTTGTTGAGACACAAAGACTGACAAGCAAGGAGGAACGTTGTGAAGGAACATGATGGGTTAGACCCCACACCAAAGCTGGTTGGGATACTTGGCGTGGCTTAGAATTGACAGCTTGCCTGGAGGGCAACTAGAAAAGGCAGTTAGGTGGTCCCTCGCATTCAGCACCCCCGTAGACCTCATCGATATCCATCAGAAAGGATGATGGTTTGAAGTTGTCTTGTGCTGCCGAGTATCTGGATTTAGAGACCGTTGGGATCAGTGGGTCTAAGAGGTGAGAGGGCAGAGGTGCATGCTGTCTTTGGCAGCTGCCCAGAAAACACACCCTTTCTGTTGACACCCATGCACGCACATACATACACACACACACACACGCAAGCTCGTACAGGCAAAATCTGGTAAAAACCAGCTGTTGGATGGGGCACCCTCCTCAATTTGGAAGGAACCGATGGAGGGCAGCCCACTTTTGTCTGTGTGTGTGTGTGTTTTCTTCAATTTGTAAACTGTTGTTGCTTCAGAAAATAGCATTATAGCCCTTTGTGTACAGGTGATGGAGCCTTGGCAAGGTCTGAGATGCAATCCTGCCCACAGCAAGCCCTCAGCCCTGTTGAGAGGGGAATTTGCTAGCTGTGGACCCAAGGGTTGGGCTTCTCGGTCCCTTCCCCCTCTGTTTGAACTTGTGGGGAAAGGAGTGGACGACAGACACCATGTTTAACCAAGAAATGATGCCTCCGTGTCTACGTTCCTCTAGAGTTTCCCTAAAGGAGAGCTGCTCATGATTCTTAAAGAGAAAGGCCTGTGCCCAGGTTGGTTAGTTAGGTCAATGGCAAAGGGAGGTCAGGATTGGTCAAAAGCCCTTGGTGAAAGAAGTTGACAGGAGCCCCCTTGTAGGAAGGTAGTCTTTATCCCAATCATCAGAGCCAAGGTCAAGCTAACCAGTGGTGGGATTCGAATAGGTGAACAACCGGTTCTCTGTGTGGATGCCGCTTCCGGAAGTCCATTCTGGGCCTGGGCAACAAAAAATTAGCTAACGGTTCTGCTGAAGTGGTGCGAACCGGCTGAATCCCACCACTTATGCTCTGTAGATGGGTTGTTCAGCTCCTACTCACTGCAGATTTTAATGCAGCAGTGTCCAACCTTGGCATCTGAATAACAGAATAACAGAGTTGGAAGGGACCTTGGAGGTCTTCTAGTCCAACCCCCTGCTCAAGCAGGAAACCCTATACCATTTCAGACAAATGGTTGTCCAATCTCTTCTTAAAAACTTCCAGAGTAGGAGCACCCGTAACTTCTGAATGCAAGCCCTTCCACTGATTAATTGTTCTCACTGTCAGGAAATTTAGTTTTAGGCTGGCTGGCTGGGGAATTCTGGCAGTTGAAGTCCACAAGTCTTAAAGTTGCCAAGGTTTTAATAGGAATTAGTCCAAAACATCTTGGGAGCAAGTGGAGGAAATAGTTGAATTGCAAAGTTGGGTTACCAAGCTGAGTCCTCACATCATAATCACACTGGTCCCTTTGAACTTTTTTTTTTTTTAAAAGAAAGATCTTGGCTGATATTTTTTCCCATCACTTGGTTACTGGATCCTAGCATTGTCATGGTCACAGAGTTGCCAAGGAACCTTCTGCTACAGGCAACATCTGCAGATTATTTACTGTACAACCTTAGCGGTGGGTCCTTTGGGAAGACTGCAGTTCTGTTATCCTTTGACGATTGCAGGTCCTCTTGAACCCTATTCCTCCATCTACTCTCCCCCCTAAAAAAACCAGGTTCCCTAAAACATCAGCCTAGACTGAGGGGTTCTTCTTCTTCTTCTTCTTCTTCTTCTTCTTCTTCTTCTTCTTCTTCTTCTTCTTCTTCTTCTTCTTCTTCTTCTTCTTCTTCTTCTTCTTCTTCTTCTTCTTCTTCTTCTTCTTCTTCTTCTTCTTCTTCTTCTTTTCTTCTTCTTCTTCTTCTTCTTCTTTTCTTCTTCTTCCTCTCCCCTCCTCCTCCCTCCTCCTACTCCTCCTCCCTTCCTCCTCCTCCTCCCCTCCTCTCCTCACTCCTTCCTCCTCCACATCCTCTCTCTCATCCTCCTCCTCCTCCTCCTCCTCCTCCTCCTTCTCCTTCTTGACAAGTTTAAATTCCATCCAATCTTCTCCCAGAGTGCTTGAAATATATGCAGAGCAGAAGAACTGGGACAGCTGGCCCAGCATCTAAATGAATTAAAATTAAATGGCTGAAATAATATAAAATGGCCAGGATTGCAAGATTACAGGGATCTCGCCCCGAGGGAGACTTACGTAATCGTGTGTTACCTCTATTTGACATCTTGGCAGCTTATCGCATTCTCACTTGAAATTTAAGATAAAATGGGGTAGCAATTCGGACTCTGTAGATAATTCTTGTTGTGTTACAAAGGTGTTAGCAAATCCTGGTGTGGGAACTACTCCGAAGAAGGACAGTAGGGAGGAATATGGGATTTCTTTTGACTTTAGAGATATTAAACAAACCTATTCCAGCAGCATGTCTCAACCTGGGCAACTTTAAGATAGGTGGACTTCAACTCCCAGAATTCCAGCACAGCTGGCTGGGGAATTCTGGGAGTTGAAATTCACCTATCTTAAAGTTGCCCAGGTTGAGAAACGCTGCATTACAGGTTTCCATAGGAGCAAATTTGCAAGATCTTCCAAATTCCATACCAACACATACAAAGCACCACCGAGAAACTGGACTGTTTTGTTTTTAAAAATCCACTCCAAATCTAACATCCACTTTTGGGAAAGAGGAAAGCCTCGCAAAGAACATGTTTCTGAAAGATGCACTGTAAAAGGGAGGTAGAACATTTCACACATCTTGCTTTGGGATTGAGGAAAAGGAAACGCATGCGCCCCCAAAAAGATTATCAGCAAAATTCACCTTTTAAGAAAGATGAGTTTACATTAACAGCTACTCTGTCCATTAAGGGAAGATAGATACAAGTGCTTCTTAAGTTAATGTGTGAACCTAAGTGGAATTCTTTGGTGGATTATTTTAAAAAAAACTAGAATGGATCAGAATTCTATCTTCCTAACACTGACAACAAAACAGACCAGATTTAGACCGAATTAGATGTTTCTAACTGAATTGGACCCCTTCCCTGCTCATGAAGGATTTCAGCACCACTCAGAGTCCAGATCACCTTGGTTCTGAACATAGAAGAATCTTTCTGGAGAAAAGGGATTCTACATTGTAGTTACTCTCTACACCAGGGCCGATACTTGCATATAAAGAATACAGCATTTGCATTTGAAACGCCTGAACAGGACAGGTTCCCTCACCTCAATCCACGTAGAATAGCTCGAAATTTGGCAGGCTGAAATTTGAAGTAGATATTTGAGCCCAACATTACAATCATAAACAAAAACCTCCTTCAATTAATTTTTTTCCCCAGTTGGGAGGTTCTAAGATTTCAACCCTCAGAATTCCCCAACCGATGGGACTGAGAATTCTGGACATCAGGACAACCTTCTGGGGGAGAAGATGGTGCCACCAAATCCAAAGAGGGCTCTTCTGGGACTTCCTGTGACTGCCCAACATCCATCAGCACTGGCCGCAATGCCTGGACTGTTGGGGGTTGTTCAGGAATATCTGCTGGGCCCTGATTTCCCTGCTCCTGCCCTGTGGAAAACTAGAATAGAAGAAGGATATTTGTAGATCGGGGTGAACTGGGGACCTGAGCTCAGTTGTTTCCCTACAAATGTTTTATTACCCAACTGGGTAACATCATCAGTGCTAGAAGGGAGTGGGGTTTGTTTTCTGTTTATGTACAAGTGATTTGCCCTGTCAGTGTTGGTGGGAGTGTTCTTGCAGGCTGCATGATTAGGCTGTTGTTTACTATTGGATTGTTTGTCTGAGTTGGTAGTTCCTAGTTCCTCCCAACAACCAAGTGGGTAAACAATGCCCCAAACATGGAACTACCAATGTAGATAAACAATCAAACAGTAAACAATATCTTAATCAAGGAACTGCCAAGAACACTCTCACCAACACTGACAGGGCAAGCCACTAAGTCCTAAGTAGAGAACAAACCCACTCTCTTCTAGCACTGATGATGTTATCAGGTTGGGTCATGAGAGTTGTTTGCAAGAGAACAACCAAGTTCAGAGAGCACCAAGGACCCCACAATTAGGAAACTTCCTCTCCTCTCTTCTTGCTAGCATACTATTCACACAGCAAAAGGTAGGTGTACTGAGCCACTCAGATATTTGGACCAGCCTGGACAGCCTAGCCAGAGGCATGGAACAATGGGAGTCAGCATCTCCCATACCTTGAGGGATGCCAGTGGCAGCACCAATCCCATCCAAAGGCCCTCCCCTTTTGGCCTCTGTGCCAGTAGACCTGAGTGCCCACCTGGTCTTCCCATTGGGCCCTAGGAACAAAGGGGAAAGTCTCTTTTCCTGAGCGGTGAATGGCCGCACAACACACAGCTACTGTTGACCTGACAAATGTAGAGACACACAGATGCACGTGTACACATTCACACCCACGCACACACACACACACAAGAGACACAGAAAACATTTGCTACATCAGTGGCACCAAATGCTTTCCTGGCCACGTTGTGAAAGCTCAGATCTTCCCAGCTCAGCACTTAAGCTTCCCCTGGAGCAGCGTTCCTCCACCTTGGCAACTTTAAGACGGGTGGACTTCAACCCCCAGCATTGCCCAGCCAGGGGACTTCTAGGAGTTGAAATCCACCCGTCTTAAAGTTGCTAAGGTGGAGAAAGACTGCTCTGGAGCCCGTGCCCATCAGAAACCAGGCTCTCTTCCCTACTGGGAAGAGACAAGGATGATAGGAGGGTATGGCCTGCCTTAGTCAGTGGACACTCTCCCCCTCCTCAGAGGACCTCCAAGAGGTCACTTTGAATTTGGAACAAGGAGCTATTCAAGGGGCAACGGTGTGCCAAGCTCCCCCTAGGAGAGTCATGGGCAGCCTCTCGTGGGGAGAATACCTCCTAGCCCCATTTCACAGGCTGTGGGTCACAGAAGTCTCTCATTCTTCTGAACCTCCCTCAGAACTTCTGAGGGAGCAAGACTCTATGAAATCCAGCTTCATATCCTCTCAACCGACTTGAAGGTTGAGCCCCTGCCCAAGACATCCTTCAAGTACATAGGATGGGAACTCCCATGTTCCCCAGCCAGGCAGCAGAGCAGGGATGATGGGCAATAGAGGTCCATAGATTGAGAGGTCAGCAAGGCAATGCTCTTGACTCTGCATCGACTCTTTGGCGGGGGGGAGGGAGCCCTATTTTCCCAGTCACCAAGGCTGTTCTGGCCTATTTCTACCCCTTTAATCCCTTCTTTATGTCTCTACAAGACCTTCCCTCCCCTCCCCAAACCTTCCCCACCCACCCGCAGCTACCCAACAGCAACTTCTGTCTGGATGAAATGGGTGTCACGAGCTCACCAATTATTCCAGTTTCCCCCCCCCCATGACAACCCACCACCCCCCAGTCCTTTTTCTGCATCCCCCTCCCTCCCTCCTGGTTTACACACCATGCCTATTTCTACCGTGGCCTTAGCTGCCCAGCCACAAACCGTTTGCATCGTTCAAAAAATTGGATAAATCATCTTTTTTTTTTCTTCTCCCCCCCTTGGTTTTCTACTGTATTGTTTGCTTGTGGTTCGGAGAGACACAAATTCCAGTCAGTTGGGGGATCTTTTGTGTGTGTTTTTTTTTAAAAAGATTCCTTCTACACACCACCTATCCCAGGGCAGAAGAAGATACGGTGCTGAGATAAGAATGCTGGCTTGGCAGAGGAGCCGCGTTCTCCTCAGACACAGATCTCAATGGCGGTCGCCAAAACCATCTGGCCTTTGGCCTTGTCTGCCCGGCCGTCAGTCCTGCTTCCTCCACCAGGGGAAGGCAGACCAGACTCCGAAGCCGCCAGCCGAGAGATGCTGCCCTCCGTCAGGATGGTCCTCTTAAGTGGGGTTGGGGTGCAGCCACTGGGTGTCTCATGGCGGTGTGGGCCAGCCGAGAGCTTGTCCCCGGTGTGCTTGCGGGAACGATAGGATGGCCGCCGGCGCATCTCAGACATCAGATCGTACTTGATGAAGAGAAAGAGCTCCTTCACCGGGCAGCGTTTCTCTGGGTCGAGGGCCAGCAAGCGCTGGAACATCCGCAGGGCGTTGTCTGTGAAGCGGCGCCACTGAGAGGGCACCCCCGCCAGGCGCCCCTTTTGCCACCTCACAAACTCCTCAAAGAAAGAGTCCGAGGCCGTAGCCGCTTCCCAGGGAAAGTTGCCGGTCAGCACGCAAAAGATGAGTACCCCGAAAGCCCACACATCGATACTCGCGTCCACTGTGAAGCCCTCCGCCCGGCCTGCCTGGCACACCTCGGGCGCTGTGTACGGGATGGTGCCGCTGATGCGCTTCACCCGGCAGCCCACCTTGCGCGTCATGCCAAAGTCGGCCAGCTTGACGCGCCGGCAGTCGCGGTCAAACAGGAGGACATTTTCCGGCTTGATGTCCCGGTGAACCAGGTTTTTGCTGTGCATGTAGTCCAGTGCCAGACCCAGCTGTTGCACACAGCGCTTCACCATGTCCTCTGGCAACCCCACCTGCAGGCAGACAGAGATGTCAAGAGCTGAGTTTACAGCTGGACCTGCCCAAGTCCAGGATCATCTCAAGCTATATTGTAATGGTATAGTTCAGGGGTCCTCAAACCTGGCCACTTTAAGACTTGTGGGCTTCAACTCTGGGAGTTGAAGTCCACAAGTCTTAAAGTGGCCAGGTTTGAGGACCCCTGATATAGTTTAATGAAAAGAAGGACTAAGGGTGACATGATAGCAGCGTTCCAATATTTAAGGGGCTGCCACAAAGAAGAGGGGGTCAACCTACTCTCCAAAGCAACTGAGTGCAGGATAAGAAGCAACGGATGGAAACTAATTTCTCCTTAGTTCTAGGTTGCTTCTCTCCTTGATTAGAGAACTTAGAGAGAGAGAGAGAGAATAACTTGATTGTCACTTCAAATGTACACCAATCGGCATACATTAAAACGCAATTTCATTGCGCATATGCAATGAAATTCCATTTTAATGTATGCCGATTCATGTACATTTAAAGTGACAATAAGGTTATTCTCTCTCTCTTAAGTTCTCTAATCAAGGAGAGAAGCAACCTGCACTATTTTAAATTCAAGTAAGGAAGGCCGTATGTGGCAATTGCTGTGTGAGGGATACGTTAATCTTCCATAGCCCAGCCTTCCCAACCCTTGAAATCTTCCCATGGGAAGATCAGAAGTAACATCTGTGCAGGATACAAGATGAAGCCGCGGGCCAGATGAGAAGATCACATTTGGTTTCCAGACCATATTGTTAGTATCATAATTGGATCAAGCTTCCATGAAATAGCTTCAGGAAACAGAGATACACCCAGTTGCCCATCTTGGTATTCTACTAGAAGACATTTTGCCTCCCTTCCATTCAGGTCAAGAAGGAGCAACCAAGGTCCACTTACCTGTGGAGGGATGATATCAAAAAGGTCTCCTCCAGGGGCGTATTCCTGGGCGAAAACGTAGCAATCCTCCGTCTCAAAGACCACATCAAACACTTTGATGATGAAAGGGCTTGAAGATAAAGTATTGGTGATGCTGAACTCCCTCAAGAAATTCTTCAGTTTGGTCTTGTTCTTGTTGACAAATTTCAGAGCCATCTTGGTGCCTGTGGAGGGAGAAGACGGGGCAAGAAAGAGGACTTTGCGCAACTTGTGGCTTTTCTCGCTGCCAGCGGACAGCAACTCCCTGGATGATGGGGCCTTCAAGGAAATAAAATGGTTCTGGAAACCACTGCCCAGGTAAGCTTGAGCTCAAAACATGATCTTTTAACAGGACTGAAGTTTTTGTACAGCTGGCCATCCCTCAATGAATGTATTGAATCAATAGCGAAAGAAACAGTCCCAGTTTTTAAGCCTTCCTGGGCTACAACTCTATGCTGGTTAAGTCACAGTTTGTGGGTTAGGTTTGGCTTAGCATATTGCACGAATTGAGACACTACAGTTTGTAAAATGTGGGTCGTGCTTAATGCCTTGTGTGGTCACCAGGAGAAGGTAATAGCTGTGGTAGTCCTTGCCTTGCAACCCCATTCGTTTAATGACCATTCAGAGTTACCACAACACTGAAAAAAGTGACTTACAACTGGTCCTCGCGCTTATAACCATCATAGCATCCCCATGGTCATGTGATCAAGATCTGGGCGCTTGGCAACAGGCATGTATGTACGACAGTTGCAGTGTACAAGGTCATAGGATCGCCACCTGTGACCTTCCCAGCCGGCTTTTGACAAGCAAAGTCAATGGGGGGAAGCCAGATTCGCTTAACGGCCATGTGATTCACTTAACAACATTGATTCGCTTAACAACCACGGCAAAAAAGGCTGTAAAAGTGGAACTGACCACTTTAACCTCCTCCTTGCTTAGCCACAGATATTCTGGTCTGTGGTTTTAAGCCAAGGACTGCCTGTATCTCCTTCTCCTTCTCTGCTCTCCATGAATTTTCCTGAACTGTGAATAACTTAAATTTTCCTCACCTTAGCCTGCTTTTCACCAGAATTTGCCCGGTGGCTTGGACAGCTTTTTTCTCAACCTTGACAGCTTTAAGACGCGTGGATCTCAACTCCCAGAATTCCTCAGTCAACCATGCTGGCTGGGGAATTCTGGGAGTTGAAGTCCATGCGTCTTAAAGTTGCTAAGGTTGAGAAACGCCAAGTTAGCAGTGGAGCAAGTGGGTTATTTTTCTTTTTTTGACCATTTTTAATCCATTCGAAACATGGATCATGCCTGGGGAGGGGAGAGAGACATCGTATTTCGCCCCTCCCCGGAACTCACCTGTGCTCTTATGGGAGACCAGGTCTACCTTCCCATAGGTCCCTTTCCCCAGCTCACGGATGAGGTCGTAGTGCTTGTTGATGTCCGTGCCGGAAAGCGTGCGGATGGCCAGCGACTGCATGTCCTCCGTGATCAGGGGGACCCCGCAACAGGCCAGCTTGCGCGATGGCTCTTGCTCGATGGAGGCGGCGCTCATGGTCATGCTGGAAGGGAGCAAGAGGGAGATCTCGGTCACCCGTCATCGAAATCGGTCTATTGCGGTCATCCACCAGCGCAAGGGAATTGGCATTCCAGGATCCCAAAGTCAATTGACGGCATCCTGGTCATTAGGAAAGGTTCGTACAGAGAAAGAACGTTGGCTCAGGTGACAATAAGCCGTTTTTAAAAAATGCTAAGATGCTCGTTCAAGCTTCAGAGGTGTGACCAGAGAAAAGAGAGGTTAAGATTAACAAACCAGTTAGCCTAAACGGATCTCTCATTCTCACAGTCCCTCTCCGTCTCTCTCTCTCTCTCTCTCTCTTCCTCCCTCCCTCTCTCTCTCTCCCTGCCTCCCTCCCTCTCTCTCTCTCTGCCTCCCTCTCTCTTCCTCTCTCTCCCCTCCCTCCCTCCCTGTCTTCCTCCCTCTCTCTCTCTCTCTCCCTCCCTCTCTCTCCCCCTCCCTCCCTCTCTTCCTCCCTCCCTCTCTCCCTCCCTCTCTCCCTCCTCTCTTCCTCCTCCTCCTCCCTCCCTCCCCTCCCTCCCTCCTCCCCTCCTTCTCTGTCGTCTCCTCCCTCTCTCTTTCCCTCCCTTCTCCTCCCTCTCTCCCCCTCCCTCTCTCCCCTTCCCTCTCTCTCTCTCTCCCCTCCCTCCCTCTCTCTCTCTCTCTCCCCCTTCCTCCTTCCCTCCCTCCCGAAGTCCTGAACAGAATTATCCTGAGTTTTGATGACTTGCATAATGTATTGTTGTAATTCTTGGTGGGAGGAGGACTTTAACGACAAAATTGGTGTCTTAGATCTGGAAGATGCTTAAAGGTAAAGGTTCCCCCTGTCCAGTCATGTCTGACTCTAGGGGACGATGCTCATCTCTGCTTCTTAGCTGAGGACGCCAGTCTTGTCCGAAGACAATTTCCATGGTCCTGTGGCCAGCAGGACTATACGCCAAAGGTGCATGGAACTTTGTTACCTTCCCACAGAAGTGGCACCTATTTACCTACTCACATTTGCATGCTTTTGAACTGCTAAGTGGGCAGGAGCTGAGGCAAGAATGGGAACTCGCCCGATCACACATCACTCGGGTCTCAAACCCGGCCTGTTAGCTTTCCAGCTGACCAGCTCAGTGTCTTTAACTGCTGAGCCATCGCGCCCCCGGAAGACACTTAAGGCACCCATTTCTCCCCTTCAAATATCCCCCAAATGGCCAACTTGTCCGGTTCCCAGCTTATATTCAACTTCAGAAGGGGGGGGGCATATCAAAAAAGTCAAGATGGGGCCCAAGTGCAGACTGGTTCACCCCTTTTCTATGTGCACCTGCTCAGGTTAAAAAAAAAGAGAGCCAAACATTCAATCATGCAAGCAGGCTGGGGAATTCTGGGAGTCGAGGTCCACATCTTTTCAAGCTGCCAAGACCGAGAAACAACACCGAGATAGACCCTTCTGGCAGTTGCCATTTAGAAAACAGATTAGAAGAGAGAAATGTCGTAAACTGATCAGATCTTCGTGTTTACGGATTCCCCTTTCATTCTTCTATCGCCCTTTTCCCTGTTTCCCTGATCGTGTCTTTTTCTGTGACGGGAGCAAAATATCCTGCAAACAGCCAGCAATCTTGCCTACGTTACAGGGTGCATTTAACAGGCCTCTATTCCAGTCTAGCAGGTTTTTTTTTAAGAGATTTTTTGAAGTCCACAAAAAGGACAAGTAAATGTGAACCCTTACCAGTTATATTTGCAGTGTCGTGTAAGATAAACAGGCTTTCTACGTATCTTCCTTTAATTTAGATAATGCTGAAGAAAAACTGCTGAAGGACCTATCAACATGTGTTTTTTTTCTAATGCAGCCAGTTTTAAAACATAAAAATTCTCCTGAGATAAGCTTATCTAGCCTGGTTGGTATTTAAGGGGGGCTTTTGTTTTCTTTGTAGACTCTTCGTTCGTTTGGAGAGTTTTGAAGCTAGCCTCTGTTCAGAATGCACAAATATATTTCCACTAGAGTTTGTGCAGCCTTAATTGGAACAGTATACAGCATTCCAAAATCAGGGTTTTCCAGGATTGCTCTTATTCCATTAGTTAAAGGATTAAAACTCCGCAATTACTCCCTGCATGCAAAGATTTGTCTGTTGCGATTTCTTCCACATTCGAGTCCATTTTTTTTTTAAATGCAGCCCTTTCCGTCCTTATTAAAATTCCCACCCATCCCTCCCTCCTTAATTTATATTCAGTATTCTGCTTGATTTATCATCTGAAGATAATTCTGCCCGTTATTCCCCCCCCCCCTATTTTCAATCTTCTGAGACCGGCCATGATCACAAGGTTGCAAATGCAGAGCACATGACCTCGGGACACTGACACCGTCGTTAAGGGCCAGGATCGTTTAGTTGTCAGTCCCTTTTTTTCAGTGGCGTTGTAATTTTGAATGGTCGCTAAACGAATACAGGACTTCCTGTATTTGTATTGCTTCAGTCACACCGTTGTGCCCACTCGGTTGACTTTTAGACCTTCCCCTACAGAAACCCCTGCCCTAATGGCTGGGAATTATGGGATTCTGACTCCAGGATATTTAGAGGGCACCAGAATGCCTACGGTACAATTAAATTTGGATTAATCTGACATTCTCCCTATCCCAACCCAAAACCAGGCAGCTCTTGATCGCTTCAGGAGCTTTAAATCCAGATGATTTAACTCCCAAGCCCTGCAAAGCCGCCTGCTTTAATTCTCCTGATGCCCTGAAGCCTGGAGGGTACCCACTGGTGCCAAGTGTAATTGGCAACTCGTTAGCAGCTCATTGAGAAGGCTGGAGGACACGTGATAAGAGTAGGATGCCTGACATCATCTGCTAAATCCAGCCAGATTCAGGAAGGGGGGGGGTGAGGAATTACAGAGCTTGGGAACAACTGCCCTATTATTAAGTGGTGTGAAATAGCACAGAATGGGAGCAAAGGAGAGAGAGAGAGAGAGAGAAAATCAGTGCAATTCGGAATCAAGAGGGAGGGCAGGGAAAAGGGCTTAAGGACCTCCAAGATAGCTAGAAGGCTCATTCTCAACCTCTCCCCCAGGGGTGTCCAACCTTGGCAACTTGACGACTTGGAGACTTCAACTCCCAGAATTCCCCAGCCATATTTATAGTCAGGAAGGCTAGTTGTAAAAAAAAAAAAACAATTGCAACCAGCCCGCTTTCCATTGAGGACCTGTACAAGCCAGAAAGAGGCCTGAGAAAGTATCTATAGACCCCCCCTCACATCCTGGACATAATCTGTTTCAACTGCTCCCCCCGGGATGCTGCTATAGGGCAATGCATGCCAAAACAACTAGAAACAGAGACAGTTTCCCCCCCCATGCCATCCCTCTGCTAAACTACACAGAATTCCCACAAGCACTGTCTTATGCCTACAGATATCTAACCATGTAGTAGGCCTGCGTTACTATTATCCTTCTCATCTTTCCTATTGCCTACTCCTATCTTATGACTATCACTTGGTTGGCTGTATCTTATGACCTATGATTGCATCTTTTTATGATTTATCACTTTTGTTACTTGTATATACACTGCACCAGAGACAAATTCTTTGTGTGTTCAATCACACTTGGCCAATAAACAATATTCTATTCTATTCTATTCTATTCTATTCTATTCTATTCTATTCTGTTCTGTTCTGTTCTGTTCTGTTCTGTTCTGTTCTGTTCTGTTCTGTTCTGTTCTGTTCTGTTCCGTTCCGTTCCGTTCCGTTCCGTTCCATTTCTATTCTATTCTATTCTATTCTATTCTATTCTATTCTATTCTATTCTATTCTATTCTATTCTATTCTATTCTATTCTATTCTATTTATTCTATGCTGTTCTATTCTAATCTTTTGTTCTGTTCTATTCTATTCTATTCTATTCTATTCTATATTCCATTCCATTCCATTCCTTATTTTGGAGAGATGGTTTCACGTATTGGGTAAAAAGTTGGAACAGCAGCAAGGAGACTCAGATCCACAGACACTCCCTGGTGACTCTGAGCTCTCAGTTCTACCTCTTTCACAGAGGTAGTTGTCGTGCTGAAAAGTGGGAGGGCCATATAGACTCCCTTGAGCTCCTGAAGAAAAAGCCGGAAAGAAATCTAACCAAAAAGAGAGAGAGAGAGAGAGAGAGAGAGAGAGAGAGAGAGAGAGAAAGGAATTTATCCTCTTGGTACCGCCATTCTCCGATGGCATCAGACTATTTATCCTTTCACAGGGCTGCACGCCAATCTCATACCATGCTTAACCAAGTCTGTGCAACATCAAACAGGAGCACTGCCACTGTATCCTATTTCTGTTAATTGGAATCTTGCTTGAACTTTCAGAGGCTTAATGTGTGTGCAAACCCAGCCTACATGCTTCAGTGAGGGTCCCGTATCTTATGAAAAGGCACAAAATTGGTTAATCTGAAAATCAGCTCAACCATATTGAGTCAACCCAACCCAGCCTGAAGGATTATATTTTGACTGAAAGGGCTAAAATGATAGATGCTGTCCCGAGTTTTCCACTGCTAGAGCTTCATCCTAGTCTGTGAAAGGTTAAAAAAAAGTATCTCTGGGCATCTGCAGAGTGCCTTTCTTGCACTGAGGTTTATTCTCGATATAGGCTCGGTGTCTTTCAGCGTAGTTCTTGATTCCTTTTGTCCTTGGAAAGCGTAGCTTCTCGTGACCTAGTGGGCAAGCATCCCATAAACCCTGCAGGCATTCCAGGTAGCTGGCTTGCCGTGACACTCAAAGAATGTTCTCCAGCCAGCTTGGGAGCTTGGCAACACATCAGCCTACTCACCCCAGGATGCGGCTCCAAACACTCTCCATAAATCAGCATTGCTCCACACTACTCTGCTTGCTTAGGCTTGGCTTCGTGCACTGCTTTTTGCCCATAAGCCATAATTGGGGGGTTTATTTCACAAGCCACAGTCAGCAAACCCTGGTGTGGCACAATGTATGAACCTACCAGTATAAAGCAACTTCTTTCTTAATCGGGAGCTCAGAGATAGGAGGACCATATCCCCTGCCTGGTTGAGCCTGCAGGTATAAACATCACGATAAGATAGTGCTTCTCGACCTTGGAAACTTAAGATGGGTAGACTTCAACTCCCAGAATTATAATTATTATGGTTGGTTGCCCAGTTAGCCAGATGTTCAGATTGGATTTGGCATTTTTGTCACCTCCTTCCCAAGGACCTGGGATAGGCAGATGTGGATGTTTGATGCTCTTAAAGGTATCATCGCAGGATGTAAGCTGTTCCGAGTAAAGCTGCCTTTTGCAATTGACTGATGGTGGATTTGTCAATGCCGATGGTGTTCAAGTGGGTGCTCCAGTTGTTTTGGGACTGCCACGTCCACTATCCAGACAGGTGCTTGTCTGTTTGAAGTCTAAAGTCCCATAGCGGTTTAGCTTCATCATTTCCTCCTCCTCCCCCTCCTCCTCCCCTTCCTTCTTCTTCCTCTTCCCCAAAAGTGCAGGGGTGTTGATTCATTGATTGTGACCAGAATTGACTGACCAGCTTATCACCAGAGCCTGACTGTGGACTGAGAGAGTAAGCCAAAATCACCCAACTGGTTTTCATGCCTAAACCAGGACTACAACTTACAAGCTCCTGGTTTCTAGCCTGTTGCCTTAACCGCTACTAGACCAAACTGGCTATGTGTTGAGAGTCCCAGCATTAGTTTAGAAATGTATGGGGGGAATTTCACACTCTCCTTGGCTTCATTAATCCAGCCTTGATTAATGATCAATCACACTGCTCCGTTGGTTTATTTCCTCGCTCCTCCCTTAAACCTCTGAGAACATTCTGTATCAAATTCCTTGGGCCCTAATGATTGATTAGAGCTTATTGATATTAATCACTGCATCATTTTTATTGCAGTTTTCTTTAAAGGGATGTGGTGGGTCCCCTCTGCTGGCACAAATCTTTTCTCTCCCCCCCCCCCGTGATCTAGGGTAGATTTCTACTCTCTGTAGGTCTTTAGGCAGCACAGGGACCTCCAAGCTCAGAAGAAGACAGGGGGAAACCACTGCTCTGTTGGGGTCAGAAAAGCAACATGGAGATACTTGAGTCAAGTATCAAGATATCGAGACTCTAGAAAGAGTGCAGAGAAGAGCAACAAAGATGATTAGGGAACTGGAGGCTGAAACCTATAAGGAACGGTTGCTGGAATTGGGTATGTCTAGTTTAATGAAGAGAAGGACGAGGGGGGACATGATAGCAGCCTTCCAATATCTCAGGGGCTGCCCCAAAGAAGAGGGAGTCAAGGTATTCTCCAAAGCACCTGAAGGCAAAACAAGAAGCAACAGATGGAAACTAACCAAAGAGAGAAGCAACCTAGAACTAAGGCAGCCTTCCAATATCTCAGGGGCTGCCCCAAAGAAGAGGGAGTCAAGGTATTCTCCAAAGCACCTGAAGGCAAAACAAGAAGCAACAGATGGAAACTAACCAAAGAGAGAAGCAACCTAGAACTAAGGAGAAACTTCCTGACAGTTAGAACAATTAACCAGTGGAACAACCTGCCTCCAGAAGCTGTGAATGTATAGGTACTCCTGCCTTTATATTATTATTATTATTATTATTATTATTATTATTATTATTATTATTATTATTATTATTATTATTATTATTATTATTATTATTATTATTATTATTATTATTATTATTAAGTTCAACCTGAAGCCTTCTTGAACGAATCTCCAAGTGTCTGTGGAAAAGAGGCACCCAGGTGGTTAGGAAGTTATCCTCTGCTTTATGTTCAGAGGGACCTTTTCCTTTCTTAGGGCTTCATGCACACCTGGGCTTCAAAAAATACAGGCAGTCCTCAACAGGCCACAATTCGTGACTGTTCAAAGTTGCAACAGCACTAAAAAAAGTGACTTATGACCATTTTTCACACTTATGACCATCACAGTAGCCCCAGGGTCACGTGCAGTGGTTAGTATTGCAGGCTGACTCTGCCCACTGCCAGCAGTTCGATGCTGACCGGCTCAAGATTGACTCAGCCTTCCATCCTTCTGAGGTCCACAAAATGAGGATCCAGATTGTTGCGGGCAGGAGGCTGACTCTGTAAACTGCTTAGAGAGGGCTGTAAAGCACTGTGAAGGGGTATATAAGTCTAAGTGCTGTTGCTATAGCTAATCCTATGTTGCAATAGGAACCCTGGTGGCACAGTGGTTAGAATGCAGTATTGCAGGCTAACTCTGCCCACAGCCTGGAGTTCGATCCTGACCGGCTCGAGGTTGACTCAGCCTTCCATCCTTCCGAGGTCGGTAAAATGAGGACCCAGATCGTTGGGGGGGGCAAGATGCTGACTCTGTAAACCGCTTAGAGAGGGCTGTAAAAGCACTGTGAAGCGGTATGTAAGTCTACGTGCTATTGCTATTGCTTTCCCGGCAACCAACGGACGGGCCATGAACCCCGGTGCTTACTCTCTTTCAGCCCTGATATTATTCCGCTGTCTTTGCAGCACGCTTGGCTCTGTGGCTAGACAGCCGCAGCTCGCTGGGAACAAAACACAATTAAATCTCCTCTCTCTTATCTCAAGAGCTGTCTTTCGTGTCTCCTGCTGCTCAGGTACCCAATTTAGCTGCCTTTGCCTCCCCTCGGAGCCCCACCAGCTGCTCCCTCTTCTGCTTTGTCTCTTTCCCTCCCTCCCTCCCTCCCTCTTTATCTTTGCTGCCTTTGTTCCTTTGCTAACCTCCATCCCTCACCTCTGTCCCCCTCCTTCTGCCTTCAGCAATCTCTTTCATGCCTTCAGCAATCCGCTTGGAGCAAAATCCGCTCTGGGTCCCCACCAGCAACTCACCTCAAAAACAGGTTCTCTACAAAGGAGCTCAAATCTCTTTCTTCCACATCCTGCTTCAATCCTGGGGTGGGAAACCATTTTTTTTTTTTAGCCAACAGCCCTCCCCCCCATAGCTTTCAGTGGCATGCCACGGACCACTCCCTAATAAGTGGGGGAAAGAGAACAATTGACAATACTGGGGAAAATAATATTTTTGTTACCCATAAAAGAGAATATTTGTAGCCCAGGGTTGAAGTGAGGGGTCCCCGGTGTGCACGAGGACTGATGATGTTACCTAGTTTGGGTAATGAAATGCCTGCAAGAAAACAAGCAAGCTCAGAGAGCACCAAGGACCCCACAGTTCTCCTCCACCTCCTTCTCTCCTTCCTCCTCTCTGCAAACCCGACACCCTTCTAGCACTGATGATGTTACCTAGTTTGGGTAATGAAACGTCTGCAAGAAAACAAGCCAGCTCAGAGAGCACCAAGGACCCCTCAATGTTTTTGCTTTAATTCCTTTGGCTAGAGTTTAAATGACATGCTTATCCCCCCTGAATTTCTCCGTTTCTGTCTTACTAAAGGTGAGCATTTCATGCTCGGTTCTAGAGGTGAAAGATTTAATGTCCCTAATTTTGTCAACTAGAGGAGTTTCTCCATCAGTCTGAAAGGAGACAATCACAGACGTGACTGTATTCAAGCAGCACCATACCTCACTTAACCCTGGCTTGTTAATTAAACCACAAAAGGCAAGCTTTATGCATCACACCAAACCATATGCTACGGCTTCCAAGCTGCAAAAACTGTCAGGAAATTTCTCCTTTGTTCTAGGTTGCTTCTCTCCTTGATTAGTTTCCATCCATTGCTTCTTGTCCTGCCTTCTGGTGCTTTGGAGAATAGCTTGACTCCCTCTTCTTTGGGGCAGCCCCTGAAATATTGGAACACTGCTATTGTGTCCCCCCTTGTCCTTCTTTTCATTAAACTAGACCTACCCAATTCCTGCAACCGTTCCTTATATGTTTTAGCCTTCAGTCCCCTGATCATCATTGTTGCTCTTCTCTGTACTCTTTCTAGTGTCTCAACGTCTTTTTTAGGTCATGGTGACCAAAACTGGATGCAGCATTTCAAGCGTGGTTTTAGCACAGCACAATTATCAATTACCAATTGCTCTAGGATCATGTGAGTACCACCAGAGAGCTGGTGATGAAGGAGAAATCTGACTTGGATGAAGCTACCTTAAATGTTGCCAGCTGCTTTGCTCCAAAGGAGAGTGGAGTAACTTCCCAGCTTCCGAAGTCCAATGGTGCCTGTTTTTCTTCCTCATTTGGAGAAGCTGGGAGGTTGGAAACTGATGCTATTCCCAGTTTATTTTATTCTTATCCCTTTGTTTGTGGTCATCTCAAGACAGCATCCATGTCCAATGTTCCTACTTCTAATTTCTTCACAACAACAACCTTTTGATGTGACTTGGGCTGAGAAAGAGGGACTATTCCAAAGTCACCCAGCCAGCTTTCAGGTCAGAGAGGACTAGAACCCATCTAGTTTCCAGCCTAGCTCCTCACCCACTATCCCAAACTACTGCTTTATAATGTGGTTTTCCTTTCCTTTCCTTTCCTTTCCTTTCCTTTCCTTTCCTTTCCTTTCCTTTCCTTTCCTTTCCTTTCCTTTCCTTTCCTTTCTTCTTTTCCCTTTCCTTTCCACCTGCACCCCTATATATAAGAACTATAAAACTGGAGGGGAGGGTTACTGGTATTAAATCACCCCCCAAAAAATGCTGCAGGAAGAAAGGAAGGTGGAAATCCACAGGTTTGGGGGGAGGAATATAGAAATGATCAAAGATCTGGAAATGTGCAGATCTCAAGCGCTAAGATTTTTTGGACGGCTCTCAAAACGATTATGCAAAGGAACGCTGACGTTCAAACATCTTCCTGCAGGCCCGAACAGACAGGTGGTGCCTATTTCTCTGAGTCTTCTGAGCCAAAAAAGATTTTGTTCTCTACCACTAATTTAAGTTGCACTTTTAAGGATCCAGGATAGAAAGTTAAACTGGTTTCAGGTTATGACTGCAGTCCGGGGATCAAACGGTCCTGGGCATTCAGTGCAATGCTGCAAGACAACTGCTAATTCTCCCCCCCTTTTTTTTTTTCTCTTCAGGAGATGAAAATCCAGCACATCTGGGGAGCAGCTGGTTCAAAAACCACCCTCCAGATGTGGGGACTTTTGTTTCCAGAATCCTCTGCCATGGCCAGAGGGCTGGGAATGTGAAGCTTATTGTAACTCAAAGGAAATCAGTAATATTTCCGAGAAGGAAGCAGACATAATACAAAGGGAGAGAAAGGAAAAGAAATGGATATAATATAGAGGAGAGAAAATCAATCCCAGACACATTGCTTGCTACAATTCTTACTCTTCCATAAAGTCAACTTAGCTTTCACCTGTCCATGTTTGATCTAGGCCACTGTTTCTTTGTGGGCAATGGAGTCCAGGTCATGAGGTGCTGTTGATTAAATAAGTCATATGATAAGAAGCTGGTTTCACCCAAGCCAAACCAACCTCAAGCAGACCCTGTGAGGTCCCAGTGTGATGGTGGCACGCTGGAAGCCTTAAGTTACATGGACCTCAACTCAACTCCGTGCATCTTAAAATTGCCAAGGTTGAGAAACGTTGATCTAGGCAAACATTTGGGCTGAGGGCCACCATCATGCTGGGACCTCACAGGGTCTGTTTGAGGTTGGTTTTGGCTTGGGTGAAACCAGCTTATGACTTATTTCATCAACAGCATCTCATGACCTAGACGCCATTGCCCACAAAGACCCAGATGAAAGACCCCCCCTGGGCTGCCAGACCGTGCCCCCAACCAGCCTCATGGTTTCTACTGTAATTCATCTTGAAGCCACCTCTTCCCAGCCTTCTAGTATTTGAGAGCAGCAGAAGGAAGAGAACCAACTGGAACCGGAAGGGTTCCTCAAGAGTCACCTGCAAGAGGAAGCTGGCTGGGGAATTCTGGGAGTTGAAGTCCACAAGTCTTAAAAGTTCCCAAGGTTGGATGCTCCTGGCTTAGAGCATTTCCTTGCTCCTAGAGTTGGTCGTGGGATTTTCCCCTTGGATTCATTCTTTTGCTCTTTTTTCCCCCTTTGGATACTGGTAAGATCACCTTTACATGCGTGTTGCTTGGACTGGATTTATGACCTTGAGATAAGCTTAATGGTTCGGTTGCTACTGAAACCAGATAAGCACAGCTGTTCGCAAAGCCAGTCTGAGCATCCTGTATGAGCCCCAGATTTTAACATGGATTATTGGGACAAGCAGGCTTTTTAATTTAATTGGTCGTATTTGCACAAACCACTAATCTGCTCTGGCTTCATTCCCCTAATGTGCAAAGTCAAAAACCAACAAGCCACAGCAGGACGGCTTAACATGATGACCTAGTTTAACCAATGCATTAAACATGAGATAGTTAGTTGCTTGCAGGGTGGGTAAACCATAGCTTGCACAAATAGAGTCAACCATGGTGACCTTATCGGTGCAACCAGAATAGGGAAGATTGGCAGGGCAGCACGGTTTCCATTTAACCTGTGGAACGCTCCGCTGCTGGCTAACACCAAATCAGGGAATACGGCAATCCTCAACTTATAACAGTTCATTTAGGGACCGTTCAAAGTTACAACGGCACTGGAAAAAAAAAGTACTTATGACCATTCTTCACACTTATGACAGTTATGCAGCATCCCCATGATCACATGATCAAAATTCAAAATTGGCAGCTGACTCATATTTATGATGACTGCAGCATCCTGGGAACATGGGGTCCCCTTTTGTGACCTTTTGACAAGCAAAGTCAAAGGGGAAGCCAGATTCATTTAACAACCGTGTTACTAACTTAACAACTGCAGTGATTCACTTAACAGCGGTGGCAAGAAAGGTCGTAAAATGGGGCAAAGCTCACTTAGCGACATAAATTTTGGGCTCAGTTGTGGTCATAAATTGAGGACTACCTGTATTCTGGAGCTGTTGCATGGAAGCGGATTAGCTTGTTTCCTATTCTTAGTCATGTTATCCTACGTGTTTCAAAGGTCAGCTCTTCTGCTTAAATTAAGATTTATTTATCATTTAAAACTAGAAGGCATTGTGCAAAAAAACGTATTGACTTAATCATCTGCCTTTGTTCACTGAGGGATGATTAATTCTCTGCAGCCTTACCTGGGAAACAAGAAGCATTTACTTTGGAGTAAATCTGCTTGAAAAGAATTGCCTGTCTTGCAATTTGGAAGAAGTTTTAAGATAGCTTGTCGAAGGCCATTCTAAGCATAAGTGGAAAGATATATGTAATTTTCCGAGACCTGGAACTTCAACCCATTACGTGAATTTAAAACAAATATTGCCTGTATAGTCTGCCAACAGAAATAAGACATCGTTGTGGCTTAAGGGGGTCTCCTATTCACACATGATGCTAGGAGAATTGACCCCACTTTAATCTGGCCTAGACTGTTGTGTGAACAAGTAATGTGTCGCTAGTTTTTTTTCCTAAAATGGAGAGAGGTTCCTTCTTCCCACTTATCCAAATGCCTGCGAGCCTTGTACTTCAAGGTGATTTTTATTTAAAGGACTGTCCACTCCTCCAGGCTTAAAGACCTGAAGCTAGTTTGAAGCTACCCATCAAACGTTGAGTAGCTTTGTCACACAGGTAGCCTCTTTCCTTTTAATCTATACAGGTACTCTGCGAGTCGTCCCGAAGATGCTTTTTCCAAAAGGCAACTGGATTTTCTTGTTGTTGTTTTTTCCAGTTAGAACTGAAGATGCTTCTTGGATGAGAAGTGAAACATTTTCAAAGAAAAAAAAAACCCCAAGAAAGTCCAGTTACCTTTTGGAAAAGCACCTGTGGGACAAACATGGGCTGGATGGTTGAGAATCTCCATAGAAAATTAGTCCGAGAGTCGCTTTTAAATGCCTGCCTACCTCTTTAAATTAGCAAATGAAAATCTGCAATGGAAAGAGGTAGTTTCAGAGACAGAAATTTGTCAGATCTTTCCTTTGTTCTCTCCTTCTTTTCCTTCCATCCTTCCTAATATTCTTTGTGCTCAGGAAGAAAGGATCATTGGTGGAAAGGACTAGGTATCTTAACAATCAGGAATATTGATCCTGCACTGCTGAAAGAACTAGTACAGGGGTCCCCAACCGCCGGTCCACGGACTGGTACCGAGCCGCGGCACACCAGTAACCGGTCCGCACAAACAAGCAAAGCCCCATCTGTGGGATGCAGGCAGCACACAAAACCACGCACTCTCAGGTCCGCGGAAAAACCTTTCTCCACGGAACCAGTCCCTGGAGCCCGAAAAGTTAGGGACCTCTGAACTAGTAAATGAAAACTGCAGTCGTTTGCAAAAGTTTAAGCAGTCTTTTCAACAAGTCTCTATATTTTTCAAGGAATCCCTCAGTGAACAGAAGCTGTTGGAGTCTTCAGTATGGTACAAGGTTAAACCAATCTTTCTGCAAATCTTAACGCTTGGTTGCTATTTAAAGGCAATTGTTTACAGAATTAAAACAAGGACATAGTGAATGCTGGAGGTGCTAAAATTTGGACACTCCTCCCTGGTTCGCTTGAAACATAAAATTTGAGGCGAAACTTTTGCATGGAAGTGCGTATGAAGGAAATTATCTGATTCAGACTGGCAAATACTTCATATTTGTATGAAATTTAATTTGGGAGGGGGGAGAAGGCGAGGCTGTTCCAGGCCCCTTTTTTAAAAAAAAAAATGCTTGAATTTTTATTCTTTACCTCACTTGGTTTTATTTCTCTGAGCAGAATGTCCGAAGTTTCAAATGGAAGTCAATCTGGGTCTCAAACTTTCTTCCCTGGCAATTAATCAAGTAAAACTTCAATGCTCTTATTTCTTAATTTAATTTCCTAACTGCAAATTCCTGAGTAAATACATTCCAGGGGGACTTCAGTGAATACTCCCCCTTCTGCACCCTGCATAGTACAATTGGAAAATTAAAATAGTTCGGTGGTGGTAGAAAAACCACACCGATATATATCAGAAATCATGAAAAAGAAGGAAGGGGGGGGAAAAGGTTTAAGATGCGTCCATCCTTCAGAGTGTCCATTTAATGAAGCAAATCCAGAGATCAAATACAATTTTCTATCCCCAGGAAAATGCGAGTTGGTGCTTTATTTGTGGGTCCAATTCCCCTAGTCTGAGCACTGCAGTGGGTTATGCTAACCCAACCCTTAAAATGAATGACTTCCCTCTCTGGTTTGATCCAAAACATTATGATTTATACACCCTGCATTAATGTGTGTTCGGTAAAACCAGCCAACTATGACTTAAAGCAGAGATGGACAATTGTGTTGTGTTTTAGCTTGAAGGGTAAAGAGGGTTTTTTTTTTTAAATAAGCCTACAAAGGTTGCACAGGTGTGGCTGGTGAGCCCCACCATCACTCAGGAAGAGGGCAAAGCCCCCCCCATCCCAAATTGGTGGGAGTTAATGGTTGCTTTGAAAGAAAAGCATTTCAACCTCTGCAGAATCCGTTCACACATTTGTTTTCCCACTTCTGATATATATATATAGAAGCCCCTGAATTACAGGTTTGTTTTTTTTAGTTTATATAGCTAAAAAATTGAGCAGAAGGATCAGATTCAGGCCACATTTACATAATGATATATGCAGGGCTTTTTTTGTCATAGAACGCCCAGAACGGAGTTCCGGCACCTTTTTTGGATGGAACCTTGTAGGGTAGGCAAGGCAGGTTGTATGATGTGTGTGAGTTCCGGCACCTTTTTTTTTTTTTTTACAAAAAAAGCACTGGATATATGTAAATGACCTTGGGAGATGGAGGGAAGAGAGATGCTGTCTAGGGAACAATCCGATAAGAGAAGGGGAGCCCCCAGCTGCACAAGGGGCAGAGAAAGAAATTTAAAAAAGATCCGCCCTAACTTCTCAGGCTGTAAAAAGAGACAGTGGGAGATGGGTACTTTCAGACCTGCACGTTTCTGCTAATGCAGCTTTGCAATAAAGTAGAGTTAGCTCATCTGGACTTCTGCCCTGCCTTGTCTACTTGGGAAAATTGACATAGCCTCACTAAGCTGCCAAAATGACCAACACAATCCTAGGCTGCATCAACAGAGGGAATAGCACCAAGGTCACAGGAAGCGATGGTGTGGCTCTATGCCACACGAGTGAGGCCACACTTGGAGTACTGCATCCAGTTCTGCTCGCCACAATACAGAAAAAAGATGCCGAAGTCCTAGAAAGTGCGCAGAGAAGGGCAACAAAGACGAGCAGGGATTTGGAAGCTAAACTGCACGATGAATGGTTACGGGAATTAGGGATGTCTAGCTTATTATAGAGAAGGATTAGAGGTGACAGGATAGCTGTCTTCCAGTACTTGAGAGGCTGTCACAAGAAGAAGGGGTTGACTTATTCTCCACAGCACCTGAGAGTAGGACAAGAAGTAATAGATGGAAGCTTCTTAAAGAGAAATCCAACCTAGAAGTAAGGATAAATTTTCTGACACTGAGAACAATTAATCTGTGGAATAGCTTGCCTCCTGGATTTGTGGGTGCTCCATCACTGGAGGTTTTAAAAAAATAGACTGGACAATTATTTGACCAGGATGGTATAGGGCAGGGGTCTTCAAACTTGGCCCTTTTATGACTTGTGGACTTCAACTCCCAGAATTCCTCAGCCAGGCACGCGTGCCTGGCTGAGGAATTCTGGGAGTTGAAGTCCACAAGTCATAAAAGGGCCAGGTTTGAAGACCCCTGGTATAGGGTCTCCTGCCTTGGATGAGATGTTGGACTAGAAGACCTTCAAGGTCCCTTCCAGCTTTATGATTCTATTTCTTTTTCAACTAAACTGGTGCCCGTTTCCATTTGTTACCCCAGGACTCTGGCAATTTTGGAAGGAAGCACTTTCAGCCTTGATAACAGGAGATTTTTGCAGAGGTGGCTTTAGTGTTCTAAGTCGAACAGGAGCAGCGAAAGAGATCTGCAGAGAGAAGGAAGGGGGAAACCGCATTCTCCTTTATTTTCCACGGGAAGACCTTATGGGGAATTTATTGGCTCTGGAATGAGTGGTGTGCTTTTTTATTATGTGGTGGGCTGTTTCTTCTTGTCGCTGTTTTTGTTCCTTTTCCTTTCGGCTAATCCCTGTTATCCCTCTCTATTATTTTCTGCCTCAACTCTGCTGAGTTTCTTTAAATAGCCCAAAGGTAGAATGGAGAGGCTTCAAAATCAGTAAATACAAAAGAATTCACATTTCTGAAAATAACTTCTCTGAATGATCCCCTGGCAAAATGAGAGAGAGAGAGAGATGACTGATTTGTGGGCAGGAACTGAGGCCCTCTTTGCTAAGCCATGGTTTGCTGAATGCTGGTGTGGGTGTCAGTGGTAGGATTCTAATAAAAACTTCTCTTTCAGGAAACCGCTCTTGACACCTAAGTAGCTTCATATTTTGCACTCCATTTAGCTCTCAGTTCACTGGGTGGAAATGTTTTTGTTCTCTTGTTAATCGGCCTCAGGTGAACAAAAGATGTAGGTGACCATTCACCCCATCCTGGTTTAAACCTGCAGAGGTTTTCAAGAGGGTCTCATTTTCCCAGGCTCGACCAAGATTTGGGTGCTTGGCAACTGGTTCATATTTATGATGGCTGCAGGATCCCCAGATTAGTGTCACTCTTCCCTGTCCTTATGTGTTCTTCCTCCACTTTGCAAAATGCGGTGGTGTGTTCCTGCTAAGCTTTCTAGCTTTTCATTTTTTTCTGGGCCTGTGAAATGTAGGTGGGACAGTGTGAGATCGTGCCTGGAATAGCCTTGGGGACAGTCATAACCAGCAAGAGAATTAGCACCAACATCTAGCTGGTGTCATCCCTAGAATTGAGAAGCTCTAGCTGTGATTGTAGATAGCCAGGGAGAGATGAATGGAAGCATCTTGAGATCTGGACACCTTGAATCGTAAAAGGAAGATTGAATGCCACGCACGTCATCAGAGTGAGATTATATTTAGCATTAGGCAAAGCAACGTGGCTGATTTAGGAATCATAAAGGGCAGCAAATTATCAGCAATTTGACTATTATCATAATCATCCAGTGGAGTTTGGTCAGGAGCAGGAGGAAAGGTGAAGAGTTTGAAGACGTTTTGAGAATCTTTAAAATAAAAGAGTTTTCAGAAATCAGAGCAATTTCCATCAGATAATGGGCTGGATTCCAAACCATCATACAATTTAGCCCCTTTTTCTGTTTAAGACGGACTAGCTAGGGCTCCTGTCCTCAGCTAGCAGCATCATCATGAAGATCTGGGCTGATCTCCAGAGAGAAAGCTGTGCTGCACTCCACTTGGTAGGAGATTACCAGGAGATCCTAGGGCTGCAGGCTAGAAAGGGAAGTACAACATTAAAATCTTCAAAGAACATTATGGGAAATCGTCTCAAAGGTGCTGTTTGAAGAGGCAACTGGACTTTTTTTTCCTTTGAAGACGTTTTGCTTCTCATCCAAGAAGCGAAGTGTCTTCAAAGAAAAAACAAGGAAGTCCAGCTGCCTCTTCAAAAAGAAAGACCTTTGAGACAATCATGACTCGGATGACTGAGAATCTCCGTAGACATTGCGGGAAATCCCCTCCGTATTAATGCCCAGGAGACTCCACAGATCTTCTGGTGAAGCCACCAGAAGTTGACCTTGACTAAAGGAGACTCTCTTTGACCTTAGTCTAAAATCAAGACAAAAATAGCCTACAGAGCACATATGGACAACTTGAACCTTCCTGGAAATTTCCACTGAAATTGAATGTTTACTATGGCAGAGGGGAAAGGATTAAATCCACAAAGAGTGCAGTAATCACTGTTAGCCTTAATTAACAGTTTAACTGTAACTACAGTGAGATAACGGAAGCAAATTCATTTGGCTGTTGTCCTGGTGAGGTCCGCTGGATAGGAGCACCACCTGGCCTATTCTTCAAAGAAGAATTTTGACCTTCAGAACAGGGACAGTAGACCTGATGTAGCGGAGGAAGTTATGCCAAACATACGATGAGTCCCCCCCCCCAACTTTGGGGTAATGAATGAGAAAGAGGGCTTGCTGGCTTCTTCTCGGGGCCCCACGTTCATTTGGCCCCACCCACTTTTCTTTGGTCCCATCCCCTTTTTGCATGCACGGATACATCAGTCCTTCCTCCACTTTTGAGGAGAAGTATTACCTAGCTCAGGGGTAGACAACCTTGGCTCCTTTATGACTTGTGGACTTCAATCCCCAGAATTCCTGAACCGGCCATGCTGACTCAGGAATTCTGGGAGTTGAAGCCCACAAGTCATAAAAGAGCGAAGGTTGCCTGCCCCCGAGTCCTAGCTCCTAGAACAGGGGTCTTCAAACTTGGCCCTTTTATGACTTGTGGACTCTTCAACTCCCAGAATTCCTCAGCCAGGCACGCGTGCCTGGCTGAGGAATTCTGGGAGTTGAAGTCCACAAGTCATAAAAGGGCCAAGTTTGAGGACCCCTGTCCTAGAATCCAGAAACTCATGATCATAGTTAAGCTCAACCATTAACTGCAGTGCTCCGATAGGCTTTTTAAAGTAGCTGCCTCCTCCTTGCTCTTATGCAGATGTGTCGGTTGGAACTACAGTTCCTTAAATTCCTTGCCACACTGCCTTAGGTTTCCTACATTTTGTTAACCAGGGATGTGGTTAGAGCAGTTGCCTGGCTGGGAAACTGGCTGGAAAAAAGCTGGATATGAGCATCTAACTCTCTCAACTTCCAACATGCAATGCAGAGACCACATTAGCCTATTTTACAAGGCTGTTGTAAAACTGAACATACTGAGCGCTTACAGGAGCTCCATGCAGAATATTAGGTATTTGAATAACATTTCCCATCCCCCACAGGTTTAACACTAATCTGCAAAGCTAAATAAGCTTTCCCAGATTTATCTTCTGAACATTTAAAACCATGCATGTATTTAACAATATCCTGCTTTTCCTATAAAAGGAATACTCAGTGCTAAAGGTTCATAGCAAAATATAAGAACAGCAAATAATTGTTTAAAAAGGACATTTTCAGCCAGCTGGACGAAGCACCCAAACACAATTGATCAATATTAACACACCATAAATGAGAATTGGCTATTTTTTAAAAACAAATCTCGCCTGCTTGGTGAAACACCAAGAAACAATTGGCCAAAGATCTCACCCTATCATTGAAAAAAATTCTCTTGCTCTTTGTGCCCTACAGTGCTGTTGTAACTTCAAATGGTCACTACACAAACTGTTGTAAGTCAAGAATTACCTGTAAATTGGTCTCACAATTTACGTATGTACTGGCTGAGGTTTCTGACTGGCCATCGTAAAACCAGCACCCAACTGAGCTATAAGTTCACGCAGGGAGTAGATAAGTCTACTTAGATGTTGAGAGGTTGGAAAAAATACAGAGAAGAGCAACTAAGATGATCAAAGGCCTGGAGACTAAAACATACGAAGAACGGCTGAGGGACTTGGGTTTGGCTAGTCTAAAGAAAAGAAGAAATAGGTGAGACATGATAGCAGTGTTCCAGTATCTGAGGGGCTGCCACAAGGCAGAGGGGGACAGGCTGTTCACCAAGGAGAGAAGCAACCTGGAACTAAGGAGAAACTTCCCGACAGTGAGGACAATCAACCAGTGGAACAGCTTGCCCCCAGAAATTGTGGGCGCTTCATCACTGGAGATTTTTAAGAAGAGACTGGACAGTCACCTGTCTGAGACAGTATAGGTTTTCCTGCTTGAGCAGGGGGCTGGACTAGAAGACCTCCAAGGTCTATTCTATTCTATTCTATTCTATTCTATTCTATTCTATTCTATTCTATTCTATTCTATTCTATTCTATTCTATTCTATTCTATTCTAGGCATCTTGTTTGTACCAGGACCTGAAGCTGCCACTGCAGAACCTTCAAAGTTGTCCTCCGAATATCTCCAAAGTCCAACCCATCTCTTTTTAAGAGGAACCCAACTTTCTCCAGGGTTAAGATAACTACTGCCAATATTTTAACTGGGTGTCAGTCCACAGCATGTTCCTCCTAGTTAATGGGATGCTGGCAACAACTAGCAAGGTAGTCTTTGGGTTAGAGATCATAGTTTGCAGAGCACGTCTGCGGTAAAGTTGGACTTTGACCATGCTCGTGGCATACAAAGTGTGCCAAACCAAGCTATCTTTGCCACTACACCAGAGAACGTGGGCACTGTCTTGCAGGAAAGTGGGCTGAAGCGAATATCCAGAATTTCTGAAGCACCTTCCTGGGGGCTCCAGGAAGTCATCTGCTCTCATAATCTTTTGGCTGATGTTGGCCAAGGCGATAGTCAACTGCAAGTGGATGCACGAAATTCACCTATTTTTTCTTTCCCCAAGTTATTTAAGGTGAACATTTAAGTTCACCCACAACCTCATTTGCTATTGGTGCCCTTGACTTACAATCGTTCATTTAGTGACCGTTTGAGGTCACAAAGGTACTGGAAAAAGGGACTTATGACCATTTTTCACACGACCGTTGCAGCACCCCCAATGGTCACACGATCAAAACCTGGATGCTTGGCAATTGGCTCATATTTATTGCGGTGTCCCGGGGTCATGTGATCACCTTCTGACAAGCAAAGTCAATAGGGAAGCCAGATTCACTTAACCACCGTGTTACAGCTGCAGTGATTCACTTAACAACTGTGGCAAGAAAGGTCGTAAAATGGGGCAAAACTCACTTAACAACTGTCTTGCTTGGCACTGGAAATTTTGGGCTCAATTGTGGTCATAAGTCAAGGACTACCTGTAATTTAAGTAAAAAAACTACTAATCCTGTAAGTCTTATACAACACTTCCATCAACCAACCTGCCTGGCAATTGGGAGTGACAGTCCAATCTTTGGAAGATGAGAGAGCAAAAATGAGGGATTAGGTAGACAAGACCGCTCCTAAGAGGCAGCGATGAGAAGGCATTAAAAAGGAGAAGAAAAATTGCTCCTAAATAGCATTGAGACAACTGAAGATCGATTTTGTCTCAGGCACAAACAATGGCTGAGCTTGCATAATAGGCTGGGTTAAAAATCAGGTGGGCTAGTTTGGGGCTGAGTAGATAGTGGGACCCCAGAATTTGTGTGACTTCGGTAAACCTTGATTCAGTTAACCATTCTGTGCAACCTCAGCTGGCGTTCTGTGGGAGAATGCTGACAGCCCCTTCCTCTCCCTGTGGGAAAACCAGACAAAAGGCTGTGACATGTTGTTGGAATAAAGGGAACCGGATCCTTCCCAAACTGCCACTGGCTTTCCGGCCATCAGCAAATGTCCTGCTGTTATTCATCACAGTCAAATACAAACAGAGAACCTTAATCCAAGGAGCTCCTAAGATCTGGAGAAAGAAGGGGAAAAAAAAAAAAGGAATGGGTGACACTCATCTCCTGCCGGAAGTTTGGAAGGCCAGTGTCTGCCACTCAGCCTATCCTTTAACAAAAACGTCAAGAGGAAGAGGGACAAATAGCAAGCTGGACAGAGAAGCATAGGGCTGGAAGGGACCTTGGAGGTCTTCTAGTCCAACCCTTGCCCAAGGCAAGAGACCTTATACCATCTTGGTCAAATGGTCGTCCAGTCTAATTCCTGAAAACCTCCAGTGATGGAGCACCCACAACTCTGCGAGGCGAGCTGTTCCATTGATTAATTGTTCTCGGTGTCAGAAAATTTCTCCTTACTTCTGGGTTAGATCTCTCTTTAACAAGCTTCCACAAACTATGTCTTGTCTTGCCCTCCGGTGCTTCGGAGAGTAAAAGTCAACCCTCTCTTCTCTGCGATAGCTCCTCAAGTACTAGAAGATCGCTATCATGTCACCCCTAGTCCTTCCCTTTGATAAGCTAGACATCCCTAGTTCCTTTAACCGTTCATCATGCAGCTTAGCCTCCAGACCCCTGATCGTCTTTGTTGATCTTCTCTGGACTCTTCCTAGCATCTCAGCATCTTCTTTGTATCCTGACGAACAGAACTGGACCCAGTTTTCCAAGGATGGCCTCACCAGTGCAGTATAAAGTGGTGCTATCACTTCCGGTGATCTTGATGCTCTCCCTCTGTTGATGCAGCCTAGGACTGCATTGGCCATTTTGGCAGCTGCGGCACATTGCTGGCTCATATTTAAGGGGTGGTCCACTACTAGGACCCCTTACTTCCCTTTCACAGTTACTATTTTTGAGCCAGATCCTGCCAATTCTATACCTGTGCATTTGTGTGTGTGTTTTTTTCCTGCCTAACCTTACTTTTCTCACTACTGAATTGCATCTTGTTGGATAAGGCCCAATCCTCAAGTCTTCACAAGGCCCTTCTGAATCTTGAGTCTATCTTTCAAATCTTAAGACCTGGTTGAACTTCCCTTCGTAAATAGCTGTCGATGGGTGGGGCCTGGACCCACCAACCTGCAGCTCTCCTCATCTCCAGTTTGAGGCTTGCTTAGCTGAAGCTGCCCAGTTCATCCTTCCCATGGATGGGGCAGGGAGGGCTCACCCCAGACTTTTCTACCTAGAAACCTGTTGTTTTATCTTCATGGATTTGTCTGCTAGAGGCCGTCCTTGTTTATTGTGGACTGGCACGCTGGCTGGGGAATTCTGGGAGTTGAAGTCCATCCATCTTAACATGGGCAAAGTTGGGACACACTTTGTAGAGGATTCTGGGCACATTTATCCATCTGTGTCTTAGGTGGGCCTGGTCAGGCTTTGCTGGCCTCATACTGGCCTCACTTTGGACACAGACCCAGATCATCACTTCCCTACACCAAAGTACTGCAAAGGGAAGTAAATAAATCCTGGTTGCCAAACAAGCAAATTTCAGTCATGTGACCAAAGGGGGGGGGGTCACTGACTGTTCGAACCTGGGTTGGAAGGAGCCCCTAGATAGATCCATTGTAACTTCAAACGGTCACTAAGTGACCGCTCATACAGGTAGTCCTCAACTTACGACCACAATTGAGTGCAAAATTTCCATCGCTCAGCGAGACCGTGGTTCAGTGAGTTTGGCCACATTTTACAACTTTTCTCAACATAGTTGTTGAGCCAACCACTGCATTTGTTATGTTAGTCACACGGTTGTGAAGTAAATCTGGCTTCCCCATTGACTTTGCCTGTCAGAAGGTCGCAAAAGAGGGATCACATGACCCCGGGACCCTGTAACCATCATAAGTACCAGTCAGTTGCCAAGCCTCCAAATTTTGACCACACGATTATGGGGATGCTGCAATGGTCGTAAGTGTGAAAAATGGTCATAAGTCACTTATTTCAGTGCCGTTGTAACTTTGAATGGTCACTAAATGAACTGTTGTAAGAGGAGGATTACCTGTATATTAAACAAGCCACAAACCTTTCACATTTTAGCCCACAGTGTGGTACAACACCGGCCCTTGTTTAACCATGACTGTTCCAGGACATTTACATAATAAGAGAGAGAGAGAGAGAGAAAAACCAAATATTGGTTGAAAAGGGCTTGCCTCTCCAAGCAAACACTGACCTACAGACTAGGTTTGACCACGATACTAGGCTACAATGAATCTGGGCAGTTTGTGCCTTAAATTGGCTAGGTCCGGACAACATAGTTTAACCCTCGTATGGAATTTTCCCACTTTTAAAGTTTGCACAGCATCCAAACCAGGAGAAGAAGAAAAATAAAAACGCCTAACCAAGGTTAAAACTAGCAAACCTTCCCCTCCTGTACAGATGCAACCATTAGATCTTTAACTTTCTTATTCAGGGTGTTGGGTGGGCCCAGGCAACTAGATTAAGCCTGGAAACTGTGGTCCCGTTAATCATGGCTTGGCAGACACCCTCCCCAAGCAGCTAGTGTTGGAAAAGGGGGAGACACAAAGAGCAGAGAGAGTTTTTGCACCCTAAATTTAAGGAAAACGGCTGGCCTTCTCTTTCCCCCCTCCCCCCCAACAGCCCCTGGCATTTTTTCTTGCCACCTGCCATTGTCCCCAAAGAGGCTCTGGCAAGACCAAGCCACGTGTCCACGGATGGCGCCGTGCACACGAATGCTATGATTATCCTTCTGCAACCGAGGGAGTCCCAGGTGCAAGCCATGCGGGGCAGCAAAGAAGCCCAAAGTCCCGCGGCCAGCCTTGGGCGTGGAGGCACCCGGTGCTTTTGTCGGTTCTTAGAAGATCCACAGACACACATACACACACACACCCGCCTTGACACTTCCGTTCACACGGGGCGGGGAGACAAAGAACTCGCTGACCTTGCTGTGGGAACCCTCGTCCCTAACCGCCTCTCTCTTCCTCTCCCCCCCCCCGTCGCTCTCTGCTGCAGACTCGCCAGGGGAGGGGGGGCTGCCTTTCTGGCCGCTGCAGGTGGGGAAGAAGTGGGGGGGGGGGCGCGGTGGAAGGAGCTCTATTGTTCCAGCCGCGCTTTATGCCCAAGACGCCCCAGCCCGACGCGACTTGGGCTTGGCCAACCGCTCCTTCCTTCGCCGCCCCCCCCTTCCCGCCTTCCCCCACCCCAACCCAGTCCCATTGCACGGCGCGATCACCTTTTGCAAGCCGGATGGAGAGCTGGGGGGGGGGGCTGGGCCGTGGCAAGCATGTCTCTCCCACCCCCCCACATCAGCACCACTGCAGGACCCAAACCCAATATTCTGCCTGCAGGCATAACCCCCCCCTCCCCCCTCCCCCGTTCTCTCGATAGGACCCCTCCCAGGCGCGCATCCCCGGATACCTGAGCTCCCCCCCCCGGCTCTCAGCTCTTTGCATCCTCGCCTCTTTTGTCAGACCCGTCGCTTCCACGCCCCTCCCTCCGCGCAAAGCCCCTTCCCCGGGTGGGATCGCCGTAGTGCCCCCCAACGGCCCCCCCACCCAATTCCTCGCGCCCCTTCCCCGCTGCCTGCCCCGTTATCCCGCATCCCTGCTGAGCGCCCGCCCGGCGTAGCCCCCCAGCCCAGCCCAGCCCACCCCACGGGCTTGCCCAGACACACCTGTCTGGAAGGGAGCTCCGGAGCGAGGAAGGGGCTGCGATCTCAGCAAAGGCTGGCCGGGCGAGGGGCGGAGAGGCTCGGATCTCGCTGCCCTGAGCCCCGCGGCGCACGAGGGTCCCTCTGGGCTCCCGAGGCGGGGCGGCCGAGGCGATGCAGGGCGAGGGGGGGCAGGCAGGCGAGCCGGGGACCCCCGCCAGGGGAGGAGGGGGAGGAGGAGGAGGAGGAGGAGCGGCGGCGGCGGCGGCGATCGCTCCTCTTCAGCGGCTCCATCGTCGCCTGCTCGGGTTGCAGCCCGGGGGGCGCGCACACATCGTTGCAAAGCGGGCGAAGAGGCAGAGGGAGAGCCGCACGCACGCACGCGCACCTTGCACACCCGGGGAGGGGGGGCGCGGAGGGGGTGGTGGTGGAGGAGGCAGACAGACAGATGCACACGAGCCCAGAGCGGGAGGGAGGGGGGTCCCTGGGTGCAGCGGGTCCCCCGGTTGAGCCGATCCCCCTTCCCGGGTCTTCTGCCTCTGCGCGCGGCTGGCGAGAGACGAGAGAAGCTCCGCGGCTGCCTCCCTCCGCGCCTGGCTTTTGCGCGGAAAGCCCGCTTCCCTCGCCGGGTCCTAAAGCCGACCGGCTTCCTCGCCGGTCCTGCCCCCCCCCAACAATCACTTCCAGGAGTTGGGAGGGGGGGAGAGGGCGGGGGAGGCCGCTACTTCGGGTCCCCCCTCCCTTTGGAGACCGGCGGCCCCGAAGAGCAGAGAGCATCTTCCGAGCGTTGGGAGTTGGATTTCAGAACAGAACAGAACGGAGTTGGAAGGGACCCCCGGAGGTCTTCTAGTCCAACCCCCTGCTCAAAACCCAGCCTAGACCATTTCAGACAAACGGTTGTCCGGTCTCTGCTGGAAAACCTCCAGTGATGGAGCGCCCACAACTTCTGGAGGCAAGTCGTTCCACTGGTTAATTGTGCTAACTTCTCAGGAAATTTTCTCCTTATTTCATCCAATTGCTTCTCTCCCCCCCCCTCCCCATACACACACACACTCCGCGGGCTTTTCTATGTTTACAGGTATTCTCCCACACCAAGATGGGTCAAGCCAGGGAAAATCATTTGGGGTAGGGTGCCCCCCCCTCCACGGGTGTCTTTGCCAGAGGACAGTGAGACCTTAATTAGATGTTTTGCAGTTCAAGGTTGAAGGGAGAGAGAAGGGATCTCCCCAGGCTGTTTTGCAAGCCTGATTCTGGCAGGGATAGAGGGCGATGAATGAGGGGTTGTAAGGAAGGTTCCTGGGGTATTTGGGAAGAGGAGAAAATGTGTTGGGGCCCTTCGTTGTTTGTTGTTTGTTTTCTTGCATTTTCTCCCAATAGAAGAGAATATTTGTGTCTCAGGATTAAACTACGGAGTCCTTGGGGCCCTCTGTGCTTGGTCGTCGGGTTTTTTTGCAGACGTTTTATTACCCAACTAGGTAACATCATCAGTATATTAATTAATTTTCTCATCAGTAACTGATGATGTTACCTAGTTGGGTAATGAAACGTTTGCAAAACAAAAAAAACAGCCAGGCTCATAGAGCAATAAGGACTTCACAGTTCAATCCTGAACACCTTTCTATTGGGAGAAAATGCTTCCTTCATGGCTTAACCCAGGGGTCTTCAAACTTGGCCCTTTTATGACTTGTGGACTTCAACTCCCAGAATTCCTCAGCCAGGCATGTTCCAGCCATGCCCCAGGCACGCTGGCTGAGGAATTCTGGGAGTTGAAGTCCACAAGTCGTAAAAGGGCCAAGTTTGAAGACCCCTGGGTTAACCTCAGAAGGGTCCCCATCCGATCCAATAAGCTGGAATGTCTGTTGTCATCTGTGGGTGCCATCTTGACTTTTTTGACTTCCTGGTCGCATTGTTTAGCTGCAGCCACCAAACAAAAGTCCATGCTTCAGTTGATTTTTTTTTTAAGACGATGCGTGCACATTGGCCACCTCCTTATTATTTAATTTATATTTCTATAGGGCCATAATGAGACCCTACGACCTGACAGTGTGTGTGTGTGTGTATTGCTATTACTGTGGAAAGTAATAGTGACTTTCTTTAAAAGAAGTACCTAAGCATTTATGGAACATCTTGTTCTTATTCATGTATTTTATTTCCAATGCTTCTCAGCCCCATTAACTTTGCAATGTTTCATTACTTATGAAATGGATCCATTTATTTTAAATGAAAGCTAAATTAAAACCTCTTTTCAAGTGGATAGCTATCGCCGGGCAGGCAGTCCAGCCGTTTATAATTTCCGAGCCGTGTGGATGGGAGGTAGACTGCCTTTGGGCACGGAGGCTCCTCAGATCCACATCGTTTGCAAAGCATTATCTTCCCCTCCAAAAATACACCCCCAAAACCACAAACCTTGAACTGGATGATTTTCCAATTACAAGAAAAAAAGCAAGATGGTGAGTTAAGAAATAAAGGCAGATTTCCTTATGTCGACATCAATGTGATTTCAAATCAAGGTAGAGATTTAAATGAGAGAGCAATGATCACCATCTCTCCTTTCCCCCAAGCCCTTGCCTGAGCAGAGTGGAATATATAACATGTCAGCAGTCTTCCAGTATCTCGGGGGGCTGCCCCAAAGAAGGAGTCAAGCTATTCTCCAAAGCACCTGAAGGCAGGACAGGAAACAATAGATGGAAACTAACCAAAGAGAGAAGCAACCTAGAACTAAGGAGAAACTTCCTGACAGTTAGAACAATTAATCAGTGGAACAACTTGCCTCCAGAAGTTGTGAATGCTCCAACACTGGAAGTTTTTAAGAAGAGATTGGACAACCACTTGTGTGAAATGGTATAGGGTTTCCTGCCTGAGCAGGGGGTTGGACTAGATGACCTCCAAGGTACCTTCCAACTTTATTATTATTATTATTATTATTATTATTATTATTATTATTATTATTATTATTATTATTATTATTATTATTATTATTATTATTATTATTATTATCTTTTATTCATTAAACATGAACCTCAGTCAACTGAACATTCAAATTGCCTGGCACTGATGGTTGACACGGGTTGCTACCAGCATCCTAGGTGTCAACCAGGTACCTTCTTAAAATATAAGATGTTCCGAGTAGCTCAGTTTTTTGTAACATTGCTGGAGTTATTGCAGGAAGCTGCAGTTTCTTGATGTATTTTGCAAAGTTTTTGGACATAGTTCCCAGTGCCCCGATGACAATGGGTACCACTGTTACACGTTTCATCCATAATCGCGCAGTTTCGATGGCCAGGTCGTGATATTTCGTAATTTTTTCCAGTTCTTTTTCTTCGACTCTGGCATCTCCTGGTACAGCAATATCAATCATCTGTACGCTTCGGTTCTCTACAACTGCGATATCCGGTGTAGTATTATTATTATTATTATTATTATTATTATTATTATTATTATTATTATTATTATTATTATTATTATTATTATTATTATTATTATTATTATTATTATTATTGTTGTTGTTGTTGTTGTTGTTGTTGTTGTTGTTGTTGTTGTTGTTGTTGTTGTTGTTGCTGTTGTTGTTGTTGTTGTTGCTGTTGTTGTTGTTGCTGTTGTTGTTGTTATATTGTATCATAACCATAACAGCAAACTGGCTCTATACATTTAACAGAAAGTTATTTATTACATATTTGCATACTTCCAAACATTTTTCCTTCCCCATTCAATTGTGTCTGATTCTCAGAGGTTGCCTGGACTAGTCCATGCAATTTCCTTGCAAGGTTTTGCCAAAGTAGCTCGCCATTGCCTCCGTCCTAGGGCTTAGAGAAGCTAGCTGTCCCAAAATCAACCAGTTGGCTTTGTACCTGGTGGGACTAGAACTCCTGGTCTGCTTTCCAGCCTGATGTTTTAACCATCCCATCAAATTGACTCTCCTAGGTCAGAGGTGCCCCAACCTTTTGGGCACCAGGGACCGGTTCCGTGGAGAGAGGTTTTTCCACGGACCGGAGGGGGCATGGGTTTGTGTGCTGCCTGCATCTCATGGATGGGGCTTTGCTTGTTTGTGCGGACCGGTTGGACACCCACAAGAAGAACGCTAGACAGGGACTCTTTGACGTACGACTACAATTAGGACCAGAATTTCTGTTGCTAAGCAAGGCAGTTGTTAAGTGAGTCGTGCCCGATTTTACAGCCTTTTGGCCATGGTTGTTAAGCAAATCGCTGCAGCTGCTAAACTGGACCGCACGGCAGTTAAACAAACCTGGTCCCCCCCCCCCATTGGTTGCTTGTTGGAAGCTAGCTGGGAAAGTCACATACGGCGATTGTTGTAACCCGGGGACGTTGCAACCAATGCAATCACTTGCCAGTTGCCAAGCAGCTAAATTTTGATCACGTAACTGTGGGGATGCTGCAATGGTCTTAACTGCAAGGACCAATCAGAAGGCAGTCCTTTTCAGTGCTGTTGTAACGTCAAATGATCGCTAAACAAAGGGTTGAAATTCGAGGGCTGCCTGTACTGTAGCTTAGCGGGAGCAGCTGAGTATTACAAAAGTGTGCTCGGTTGTGTGCTGACGTGCAATAGAGGCTTATGCCCCAAAGACATGTCGGGGTCTGCATCATGCTGCTTTGAAATAGGAGACGGCCCCCAGTTTTCCAGATTAGGTTCTGATTCTTTGAAGCCAGCCACGGCCTCTCTCATCTGCAGCAACTTTTTCTGGAATCTAGAAGAGAATAGAGCTGGAAGGGGATCTTGGAGGTCTTCTAGACCAGGAGAACCTACCAGGGGTAGGCAACCTTGGCTCTTTTATGACTCGTGGACTTCAGCTCCCAGAATTCCTGAGCCAGCCACGCTGAGGGGAAAGAGAGAGAGGTTTCCAAGCTGAGCCATGCTGGCTGAGGAATTCTGGGAGTTGAAGTCCACGAGTCATAAAAGAGCCAAGGTTGCCTACCCCTGGCCTATACCATTCTGGAACATTCTGATCAGTCAGGCCACCAGCCCATCTGGTTCACGCCGTCACACGCCAGCAATTCTCCAAGACTTCAATCCAGGGTTTTGCTTGGTTTCCACCCAGAGACACAAAGGGCTGAAGCTGCCTGTAGAGCAAAAAGCTCTTGGACTGAACTGCCACCAACTTTCTGGGGGGGGGGGGATTCCCCAGAAGGAAGCAAGAAGCAAAAGAATAATTATTCTATGAGCAAAGCACTAGGTCTTCAATTCCTTTTCTCTTGCAATGGGATTCTGAGCACCTCAAAACAGCATCAGAATGAAAACAGAGTTGGAAGGGACCTTGGAGGTCTTCTAGTCCAACCCCCTGCACAAGCAGTAAACCCTATACCATTCTGGACAAATGGTTGTCCAATCTCTTCTTTAAAACTTCCAGTGTTGGAGCACTCACAACTTCTGGATATTCATATTGATTGTTTGATTGTTGGGGGCAATAGGCTGACCTTGTAAATCACTCAGAGAGTGCTGTAAAGCACTATGGAGCGGTATATAAGTCTAAGGGCTACTGCTATTTATATCCTGCCTTTATTACTTTACAACAAGGTGTCAAACATATCCAACACACCTTCCTCCTGTTTTCCCTGCAACAACAACCCTGTGAAGCGAGTTAGGCCGAGAGAGAGAGAGAGGGACTGGTTCAAGGTCACCCAGACTGCTTTCATGGCTAAAGCGGGACTAGGACTCACTGTCTCCTGGTGATTGGCCCAAAGTCACCCAGATGGCTTTCATGCCTCAGGCCGGACTAGAACTCACCATCTCCTGATTGGCACAAAATCACATAGATGGCTTTCATGGCTAAGGCAGGACTTGAACTCACAGTCTCCTGGTTTCTAGCCTGGTGCCTTCATCGCTAGCCCAAACTGACTCTAAATAAAGCATACAATACAGTGAGCGAAGAGATGCCAACCACCTCTTGGTCTTTCATCTCCCAAAGACCTGCCCTAACTATACATTCAGATCCAAAACAGCACCACGGACAGCTCCCTATGTAGCAGTGGCTGGCTCAATGGTGGGTTTCTCCTGACCTGGAGCCATCAACCTTCTGTGAATCCAGGTAGATCAGGGGTCTTCAGACTTGGCCCTTTTATGACTTGTGGACTTCAACTCCCAGAATTCTTCAGCCAGCAAGGAATTCTGGGAGTTGAAGTCCACAAGTCATAAAAGGGCCAAGTTTGAAGACCCCTGAGGTAGATGGTGGGGGATTCCTAAAGTCAACATGATCGTGGGAATTCTATAAAGCCCCTCCTGTTTATGTACAATGCATTTAAAGTGGGGGGGGGCATTGCTCACATAGTTGCAGCCGCCACCTTGATTTTTTTGGGACATCTCCCAGCCATCTTGACATGGCCAACTCACCGCGGCCAAGTCGCCACGGGACAAGAGTTACAGTGATATCAGAGAAATGGTGGAATAGAATCATTAAAGAAAGGATGCCAAAAGAGGGACGGAATGAAAAGCGAATGACAACAATTAAAATATTTTTTTAAAAAATTATCTTAAATAATAATTGAATTAGCAAATTGTCCCATGTCGAGTTGTCCCTTGGCAAGTTGTCCTGGGCAAGTTGGCCACAGCAAGTTGTCCATGGTGAGTTGGCCACAGAGGGTCGGCCATGGAGAACTGGCCCTTGTCCCGTTCTGACTCCTGGATGCAGAAATATATGATCTCTCTTGGGCCCCTCTGTATAATCCTTCAAATCTCCTCTGACCAAAAGTATCGAAAACAGCAGCAGGACACCCTGCCTTCCCAAGAAAGACAGTGGATGGGTTAATAACAGTATCAATAATAGAGTTGGAAGGGACCTTGGAGGTCTTCTAGTCCAGCCCCCTGTTCAAGCAAGAGACCCTATACCATTTCGGACAAATGGCTGTCCAGTCTCTTCTTAAAAACTTCCAACGTTGGAGCATTCACCGCTTCTGGAGGCAGGTTGTTCCACTGGTTAATTGTTCTCACTGTCAGGATTTTCTCCTTAGTTCCAGGTTGCTTCTCTCCTTGATTAGTTTCCATCCGTTGCTTCTTGTCCTGCCTTCAGGTGCTTTGGAGAAGGGCTTGACTCCCTCTTCTTTGTGGCAGCCCCTGAGATATTGGAAGACTGGTTGTTTTTATTAAGTGAAAAGGGGCTCTGATCCAGGCTTTCATTCCTCATATATAATCAAAGTCTTTGAAGAAGTGAAGGCTAAATAAAAGTCTCTTCCACCAAGGCGTCTCTTTCAAGCATCCGGGAGATGAGATGTCCGGCTTTGCATTTCCTTACCCGCCTCTCTGCCTCGACTCTTATCTCGCAATGATGCCTGTGAGCATGTCTCTGCCATGTGCCCAACGCTTCTGCCCATTTACTTTCTGGATCTGAATTATTTTTAGCCCCGAAACACATTCAGACATTTCCGTTACTCAGAAGGGCTGAAGGATCTCACAGCTTGCCTGGTGAATAATATTTATAGTGCCTCATTTTTGTATGCGGAGGTGTGCTTTTAGGGGGGGGGTCTGTTTTAAAAAGCAAAAGAGCAGAGAGAAGAAAGAGAGGGTTTTTTTTTTCCTCTTCCTATCTCCTGAGCTGGTATAAAAGGTTCCTCTGACCTTTTGTGCGGTGTTCAAAAGGTTTGGGGTGGGGAAAAAAACTGCAGAAAATGGAAGCTGTTCTTGTCGGGAAATTGGCTCAGCGAGACAGGCAGGATCTTTTCGTTCTGGCTTCCACTCTTTGGCTGTTAGAAATAATGAATGGGAGCAGCGGTTTAGAGGCTGTCCTGGGAAGGGTTGTTGCCAGCTGTGCTCACTTTCAAAATATTCCCTTCCTGGCTTCCACATTTTCTCTTTCCTTTTAGATCAGTAACTTGTGCCCCAGAGATATGCTTCAAGATTGCCTTTGTTTTGTTAACGGGAAATTTCTCCCGGAGGCATCACAACAGGGCTCTTCAAACTTGGCCCTTTTATGACTTGTGGACTTCAACTCCCAGAATTGCACGCTGGCTGAGGAATTCTGGGAGTTGAAGTCCACAAGTCATGAAGGGGCCATAGTTCCCCCACGCTGGCTGAGGAATTCTGGGAGTTGAAGTCCACAAGTCATGAAGGGGCCATAGTTCCCCCACGCTGGCTGAGGAATTCTGGGAGTTGAAGTCCACAAGTCATGAAGGGGCCATAGTTCCCCCACGCTGGCTGAGGAATTCTGGGAGTTGAAGTCCACAAGTCATGAAGGGGCCATAGTTCCCCCACGCTGGCTGAGGAATTCTGGGAGTTGAAGTCCACGAGTCATAAAAGGGCCAAGTTTGAAGACCTCTGCATCCCAACCTCCCAGTTCGTCTATGGAGATTCTCAGTCATCCAGGTCATGGTTGTCCCAAAGGTGCTTTTTCAAGAGGCAACTGGACTTCCTTTGGCTTTCCTTGGAGACATTTCCCTTCTCATCCAAGAAGCTCCTTCAGTTCTGATTGAATGGGGGAGGATGGAAGGATATATATATTTATATTTCTTGCCGTCATCTGGTTGTTAGTGCTCTCTTAGCACTCTGAGAGAGAGTACTAATGGCCAGATGACTGCAAGGAATATAAATCCTTCCACCCTCCTACCATTCAGCCAGAACTGACGAAGCTTCTTGGATGAGAAGCGAAATGTCTTCAAGGAAAAAACAAAGAAAGTCCAGTTGCCTCTTGAAAAATCACCTTTGGGACAACCTCCCATTTTCTTCTGAAGCTCAACCAAACACCCACAAACAGGCCCTCTGAAGACTCTACAATTCTCCCACACCTGATACAGGTAATCCTCAAACTTACAACCACAACCGAATTTCTGTGGCTAATCAAGGCAGTTGTTGAGTTACTTTAAAGATACAGCCGGTCTTCCTGGCTCTGCTTCTTGCTTGGACTACCTCGCAAGGTTGGCAGTACATTTGGAAGAAAGAACGTGGTGTACTCCATTTGCACTCCTGCCTGTCCCGCAGGAGGACAGACTAACAAATATTTATATATATGTATAAAAAAAACCTCAGCAGTTTTATAAATGCAAGATTCCTGAATTTGAGGTGGGCCTGGAGGTCTTCCAAGGCCCCTCCAGCTGCCACCTTGGATTATTTCTTGCCGCGCGGACTGTTTTCCTCACTCCTGGCAGAGAGCCGGGAAGGAAAATGTTGAACAGCTCAGTTGATCCAATAAAGGCCTAATATTTATCAGGAATGGCTGCCTGATCCTGGACGAGCTCCAAAGTTAGTAATCTGATACCTCATAATCAAGAGGGTTTCTGTGGAAGGGGAGAGGGGAAAGATGCCAGCTTCAGACTCAACTGGGAATTGAATCGCAGGGTACAATTAGGCACAGCCCAATTAAGCATTTGCTCAGGTCTGAAATCCTTGTCCGAGAGAGAGAGGAGGGAGCGAAAATGGCTCACTTAATACAGTCACAAAACAGAAATCCTGGTGAAATAAACCATGAAATGCTCTTTCCCTTATAGCGTCGATTAAAAGCCTGCTTACTCTCTTGCCAAAGAACATTGATCTAATAAAGCAATAATGCGCATCTCAAGGGCTGTGGTTATTATTTTTTTATAAAAAAACAACAACAGGCTAAAAAAATGAATAATCTGCATCTAAGCAATTCAAATAGTTCCTTAATAAACATTTGCAGAGCCGGCAGGCGTCGGTCTGATTTTCTGCACAGCTTCTCCAGTGGTTGGGGAAACAGCCTAGGGACAGACTTAGCCCTGGTATTTGAAAAGGACATTGAGGACTAGAACCTTGGCTGGCTTTTGTTTTTATTTGTCGAGATGGTATGGAAATAACAGAAGTTCCACGTGATTCTTCTAGCTCTGTGGCTCTGGGTGGCTGTCAGGAACCACACATCTTTTATTCAGATTATAAATGATTATTTATTTATTATTCCCCTTGGAAAAAAAAACTGGTTCTCTTCACTGTTCTCCACTTTCTTCCTCCCTCTTCCCTTTTCTGGATGGTGTATTCAATGAAAAAGACATCATTTGTGGGATGTGGACTGCTTTCCCCACTGTGTTATTTGTGTAATCTCCCTTTAAACCCCCATGGAATTGTTTTTTGGTCCCTGCTGTTGATCTGAATTTCCAAAAGAAGGCAAATATATGTGTCCCGGGATAATGTTGCAGGATCCAATCTGGGTCGGTCATTGTGGTCCTTCTTCCAAATTTCCAGGCTCATGTTGCAGCCCATCACCAGGGAACTTCTCTCTCTCTAGAATAGGGGTGTCAAACTCCAACCTCCAGTGTTGGAGCATTCACCGCTTCTGGAGGCAGGTTGTTCCACTGGTTAATTGTTCTAACTGTCGGGAAGTTTCTCCTTAGTTCTAGGTTGCTTCTCTCCTTGATTAGTTTCCATCCATTCCTTCTTGTCCTGCCTTCAGGGGCTTTGGAGAATAGCTTGACTCCCTCTTCTTTGTGGCAGCCCCTGAGATATTGGAACACTGCTATCATGTCCCCCCTCGTCCTTCTCTCCATTAAACTAGACATACCCAATTCCAGCAACTGTTCCTTGTATGTTTTAGCCTTCCATCCTCTAATCATCTTTGTTGCTCTTCTCTGCATCCTTTCAAAAGCCAGCTCGTTCTTGCAAAATACATATAGATATAGATATAGATATAGATATATAGAGATAGATAGATAGATAGATAGATAGATAGATAGATAGATAGATAGATAGATAGATAGATAGATAGATAGATAGATAGATAGATAGATAGATAGATAGATAGATAGATAGATAGATAGATAGATAGATAGATAGATGAGAGAGAGAGAAACTCCAGGGGAGGCATTATCTATTTTGCTGTTGTTGTTGTTTTGTCGTTATGATAAATAACAGAAACAGGTGGTCGACCGCTCTTGAGAGGGGGCAGACAGGTGCTCCATGGTGGAAGAAGGATCCCAGTGAGGTTATAAAAGTCCCTGCTCTCAAATCTGAGCTTCAAGTGCCCTCTAGTGTCACTTTATATTACTACAAGGAAATCTCTGGCTATCTACACAGCAAAAGGGGGAGTGTTCAGCCAGCAATTTCCCCCACCGTTTTACCTGTTTTGCAACCCTTAACAGGCAGGGATCTCTCCCTTCCCCATGTCCATGTTGATCTAGTTATTTTAAAGCATTTCCCCAGGCTGCGTTTAATGAGAAAAGTTCTCCCAATCCATCTCACACAATAAAGTCTCCAGCGCTGTCAGTCATGGCAACAACAATAAATTAGCAAATCATGACAAATCTCAAAAACAATCATTGTGTGCCAAATCCAGCCTCTTTCAGCTCTAAAATCAAAACCATGTGTTTCTTGAAGGCTCTGCTGAAAACACCATTCTGAGTTGGGCAACATGCACGTAATTATTATCATTATGGCTGGTCACACAGTCAGACGGATGCTAAGACTGGATTTGGCATTTTTATCCACCTTTTAAGTCCTTCCCAAGGATCTGATATAGGCAGATGTTGATGTTTGAGCATGTTAAAGGTCTTGCTGTAGGATGTAAGCTGTTTCAAGTAAAGCTGTTTTTGCAATTGACTGATAAGAAGTTTGTCAATGCCCATGGTGTTCAAGTGGTCCTCCAGATGTTTTGGGATTGCACCCTAGGTATCTATCACAATTGGTACTGCCTTTGCTTTCTTTTGCCACAGTCCTTCTATTTCCATTTGCAGGTCTTTGTATTTTGTGATTTTTCTCCTTTCTCTTCTATTCTGCTGTCTCATTATGGCTTGTTGCACAGTCATCCAGATGTTTAGGGTGGATCTGGCATTTTTGTCCACCTATTAAGTCCTTCCCAAGGACCTAGGATAGGAGATGTCTTTTGAGGGGGTTAAAGGTCTTGTTGTAGGATGTAAGCTGTTCCAAGTAAAGCTGTTTTTGCAACTGACTGATAAGAAGTTTGTCAATGCCCATGGTGTTCAAGTGGTCCTCCAGATGTTTTGGGATTGCAACCAAGGCACCTATTACTGCTGATACTCTCTTTATTACTAATTATAACTTGCACTGATGATAAACACCGGGTGCAAAGATATCTTTATCATTTGACCAAGCAATTTACAAACCTTGATATAAGAAAGTTACAGTGCAGCTCAGGGACAGATTGTTTATACAGAAATATACAAAGGATAGATTTTTAAAGCACAGGTTTTTTGAAAGAGCATGAGCAAGGAATAATACTCCATTCATTGAGGGATGGACTGAAATATCTATCATGGAGTAAAAGTAATCTCTTTAGGAGGAGCCAGATAATAATCACAAGGTGATAAACCAGCTTTTAAAATCCAACCCAGCTCTTCAGGGTATTAAATAAGAAAGACAATAAACAGCCAGCCAGCAGGCTGTTTCAGCAAAATATCAGATCAGAACCAGGGAAACAAGGATGCAGGCAGGGAAGGTCAAAAAAGTCAAGATGGTGACCACAGCTGCCCAGTACAAGGCCCACCTCTTTTTACGGATGCTGCAACATCCTGGATGATAAGAGAAACAAGACTGTGGGAAGTCCAGTCTCCACTGAGAGCCACAAAATGCTGTAAATGCACGAGAAACTTAATCCTGGCATAATGCAACCGTTAACTGCTTCACTTAGATTCTTAGAACATATTTCAGCACCTCTGGAGCCCGCTCCAGAGATCAGCTCAGCTTGGGAGCTGCTCTCAAAGACAGGGAACGCAAAGGAGAGACCAACAGGAGATCAAATCCTCTGGGGGATGCGTGCGCCTGCCAGCCGCACGCTGCGTCACCAGCTGTTTCCTCTTCGGCTTCTCTTTTGAGTTTTAAAACTCATTAGCAAGCCGAGGACAGGGAGAAAACAGCAACTCTCCCTGGGTCCCAAAATAAACGGGAAGTGTCAACAGCTTCTCTCTTGCAAAATTAGAAAAGGATGTTGGGGGCTTTATCGGAGAAAATAAAAGATGTAGCTGCCTAAAACAACACATGGTTTCTTTTCCTATATCCTGTAAGATCCACCAGAACCCAAAAGAGGGTTAAAACCCTCTAACATGATCTTTACTAACCTCTACCACAAAGGCCAATGAAGTCCAGGGCTGTGTCAACAGAGGGATAGTATCGGGGTCACGTGAAGTGTTAGTACCACTTCATAATGGCTTGGTAAGACGTTATATTGGAATATTGCATCTAGTTTTGGGCGCCTTGATACAAAAAAGATGTTGAGGTTCTAGAAAGAGTCCAAAGAAGAGCAATAAAATGATTAGGGATCTGGAGGCAAAACTATACAACGAACAATTGAGGGCACTAGGTATGTCCAGTCTAACGAAGAGAAGAACTAGGGGTGACTTAATAGCAATTTTCCAATATTTGAGGGGCTGTCACAGAGAAGAGGGGATTGATTTATTCTCCAAAGCACCTGAGGGCAGGTCGAGAAGTAATGGGTGGAAACATATCAAAGAGAGAACCAACCTAGAATCAAGGAGAAATTTCTCGACAGTGAGAACAATTAATCAGTGGAACAGCTTGCCACCAGAAGTTGTGGGTTCTCCATCACTGGAGGTTTTTAAGAGAGATTGGACAACCGTTTGTCCAGGGGGTTGGACTAGAAGACCTCCAAGGTTCCTTCCAACTCTGTTATTCTGTATTCTATTCCATATCCTCACCAAGCCAGAGAGAAGGGTTGGAATATTGTCCAAAAGCTTTTAAGCATCCAAGTACCCTTAACGTGTTAAAGTTCAGGAGAAAAAGAAAAGGAGGTGGAAATATATATGCCACAGTTTTTTGCATATGGCTCCCCCTTTTCCCCCCAGCAAACTTGAACTATCTGGGATATCCAGAGGGTAGATTCATCCGACAGCCTAAGCTATATTATATTTAAATATGGTTTATGGGATAAATCACCAGTCAGCTTTATCAGGTAGACCAGACAGGAAGCACAGCCCAGATAGGCTAATTCTACTTTATTGCAAAGCTACATTAACAGAATCTTGCAAATCTGAAAGTACAAATCACCTGCTGTCTCTTTTGCAGCCCGATGATTTAAGAAGGGGCGTCTTGCTCCACTGTCAGACTCCAAAAGCCAAGAGAGACACATTTAGAGATTCTTCTAAGCACAGAAATCTTGCCAAACTAAAGCGGAAACTTTAGGAATCTCGACAAACTAAATCAAACAAACCACCTTATGATTTTTCCTCCTTTTTTATTTATTAAATTTTTATGCTGCCCATTCCCCTATAAGGGGACTCTGGATGTGATCTTTGTGACTTCCTTGTGTGATCCAGATCCTTAGTGTAGGAATATTAAATCTTCCTTTGGCCCAGTCAAGGTATTACTTTAATAAAGACCCTGGAATTTTTTTTGGGTGGAGAGGGGCATGGTTAAACATAACAAGGTTCACTTTGAGGTGTAAAACTGCCACTTGGGTGTTGCAACTCTCTCTGCTGACAGTGACAAGTCAGGGTGTCTTTGGGCATGCGTGATCTTTGCGGGAATGTGGAATTCTAGTTCCAGAAAACCACGCACTCTCCGGTCCGCGGAAAAACCTCTCTCCATGGAACCGGTTCCTGGTGCCCAAACGGTTGGGGACCTCTGGACTAGAAGACCTCCAAGGTCCCTTCCAGTCTTATGATTCTTATGACCGTAATTGAACCTAGGATTACAGTAGCAAGTTACACCATTGGTTAAGCAGGTCATCATGCGACTGACCTGATTTTACGTCATTTTTTTGCAGCAGTCGTTAAGTGACTCCGTAGGTGTTAAGCGAACCCTTAGTCTGCGATGGCCGTTTTTTGCTGGAAAATGGAAGTAAGTACTAGCTTCCCGTAGAAATGTCATCAATCGGGATCACGTGATCACAAGATGGTGCAAACGGGTGTAAATGCAAGTTCATTGCCAACCGCCCCAAAATGTGATTATGGGACCATAATGGGGGTCTGGCCATCTGAAACTTCAAATCTGGGCCCTAAGTACCTTTCTTTGGGGGGGGGTCTGTCTTAACTTCAAAGCAACCCTATCTGCATTATCTGTTCTCCTCTGCCTGGAGAGCAACTTGTGGAGTTGAACCCCTCTAAGTGTTTCCCAGCCCCAGTTAAGCCTGATAATTAAGATGGAGCTTACTAGGAGAGACGTAACAGCTGCTGGTTAACCAGAGAAGGGCGTGTCGGTACGGAAGCAAGAGAAGAGAGAGGTCAACGCAACTGTGCCGTGTCGGGTTGCGCCAAAAGTTGAGTTTCTCGAGTTTCTCTTTGCAAGGTGGGGCTGAAAGACTCCCCCGTTCATAGATAAGAACGATGGTCGATGCACTCTTTGCTGCGTTTATTTGATCCTGGCTTTGATTTTTATTACAGGGAATTCTCGACCGACGACCACAGTTGAGTCTTAAATTTCCATCACTGAGCAAGACAGTGGTCAAGCGATTTTTGCCCCCATTTTACGACCTTTCTTGCCCCGGTTGTTAAGTGAATCGCTGCACTTGTTGAGTTAGTAATATGATGGTTAAGTGAATCTGGCTTCCTTACTGACCTTGCTTGTCGGAAGGTTGCAAAAGGTGGTGGTCACATGACCCGGAGACACTGCAACCGACCTAAGTCAGAGGTAGGCAACCTTGACTCTTTTATGACTCGTGGACTTCAACTCCCAGAATTCCTGAGCCAGCCACGCTGAGGGGAAAGAGAGAGGTTTCCAAGCTGAGCCAAGCTGGCTCAGGAATTCTGGGAGTTGAAGTCCACGAGTCATAAAAGAGCCAATGTTGCCTACCCCTGACCTAAGTACATGCCAGTTGCCAAATTTTGATCACGTGATCGGGAAGACGCTGCAGCCATCATAAATATGAACCAGTTGCCAAGTGTCTGAATTTTGATCATGTGACCTTGGGGATGCTGCGATGGTCGTAAGTGTGAAAAACGGTCATAAGTCACTTTGTTCAGTGCTGTCATAACTCTGAACAGTCACTAAACAAATGTAAGTCTCGTAATACCTCTATTATTTCATCTTTCCCCCTGAGATTCAGATAGGACAGAGCCAACCGAAGCCCCACCAAGCCAAAACAGAGCTTCGGAGAAAGAAAAAAAAGTATCATTGTATTGGGGAAAGTTAATTTTTTAAGCTAAGGGGGCAATTTCCTTCTCTCTGACCCCCGGAAGGGCAAGTGATGCTCTGATTTAAAAGAGTAATGAAATTTGCATTCATTTCTGTTCCCCACTCACATCAATGTCAAGGTTGAGCAAGACAGGAACTTCCTATTTATTTTTAATAAGTACATTTAGATCTGTAGATCACAGCGGTTTTCTAAGGCTCTGCTGCCACAGTTGCCCAGAGGGACTGGCACAACAGCAAAACAAGAATGCAAACCTGATCGAGTTAAAAACGACAAAAACCCCAAATTGTGACTCTTTCCAAGTTGCTTGGAGGCCCCCCCTTCCCCCAAGGGGTTCTTAGCCATTCCTACTGCCGTTTCTTCACTCAGAAAAGCTTGGAAGAGGCTGGTTTGCTTAAGGGTCCATAGAACACAGGATAACAGATTTGGAAGGGACCCTGGAGGTCTTCTAGTCCAGCCCACTGCTCAAGCAGGAGGCCTTACACCATTCCAGACAAATCCAACCTGTCTTCATCTCCTCCACTCCTGTAACTTGCTCTGATTCCCCTTTCCCATTACGAAACGGTAACACGACTTCCCCTTTCCCATTACCAAACTAGGTAACGCCATCGCTGCTAGTCCTGAAACGTCTGCAAGAAAACCACCAAGCTCGGAGAGCACCAAGGACCCCAAAGTTAAACCCCGAGCTATAAATATTCTCTTCTATCGGTTCTGAGGTTTCTTCCCCTCTCTTAAACCCCGATTCCTGTCTCCGAGTCGCCATCTATTCAGCCCGAGAGTCAACTGCACCAGCTGAGAGATTTTGGGACTGCCAATTTCTCTATTTATTTATTTTTTATGACCTTGGAAAGTATTCATTTGAAAGAAGCCTGCATCCATCACCATCCGCTTGGCATGATCATATCCATTTAAAACGGAGGTTATGGCCGCCACCCAGGATGGGCTGAGATGGAGAAGCAGGCGGTTACCAGCTCATCGGGACTGGATGGGAAGGACGCCGGAGGAACCGGCTAAAGTTTTGGATTTTTTGGGCACCTGGCTGACGGTGGAGCAGAATGATTGAAACAGAGGCAGGGGGATAATTGTCCTGAGCCTCAGACCATAAAGGTAGCAGCACCCTCTCAGATTCAGTTCAGGTAATCCTCGACTTACAACGGTTCATTTAGTGACCGGTCAAAGTTACATCGGCACCGAAAAAGCGACTTAGGACCGTTTTTCCCACTTACGACCCTTGCAGCATCCCTAATGGTCACGTGATCAAAATTCAGACGCTTGGCAACTGGCTCGTATTTATGACGGTCGCTGAGTCCCGGGGGGCGGGGTGTCATGGGATCCCCTTTGGTGACCTTCTGACAAGCAAAGTCGGTGGGGGATGCCAGATTCACTTAACAACTGTGTTCCTGACTTAACCGCTGCAGTGATCCACTTAACAACGGTGTCAAGCAAGGTCGTAAAATGGGGCAAAACTCACGTAACCACTTAGCAACGGAAATTTTGGTTGCTCGGTTGTGGCCGTAAGTCGAGGACTTACCTGTATTGGAAAGGATCAGAAGGAATTCGAAGTGATAAAGTTGAAATCTATAGTTTCAACCTACAATCGTAACGGAGCCTGCCAATCACAGTGGCAAGACAAGATGGTCGTAAAGCGGGTAATCACGTGACCGACCCAATTTTTTTTGCAGCAGTTGTTAAGCCATTGTTTGCTATGGGGCATTTTTTTTTTTTTTTTTGCCAAAATCTTAAAGATATTCCAATAGGAATAGTATCTGAATTTGCTTTCTCACAGTTCTTTTTTCCCCTCCAAATATGTTAAATATTGTTTTCCAAGACAAAAACGAGAGTGCTCTTAGCACAATCTGGGCATTTTTCCAAGCATGTGAATTTTTCACATCTGAGAAACCTTGCCAGGACTTTTGCCACCTCCAGAATAATTCTGCAAATTGGTTTGGCCGCTGGTTCATGCCTCGCACACCTATGATTAATTGAATAAGCCACAGCAACTGAGTTGTGAGCTCACACATCATCACGCGACGCCCAAATCGAGCCAGCCACCTCTGCACGAGCTGAATACTTGATAATTTTCGGATAATTTTCAGCATATGGCTTTATGAGCCAACAGATTTGCCACTGCTGGGCACAGATGACCCGAAGTTGGGTATCTAGGACACTGTGGTTCGTGTTAGATTTAGACAAGACTCTTCACATTCCTTTAAGAAGTAGCCTTCAAATTTTGGGTTTTAAGATGGTTTTTAAGATGTGCAGATCTGACATCAGATTAATAGAGGGAAATACAGTTGATCCTTGGCATACAGCCATAATGGACCTGCCCATTGCAGTCGCAAATTGTGACGGTTGTAAAATCAGTCACCTATGCGAGCGACCCAATTTTATAGCATTTTTTCGCAGGGGTCATTAAGCGTAGTTTGCTATGGGTGCCAGTTTCCAGCGAAATGCACTCATAAAATGCAGTCGTGTGACCGCGGGACACCGCAAACAGCTATAAATGCGATCGGATTGCCGAGTGTGCAAAATTCGATCACGTGACTACGGTCGAAACTTCAGGTCTGGCTCCTAAGTCCCCTTTTTCAGGTCCCTTGTAGCTGAACGGTCACTAAGGTCGTAAGTGAACGGACCACCTGTAATTAAGTGAGCTTTGCCCCATTTTACCCCCTTTCTTGCCATGGTTTGTTAAGTGAATCACTGCAGTTAAGTTGTAACGTGGCTGTTAAGCGAATCTGGCTTCCCCCATGGACTTTGAATACATTAGAATAACAGAATTGGAAGGGACCTTGGAGGTCTTCTAGTCCAACCCCCTGCTCAGGAAGGAAACCCTGTACCATTTCAGACAAATGGCTGTCCAGTCTCTTCTTAAAGACTTCCAGTGTTGGAGTATTCAGAACTTCTGGAGGCAGGTTGTTCCACTGGTTAATTGTTCTAACTGTCAGGAAATTTCTTCTTAGTTCTAGGTTGCTTCTCTCCTTAATTAGTTTCCATCCGTTGCTTCTTGTCCTTCAGGTCCTTCAGGTCCTTTGGAGAATATTTTGATCCCCAATTCTTTGTGGCACCCTCTCAAATACTGGAAGACTGCTATCATGTCACCCCTATTCCTTCTCTTCATTAAACTAGACATACCCAATTCCAGCCACCATTCCTTGTAGGTTTTAGCCTCCAGTCCCCCGATCATCTTTGTTGGTCTTCTCTGCGCTCTTTCTAGAGTCTCAACATCTTTTTTACATCGTGGTGACCAAAACTGGATGCCGTATTCCAGTATTTGTTCCCTTTGCTTGGGAACAAATAGCAGGAAGAGAGCACCATCCTTGTGGCGCATCAACGCTGCTGGAGATGTGGGAAGGAGGAAGGAAGGAAGGAAGAAGGAACAGGGTCAAGAAGGAGAAAGCCTGAGTTCCTAACTGGGCAGAAGAGACAAAGGGAGAAACTGGAGGAGGCTGAATATTCTCTGACCCAGGAGAGGTATCCCAGTGGCAGTCGTAGGACAGATGGTGACCATATCCCACTCACATCTGTTGCTCTGCAGATCAGATTCCGCTGGAATATACGATACCCACCCACTTGCGTTTGTTAGTAAAAGAAAACTAGTAAAGTTCATGGCTGTGAAAGTTGGACCATAAGAAAGGCTGAGCGCCAAAGAATTGAGGCCTTTGAACTATGGTGCTGGAGAAGACTCCTGCGAGTCCCCTGGACTGCAAGGCGATCAAACCGGTCAGTCCTAGAGGAGATCAACCCCAACTGCTCTTTAGAACAGGGCTTTTCAACCTTTTCACCCACTGTACCACTTTTAGGATATGGCAACATCCGAGTACCACCAGCAAGGTGTCAAAAACTTGATGACCAAAAAAAAAAAAGGAAAAAAGTAATAAAGTACAGGTAGTCCTCGACTTACAACAGTTCGCTTAGTGACTGTTCGAAGTTACAATGGCACTGAAAAAAGTGCCCCCCAAGCCACAGCCGAGCAAGACACCTGCCTGCCCGCCCGGCAATGCTCTTCCTCCTGTCCGAGGTTTCCATTGTTGTGAGCATTTCTGTTGAGGATTGGCAGCGGGGTTGGGGTGGGGGGTGTTTGGTTTTTATTCCCCCCGTCTGCTGGGTGATTGCAGCAGGTTTTGGTCACTTCACATGATCCTGGGACACTGTGACCGTCATAAATATGAATCAGTTGCCAAGCATCTGAATGTAAATCACAAGACCCTGGAGATGCTGCAACATTCCAGCTGATTGGTGCTTCTTCAGGGCTCAGCAGAAGTACCAGGATCAGCGCCGAGCTCCAGCTGGAGCCTGGCACTGATCCTGGCGCTTCCACTGAGCCCTGACAGCCCCGAAGCGCCGATCAGCTGGAAAGCCCCACTGATCCTGGTGCTTCCGCTGAGCCCTGACAGCCCTGCAGCTCCAGCCATCTCTCGCTCAGGCTTGTGCGGTGCTGCCACCGGTTCAGCTCATTCCCCTCCCCCGCTACCACTTTTCTAGGATGGTCGCGTACCACCTACCAGGTGCCAATGTACCACAGGTGGTACCCGTACCACTGGTTGAAAAGCCCTGCTTTAGAAGGCCAGATCCTGAAGTTGAAACTCACCTAATGAGAAGGAAGGACTCACTGGAGAAGAGCCTGATGCTGGGAAAGATGGAGGGCAATAGAAGAAGGGGACGAGAGAGAATGAGGTGGCTGGATGGAGTCACTGAAGCAGGAGGCGTGAGCTTAAATGGACTCCAGAAGATGGCAGAGGACAGGAAGGCCTGGAGGAACGTTGTCCATGGGGTCGCGATGGGTCGGACACGACTTCGCAACTAACAACAAAGTAAAGTTCAACAAAGAGGATAAGGGGTCTGGAGGCTAAATCGTACGATGAACAGTTGACGTACAGATAGTCATTGACATACGGCCACAACTGAGCCCAAAATTTCTGTTGCTAAGTGAGGAATTTGTTAAGCGAGCTTGGCCCCATTTTACAACCTTTCCTGCCCCTGTGATTCAATGAATCACCTGCAGTTGTTAAGTTAGTTTGTTAAGTGAATCCGGCTTTCCCATTGACTTTGCTTGTCAGAAGGTCACAAAAGGGGATCACGTGACCCCGGGGGGACACTGCAACCGTCATAAGTACGAGTCAGGTGCCAAGCGTCTGAATTTTGGTCACGTGACCACGGGGTACTGCAACAGTTGTAAGTGGGGAAAACGGTCATAAGTCACTTTTTTTAGCGCCGTTGTAACTTTGAACAGTCACTAAATGAACTGTCGTAAGTCAAGGACTACCTGTGTCTACATAGATACATATTCATATATTAATCCAGGGGTCCTAAGACAGGGGTCCTCAACCTTGGCAACTTTAAGACTTGTGGAAATAGGAGGAGAAGGGAGCCTTGAGTTATTTGTAAAAACAATAAAGGTGGGCTGTAAATAAATATGATAAAAATAAATGCCTTCCCTTGCCTTCCAAGGATTCAAGGCGGTTTAGGTGGGCATCTTTTCATTTTCATCCCTGCCACAACAGCCCTGTAGGGCAGGGGTGAGCAACTGTGACAACGTTAGGGCCTGTGAACTTCGACTCCCAGAATTCTAGAGGCTCAGGAATTCTGGGAGTTGAAGTCCGCAGGTTGTAGAGTTGGCATAGTTGCCCACCCCAGCTGTAAGGTAAGTTGGGCAGAGGAAACATGACAGTTCCAAACCAAAGGAGATTTGACGATTGAGTTTGAACAGGGTCTGTCTGCTCCTACTCCAAAGCCCCCTTGCTGGTTCTCTTCCCCCGTCTTTCTCCTTCCTGGCTTTAATCAAGCCATGTCCCTCTCTGCAGCCTTCTAACACAGTTGTTCAAGCAGATGGCCCCAAGAGAAATAAATTCCTGTAATTCAAGCCGCTCAATTAAAGTCAGCCATTGCTCCAGCACTAATGTGTGTCATCCGGAAGGCTAGAAAGGGGAAGAATTCTCAAACGTTGCTCAGGTCATTTTTATGCATTTCTTTCCTTATCGCAATTTTGGGCACTTTTTGTCCAAGAATTGAAGACAGCGTACAAAGGGGTCTTTCCTATTTGTTCCCCACAACAGTCTTGCCTGAGAGGTGCCGGTCATTCTCGACTTACGACAGTTCCTTTAGTGACCGTTCAATGTTACAACGGCATTGGAAAAAGTGACGTAGGACCGTTTTTCACACTTACGACCGTTGCAGCACCCCCAGGGTCATGTGATCAAAATTCGGATGCTTGGCAACTGACTCATATTTATGACGGTGGCCGTGTCCCCTGGGGTCACATGATCCGCTTTTGTGATCTTCTGACAAGCAAAGTTAATGGGGAAGCCAGATTCACTTAACAACCGTGTTACTAACTTAACAACTGCAGTGATTCACTTAACAGCTGTGTCAAGAAAGGTCGTAAAACGGGGCAAAACTCACTTAACTTCTGTGTCATGGATGTTTGGGGTTCAATTGTGGCTGTAAGATGAGGACTACCTATACAGGTTTTAACTCCTGCCTCCACCCCCACATTTATTCCCAACCAAGTCAAAGAATCACAGAATCACAGAATCTACTAGTCCAACCCCTGCCCAAGACAGAAGTCCATATACCGTCTTGGACGAATAGTTGGCCAAACTTTTCTTGAAAGCCTCCAGTGATGAAGCACCCACAACTCTGGGAGGCAACCTGTTCCATTGAGTTGTGATTCTCACTGTCAGGAAATTCCTCCTTATTTCCAGCTTGGATCTCCTTCTGATGAGCTTCCATCCATTGCTTCTTCTTTGGCCTTCAGATGCTAGGGAGAATAGATCAACGCCCTCTTCCCTGTGACAGCCCTTCAGTTATTGTCTTTAGGACCCACCAAGAACCCACTAAATCAGCAGAGCTTTCCAGGGAGTGGGTGAATGTCTGTGGAGATTCTCAATCATCCAGGTCATGGTTGTCCCAAAAGTGTTTTTCCAAAAGGAAATTGGAAGAAGCTTCTTGGATGAGAAGCGAAACATTTTCAAGGAAAAAAACAACAAGAAAGTCCAGTTGCCATTTGGAAAAAAAAGCACCTTTGGGAAAGTGAATGGGTGGTTGGCCATGTGCAGTGCAGTATTTGGGAGATTCGGAATATAATTTGTACTTGGCGTAGCAACTCCTTATAGAAACTGGATCACCGTTTAGAACGATAAGAATCCTCGTGGCTGAAAATCCAGCTTCTCCCTTCCCGTCATCAAGTATTTCTAATCTCTCCTCCTGCCCTCATTCTGTCTCTCAAGCCGTTTCCAACTCATCCACCTTGCTAAAGCAAGAGAGAGGAGTATTTCTGAAAAATTGACACCTATCCGAAATTAATTCCAAGCTTGGTTCACACTGCTATTTCAAGCAGAGGTGTGGGCAGGGCGAAAAATGACAGGAGATCAATCTAGTAAGTAAATATAAGCTGGGCTTTGGAGGGTAACTCAGCAGCAAACATCCACAATTTTGAGCAGGTTTTGGTTGAACATTTTTCAAGATTTTTAACACCTTCTGGCCAAGAGATCAAGCCAGTATCAAGCAGGCTCAGCTCCACACGGCCATCCGGTCATTCAGAATTTGAGCTAAGGGGAAGGCTGGGTCAGCAATGGGGCACCTGTTTTGCTGCTATCCTGATGGTACAGTCCCATGCTAAAGGAAAACCGAGTGTCTTTCTTAGGCTGGGTTCACACAATATGCAAAGCCGGAAAGTAACAAATCATTCTGTTGCATACGAAGAGAGCATACCGCGAAGAGCAAAGTGCACATCTATATTCTTGTTATTCATTCGCTAAGTTGGGTCCAACTCTGTGGTTTCAAACCATCTGTCTGAAACGGTATAGGTCTCCTGCTTGAGCGGGGGGTTGGACTAGAAGACCTCCAAGGTCCTTTCCAACTGTAATTCTGTTATTCTGATCCCATGGGCCATAGCACACTAGGGCCTCTGTCCTCCACTATCTCCCAAAGTTGCCCAAACTCATGTTTCTTGTGTCCACGGACACTATCTAAGCATCTCCTCCCCTGCTCTCCCCTTCTTCTTTTGCCTTCCCTCTTTCCCAACTTCAGGGTCTTTTCCAAGGAGTCTTATCCCTTCTCATTTGGTGGCCAACGTATTTGAGCTTCAGCTTCTGTGTCTGTCCTTTCAGAGGGTTGATTTCCTTTAAGATCGATTGATCTGAGCAGATCTTAATCTGGGGCTATTCAACAAACTACGGTCAAGTCAAACTAGCTTAGCCTGCCTGGGGAGCATCGAATTAGTCGGAGACAGCAACAACGACAAAAAAAAAATCATCTTTCTTTGGGAAAACAGGAGCAGGGAGGTCTGTTGGATATGCTTGCCTCCTTGAGTTATTAGTTCAAAATAAGAAAGGCAGGATACAAATAGATAAATACCTAAGCAGCATCGTGCCGAAGGGTTCCCCCCTCCGCACCATTTCTGCTCTAGGAAAAAAGAGGAAACTCATGAGCCGGTGGAGGAACGGGACAACTTGGTCTGTTGGTGATTGAGAAGAGTCACAAAGTTGTAAGGGGAAGGATGTGAAAGAAGTGACATCTCGTCTCTGGTCCCTGATTGCAAATGGGCTGTGTATAAAGGTTTAATCTCTGCAGAGGATCACGGTAGCTCTACTCCTCTGAGCAGTTTCACCGGGCTTCTGAACCAGGGTTCATCCAGCTAACTTCAGGTTTTGCATTCGCAGCCTGCAACCTAGAGCAACCCAGATTGCTAAGCTAAAAGGTGGCCGGTTGGATTGCGATGGGTTCACAGCCTGCCCTTCAGAGCAGCCACTTCTGGGTATGGTGGAATAATAGTCTGATCTGGTCTAAGGGAGGTTTTTATCTCCTACCGTTTGCCTCGGTGAAATGGGCCACAGAGCCTGCTTGCAACATCAGCCTGTATTTCTAGAATGGGAGAAACAAGGGCAACGGTGACCCTGAGCACGTGCAGACAACCTACACGTTATCCCTCAAATCTCTGCGATAACCACCCTCTCTGCACTGTGGACCAAGGTTAGGGTTCCTTATTTCTGACCTTGCACTTGAACCTCAGAACACACCTCTACGCCCGCAGGTTTGCCCGCCACACTTTTGCACGGGTGCGCAGAGAAATATTTTGGGACCTACCTGTTGGATTGCAAAGGCTGCAGCTCCTCCTTCTGAAAGCAGGTGAAGCAGAAGGAATCCATCTCTCCAAAGAGGCAAGGCAAGGGGCGATCCTGGCCAGGCCACCCCTGACAGGCATCAGCATTTTGCGGCTGTTCTGGCCCAGCTTCCACGGGCAAACATTTCGCACCTTGGCTTCTCCAATTTCCCGCTGCTCCTTCCAGGGTGCAAAAGTTCCCCCTGTTATGGGGTTGCTCTGCTGGAGGTGGAAATCAGGAACTTTAGAGCCAGTTGCCTTGCTGGTATCTAGCAAATTCCTTGACAGGTCCCGGCTTCCATTGAGGAATGACTTTTCCTTGAAAAATCGGGGCCACCTTCAGAAGACCTTGCTTAGCAGTTTTTGAGGGTCCTCTTCCTTGGAGAAACTTTGATGTTGGCTTCTTCTTTGGAGCAGAACAGAGAGGCTTCTACTTCTTTTCTGTGTCTTCCCCTCTGGTTAAATCTTGCAATGGCCTCCTTGTTGCAGGCACAGACTTCCAAAGAGATCTTATTCCAGAATCAGAGAAGAAGTCAAGAAAGCCAGAAAGCTTGATAAATTAGAAATCAAGTCTTCCAAGATTTCTCCCATGTCTGTGCTGCCGATGTCCCCAAAAAAGTGGGTGACCACCTGCTGGAGATGTTTGTCTTCGCTGACTCTGCTTCTTCTGGGGTTGATGATGGGGAAGGTCCCATTCAACCCAGGGGGCCAAGCCAGGCTTCGCCCTGTGATCTTCCAGACATCCCAGGACAACTTGCCTTATGGAAAGTTTTCCTTTCCCTTTGGGAAGGGAAGTCACTAACCTTTCAGGTGGAGACAGCCAAGCTCTACACTCTGGACCTCTTGGTCAGGAGGAGCAGAAGTGATGCCTTGGCAGAAGGTGGCACATCTATGAGTGTGTGTGTGCGCGCGAGAGAGAGAGAGAGAATATGTGTATGCCTATGCGTGCGTGCACACAGAAAAGGAAGGAAGGGAAGGATTCACCCTGGAGAGCCGAGCCTGTGTTCCATGCTCACGGTCTCTTTTGCCCTGGGAATCAAAACTTCAGGACCTGCTGAATACACCAAGATTCACAGGGCTGTCTGGTTGACCAAGCAACCAACTCCCTCTGACAGATAAAGCAGGCAGAGTATTAATAGCTCCAGCTTCACGCGGTGAGGCTGGAGCGTTAACTCTTCCCCTGCCGGTGTTCTGGGCCACATGCCTTGAAGGCTGAACAGCAGCCTTCGTGTGTGTGTGTGTGTGTGTGTGTGTCTTAGAGAGAAGGGGGGGTGTCTCAGGAACACCAGTCTCTAGAGGCTGGGGCAATGGGGTGCCCCCCCTTTTTAGCTACTCATTCTCCTGTGCCTTTGGCAGCAGTCCTGCCTGAAGGAATGGAAGAGAAGAAACATGGCAATAAACATAACTCAAAAACTGGATTGGCTAAATTGGGTTGCAGTGCATAAAAAAGGGTCTTAACTCAGCTAGATCCCCAAGACACGCTGGACCTGGCTAAAATAGGCCGGGCTGCTTATGATTCAGCATCTTGTGGCAAACCAGCAATTGTCTTAGCCCTTCGATGAATCAGAGTCAACATTCAGTCATCATAAGGCTGGTGGGAATGCACACAGCAGTGTGTTATGGAAAAGGTAATAACTATTTACAGTACAATCATTATTAAACTTGTATGCCGCCTGATTCTCAACAGTTCTGGGCGGTTCACCTTAATCAAGCAAAGACATTACAATAAAGCACAGAAGTTAACAAAAAAAAAAAAGATGGCAATTGCAGAGAAGTGTGGGATTCCACACTCCCTCGCTGAAATGCTTTAATGAGGCAGGTAATCTGGGTTTAAAGTATGGGGTGTTGACCCAACCTGTACCCAGAAAACCAATGGCTCTTTCTCAGGAGAGAAGATGACCTTCTAAAAACAGCAACTGTGAGAGGGACCTTGGAGTCCTTGTGGACGATCTCTTGACTATGAGCCAGCCGTGTGCAGTAGCAGCCAAAAAATCTAATACAATCCTGGGTTGTATAAACAGAGGCATAGAATCAAGATCACGCAAAGTATTATTACCGCTTTATAAAACCCTAGTAAGACCACACCTGGAATACTGCGGCCAATTTTGGTCACCATATCACAAAAAAGATGTTGAGAGTTTGGAAAAAATTCAGAGAAGAGCAACTAAGATGATCAAAGGCCTGGAGACTAAAACATACAAAGAACGGCTGTGGGACTTGGGTTTGGCTAGTCTAAAGAAAAGAAGAAATAGGGGAGACATGATAGCAGTGTTCCAATATCTGAGGGGCTGCCACATGGCAGAGGGGGCCAGGTTGTTTACCAGAGCACCAGAGGGAAGGACAAGAAACAATGGTTGGAAGCTGATCAAGGAGAGAAGCAACCTGGAATTAAGGAGAAACTTCCTGACAGTGAGGACAATGAACCAGTGGAACAGCTTGCCCCCAGAAATCGTGGATGCTCCATCACTGGAGATTATTAAGAAGAGAATAGACAATCACCTGTCTGAGACGGTAAAGGTTCTCCTGCTTAAACAGGGGGCTGGACTAGAAGACCTCTAAGGTCCCTTCCAGTTCTATTCTATTCTATTCTATTCTATTCTATTCCATTCCATTCCATTTATCTTAATTTATGCTTTCCCCAGTTTGATGTTTTCTTGGTATGAAAACACTAGCAATCCAATTTATTTGGTTCTGCCCAGGCCGTTTTTCGTACAACGTTCTAGTCTCAGTTCAATGAACCATGTTTTTTCCAAATTAACCCTGTTACCTGAAGTTGCAAACCATGAAATAACCAACTGCCCTGCAACTTAGGATCCTGTATGAACATAGCTGCTGATGAGCAAATAGCTCTCTTCACAATCTTAGACAATAATCTTTCTTGCCTTCATCTAGAGATTTATTTATATAATTTATGTAAATGTCCCTAAATGACCCCCCAAAGAGCTTCTTTAGGCAGAGAGACTCCACCGCTGGGCTGAAAACTTTCTGCCAGCCTTAATACAATAACAGAGTTGGAAGGGAACTTGGAGGTCTTCCAGTCCAACCCCCTGCTCAAGCAGGAGACCCTATACCATTTCAGACAAATGGCCGTCCAATCTCTTCTTGAAAGCCTCCTGTGATGGAGCACCCACAACTTCCACTGCTAGTTAATTGTTCTCACTGTCAGGAAGTTTCTCCTTAGTTCTAGGTTGCTTCTCTCCTTGATTAGTTTCCATCCGTTGCTTCTTGTCTTGCCTTCAGGTGCTTTGGAGAATAGGTTGACCCCCTCTTCCTTGTGGCAGCCCCTCAAATGTTGGAACAATGCTTAGAGCCGTGTTTCTCAACCTAGGCACCTTAAAGATAGGTGGACTTCAACTCTTTGACTTGTCAATTCTTGCGCCTCTCTGTTTGGTCCAGATTGCCCAGGAGAGGGGCATAATTGAAAGCAAATGGTTGCCAACGTCAAATAACCAGAGAGAAAAAATTATTCAGACGGCCTTCAGAAGCCTCGTAATGTCTTCTGAGAAATGTTTGTTTGGCTTTTGATCGGCTTTTACAAAGTCCCAGTGAGGTGGTTGCCTGTGAGGGCGGCTCTTGACGAAAAGGAACTCCGTGCCTCTAATACATCCCTGTAATGCCAGTCAGTGCCAGGCCCTGGGGTATTGATATGCAGTAGGAGCCAAAGATGAGCTTAATGATATATCCTGCAAGAAAGAGAGGGAAGAGGCAGAAAGTGGATTGATGCACTGCCATTATCCCGGCCGCCGATCAATGAATTTGGAGATTGAATTTGGAAACCTAGGTGCCTAAAAGCAGGTGCTCCCTGAACATTGAGGACTGTATAAAACTTGAATATAAGTTTTATATGTAAGTGTATAACCTGTGTATAAAACTCCAGCAAAGTTCAAAGCTGCAAAAAAAATGAAAATAGTCAAAAGAAAAGAATAGACAGAAAAGTGGGAGAGAAGTGAACGAAGAGAAAGGGAGGGAAAAAGAGAAAGAAATATTTTAAGAATCTTCTTTGCTGCAGTTACAAACCTAGTTAATTTCACCCTTCTAAATTATATAACATAATTCTGTTCTTCCTGCAAACCTACTTTTTAATCAAGAAATTGTCCATTCGTTTTTATTTATTCACAACGACAAAAAGTCCATAAAAGCTCTTTTGCATTGAGCACCAAGCACTGATTCCACTTCCATTTTTGGGGGAATCAAAGAGGACCAGATTTAAATAATGATGAAGGAGGCTGCATCTTTCAACCAGGTGCACAACAAACAAACAGACTCAAAATAATGAAAATGCCAGCACATCAAAGCCAACCAGTCCACTCAAATCTTTACATAACAAAACTACAAACAGTACTGTACCAAAATCCTGCAATCTAAGAAAAAAAAACACCAATTCATTTACAATGGCCCCAACTGCAAAAGCAACTGCAAAAACAGGAAAAGCAACGAAGAATTGAAGTCCCCATGTTTTAAAGTTACCAAGGTTGAGAAATGTTGGGTTAAACTGCAACTGAGAAGACTCGAGCTTAAAACCCTCCAGATGACTCAGCTTTTTTCAGCCCAAACATTGACAAGCATATTAAAAAGCAGAGACATCCCCTTGTCGACAAAGATCCGTATAGTCCAGGGGTAGGCAACCTTGGCTCTCTTATGACTCGTGGACTTCAACTCCCAGAATTCCTGAGCCGGCATGGCTCAGCTTGGAAACCTCTCCCTTTCCCCTCAGCGTGGCTGGCTCAGGAATTCTGGGAGTTGAAGTCCACGAGTCATAAAAGAGCCAAGGTTGCCTACCCCTGGTATAGTCAAAGCTATGGTTTTTCCAGTAGTAGTGTATGGCTGTGAGAGTTGGACCATAAGGAAGACTAAGCTCAGGTACTTTGGCCACCAAATGAGAAAAGAGGACTCTTTGGAGAAGATCCTGGTGTTGGGAAAGATGGAAGGCAAAAGGAGAAGGGGAGGGCAGAGGAGGAGATGGTTAGATAGTGTCATCAACACAATGAACATGAATTTGGACAAACTCCAGCAGACAGTGGAGGAGGGGGGAGGAGGGGGTCTGGCACACTATGGTCCATGGGGTCGTGAAGACACAACTTAGCAACTGAACAACCACCACCACCTATCCTAGTGGATGGCTGTGAAAGAAAAATGGGGGTGGGTGAAGACTCCATGTGTATATCCGGTGGGTTCACAGGGGGTGGGGTGGGGAGATGGGACATAAATGCAAGAGAGAAGCAGGAACTCTGCCCTTCTGCTGGGATCCTTTTCTTTACCTGTAAGTTGGGTGGAGAGTGTAGCGGTGGTTGTGATGCCCTTGTGTTGTGGTGCCTGTGGAAAGCAGGGAAGGACTTTGTCATCTCATCTCCTGAATTATTCAGCAGGCCTTCATTTTCTCTGCACCACCCAAGCCAGACCTGGGCTGGCTAATGGGAAAAATCAATTGCTCCTTAATTTCGAGAGCCAGGAGGCTTTCAGTGGCTGTACCGAGGAGCCCTTGGCATCTTCGGCTGGGACAGAATGGAAAGGTCGTGACTACACTGGAAAGCCTGAGAGGGGATTGAAGAGACAGGAGATCCAAGCAAAGAGTGGACGCATTACCCTAAGCTAGGATTCATTTTAATCATGAGATAGGATAGGGTAGGGTAGGGTAGGGTAGGGTAGGGTAGGGTAGGGTAGAGTAGAGTAGAATGGAGTGGAGTGGAATGGAATGGAATGGAATGGAATGGAATGGAATGGAATGGAATGGAATGGAATAGAATAGAATAGAATAGAATAGAATAGAATAGAATAGAATAGAATAGAATAGAATAGAATAGAATAGAATAGAATAGAATAGAATAGAATAGAATAGAATAGAATAGAATAGAATTAATGGAATGAATGGGATGGGATGGGATAGGGTGTGGTGGGGTGTGGGGTGGTAGGATAAAGTAGAGTAGAACAGAACAGAAAAGTATAGAATAACAGAGTTGGAAGGGACCTTGGTGGGTCTTCTAGTCCAACCCCCTGCTTAGGCAGGAAACCTTATACCATTTCAGACAAATGATTGTCCAATCTCTTCTTTAAAACTTTCAGTGTTGGAGCATTCACAACTTCTGGAGGCAAGTTGTTCCATTGATTAATTGTTCTAACTGTCAGGTTGTTGACTAAGTTGCAACTGGATGGGTTGACATGTTGCGCTAAACCACTATCAGGACCAACAAATTGCAGAAAGGTTGTACTATATGAATACAGGGAACCAAAAGTAAATCAATGACATTGGAATCTAATGAGATGTAGGAAGCCAACCTAAAGCTTGTTGAATAAATACAGGAAGAAATACATCTTTAAGCATGATTTAGGGCAATGCATAAACCCAGGTTTCTTCCATGATTGGCACAGCAATCCAGAACATAACCTGGAAAGTGCTTTATTTAATTAAAATGTCATTGATTTTGTTTGCATGGCATGGTAAACTAAAATGCCTATTTAATACATCTTGTTGTTAGTTATAAACTCCGATACCTGCTGTTTTGCTAGAATTATTAATCCATTTTGGAAACTATGACTCCACAGCAGACATACGCACACTTCAGATTTACAAAACCATAATCTTCTTGGATGAAACATACAGAAATTCAAGGGAGAAAATGGACATATCCGGAATAAATATTAAATCGTCTTAAACCTCGTTCTTCTTTTTTTCATAAGTTTGTTTCCTCTCACTCATCCAGCCTCTTCCTCTACCTTCAGTCTTTAGTCTCTAAATCTCACTATAACTTATCTACTAAAACTCCAAGGCAACCAAGCAGAAATATGCGCCAAAGGCTTTGAGGGCACTATGGCTGATGCCCCCTTTTCAGTCCAGTGTTCAGCGTGAGGGCATTAAATAGATGGCACAAACTTCATCTCTGTTTGGTTTGAGAAGAATTGTTGGACAATGTCTTTGGGTCCAGCTTCCAGACAATGAGAAAATACAATTTGGAAGCACCAGTTTAATAAATAGCGGGGAGAGCAAAGAAAAAAATGTAGGGACCAGTTGGGGTCTTAAAATTTAAACAACCGTGGATCTGGGCTGCAAAAATACAGATGACCGTTAGAAAACAGCAAGTAGCTCCCTAGATATTTTGCAGCCCAGATCTGGCGGCCTAACTTCAGATTGGCTATCCCTTCTTTAGATGTTCTATTCTCACACTGTCGTCTGAATACGGTGGGTTCCCTTAGGTCTTGTGTCTTGTGTAAATCCAGTCAGTTATGGTTTACCTCATGATGGGTTGCGCGGATTGTCTTCAATCTCCTCCCTCCCTGTCTGCAAAATAGGGATGTTCTCACTGATCTACCTTATAGATTTAATGAGATGTAGCTCGGAGACATGAAATTCTTACATTGTACAATCAGTTCTCAGGTTTCCTTTCAAAGGCTGAAAGGAGTGTCTTTCAAGGACAGCAGAGCGTCTTTGGACCTGGTCTCTTCCTGAACTACTTAGACCATTTTCTCCTCCCCCTGCCTCTCAGAGGCTCCCCATTAGCGCAAGGCCTTTTAGGGCTTCAATGTTTTCCAAGGATAATGAAAGCCTCTGGAGATTACCCAGCGGAAAAATGGAAAAAGAAAAAAAACAACACCTTTTGGAATGGAACAATCAGGGTTTTTTTCTCCTGAAATTTGGAACCAGTTCCAAAAAGGAAGTAACTGGGTAGTTTTGGGAACTCTAAATCAGGGGGAAAATTTAACGCCAGTATTTTGGAGGTTGAGTGAGGTAGTAATGGGAGGGAGGGAGGGAGGGAGGGAGGGAGGGAGGGAGGGAAGGAAGGAAGGAAGGAAGGAAGGAAGGAAGGAAGGAAGGAAGGAAGGAAGGAAGGAAGGAAGGAAGGAAGGAAGGAAGGAGAATTTCCAAGAATTATGTAAATTTCAGGAAGGTTCTGAAAAGGAAAAAAGGAAGGAGAGAGGGAGGGAGGGAGGGAGGGAGGGAGGGAGGGAGGAAGGAAGGAAGGAAGGAAGGAAGGAAGGAAGGAAGGAAGGAAGGAAGGAAGGAAGGAAGGACCAAACCTTGTTTGATGGTGTTATTTAGCTAGTAGACCTTTTAACCAAACTTTTGTTTTTAATTTCTGGGAACGTTAAAAAGCACAGAAGCATCTCTGCAGTTGAAAATAGAAGACCGGGAAATTTGGTGTTATACAACAGGCTAAGTCTAAACCAACCACTTTATTATTTAGGGCAAATTGTAAACCTAGAGAAAGTAAAAGAGAAAAGATGGTGAGTTGCAAATGCTATGCTGGTGGAAGAGGAAGCTTCAAATTATATACAGAGGAGGTTTTTAAAGCTTGGACCTGTTCAAATGTGTAACCTTCAGAGAACGCAGGGCTGTAGACTGGGAAGATGATAAAAAGTTCCAGAAGAGGACAAAACAACCCCCAAACCTAGGTGGTTGTGCCCTGGAGACAGGCTTGACTCAGAGAAGGCATTTCTCTTAGGAATTCAACACATGGACACACACAAACATACACACACACACACACACATGTCCTTCCTCCCTTCTTCCCTGCCTGGAGCTAATAATTCCATGCTCATGAGAGATGAATGCCACCTATGAAGGCTCTACCTCCAGGCGACCCAGCCAGACACATTCAAGAGGAAATGTTAAAACATTAATGTGTTTTAACTAATAAGGGACTCAAGGCAGAGTGTCTGAGCGAGAGACAGCCAACTCCACAAAGGAGAACAGGAGAAGCTACTGTCAAACTCCACATCTCCCTCCTGGGGTTTTCCTAATGTGTTCCAGGAAATAAACATGGCTAATCTAGAGTTCCCCTCCCTACACACACACACACACACACACACACAACACACAGATGCACACAGCCTCGCAACCAGCATTGGTGGCTTGAAATCAGCACTGTCTGGATGCCTTTCTGCCCAACTCCAGCAGGTTTGCAAAATGGAGGAGCCCCCAGCAAGGTTATGAGAGGTGTCCTTTCTTCTTGACTTGCTTAATTCTTCTCGCTTCTGCCTTCCGTGCAAAACACAAGGGCAGAGCTCAATAAAAAAGCCATGCTAGGTTTAGGAGAAATGGGGAGGTTTTACGAGCTGGTGGGGGAATCTGTTTTATAAAGTCACGGCTGGCCCCGCTTAGCTCTGCTGTATGCACTGTCAGTTGAATAAATGGGGAGATTTTCAAGCAGTATATCTTGGCAGGTTGACCATTGCTGCAAGTGGCTGTTTGTAGTGGGGTGGGGACTTCCTAAATTCCCGTAAAGGAGAATATTTGTAGCTCAGAGTTGGAATGAGGGTCCTTGGTTGTTTTCTTGCAGAGGTTTCATCACTCAAAGTAGGGCACATCATCAGTGCTAGTCAGTGATTTTCTCCCGTCCCCTCCTGGGGTACTTCGTTGACTTCTTATTGTAGTGTACAAGAACTAGTTTGGAGCAGTAATTTAAAGCAAGAGGCTGGAAGCTGGGAGACCGTGAGTTCTAGTCCCATCTTAGGCACAAAATCAGCTGGGTAACCTTGGCCAGTCACTTTCTCTCAGCCCTGGGAAGAAGGCAATGACAAACCATTTCTGAAATCTTGTCAAGAAAACTACAGAGACACCTCCTCCTCCTCCTCCTCCTCTTTGGTGTAGAGCAGTGTTTCTCAACTTTGGCAACTTTACTATGCATGGATTTCAACTCCCAGAATTCCCTAATCAGCCAAGTCCCAAAGGTGCTTTTTCAGGAGGCAACTGGACTTTCTTTTTTTTTTCTTTGATGATGTTTCACTTCTCATCCAAGAAGCTTTTTCAGCTCTGACTGGATGGTGGGGAAATGGAAGGATTTATATTCCTTACAGACAGTTGGTCATTTGCCTTCTTCTAGAGAGTCGTTGAGGCCATTTGGAGGTTATTCTGTGTCCTCGGGGTCACCTGAGTAGTGCAAATGTGTGTGGAGCCTTCTTGTCAGAGAAGAAGCTTCTTGGATGAGAAGCGAAACGTCTTCAAAGAAAAACAAGAAAGTCCAGTTGCCTCCTGAAAAAGCACCTTTGGGGCAACCATGACCTGGATGACTGAGAATCTCCATAGACATCTAACCAGCCAAGGTACAGTTAGGCCAGTCCCTCTTGGGTGAAGGAAAGATCCAATCACTTCCAAAATCTAGCCAAAAAAATTGCAGGGGTTTGTTCAAGAGTCAACATTGACTTAAAGACACGAAAAGAACAAATGTATGTATCTACAGCCCTGAAATTCCTTGAACTCTTCCTACCCAATCCAACTCTACTTAGGCTTTTGAGAGCAGCCAAGATTAGCTGGGTGCTGCCATCTAGCTGAGAAGAGTCACAGATACTTTGGAAGATGGAGGTTTTGTGTCTCTGGCTCAGAGACTGGTCTCCTGCTTCAATAAAAAAAAACCCATATCTTTATTAAGTTTTTATGGAACATAAAGATTAAAAACTAGCAAACATAAATAGCCAGAAAGAAGAATAGATCAAATGAAAAAGAGGATGATAGAGGATAGGAGTGCCAAAAACAAAACTATAGAAAAAGAAAAGAAAAGTATAAAGAGCATAAAAAGTATAGAAGTATAAAAAAGAAAGTGACCTCCAACTTCTTTTACAAAAGATATAAATAAAGCTTAAATTCAACCCTTACTTTAGGGCTACACAATAGAATCCATTTTCCCAATAATCAATAGCTTTTACCAATCATCAAATCCACATGTCGCAATTTGGGTTCTTTTTTCTATTTCTTGCAAAAAGTCCCCCAAAGGTTTTCAATTAAAGTTTGCCAATATCTTTTCTCTAACGAGAGCCATTAATTTTGCCATCTTTGCCAGTTCCATCACTTTCACTAACCATAACTTCCTACTAACTCTGGAGAATCTTTCCAACACTGAGCACAGAAGAGTCTTGCTGCTGTTACTAAATTTAAGATTAAGGTACCATGAATTTTTTGGGTCTGATGCATTTCATAAGTTCTGTAAACATGTCAGATATGTGTAAAACAGGAGCAGGTCTTTGATCGTGCAGTTGATCTTGACTTTTTTCAACTCCTCTCTGCAAGCCCCCTTATCCAGACACATTTTCTGGAAAAATGCTTTCCCCCCCCTATCTTGAACCACCTATCAGGTTAACATAAATGAGTAACTGCACAAATTTAGATTATATTCATGGGATGCATTGAGATCCAACTGTCTTCTTCAGAAGCACAAGATTGCAGACACGGATTCCTTCTCAGTGTTGTCTATACAACAACAGTTGTTGAAGGGGACATTTCTGCTTGACCAACTAACCTGGTTCACATGACTTATCTAGTCAGTTTGTTAAGTTAACCACCACTGAACGGACTCAAGGAGAGCACATTGAGCCATGAATGATGGCTGAATCCACACATTGCCAAGAATAAACAAACCATATTACGGATTATGTGTTGTAGAGAATAAGGAAGAGGACCGTGACTGTGCAGTCCAAAATTGTATAGTTTAGGGGTTGGACCTGACACGGCTTTGTTAAAAATAGCCAGATAGCCTTGTTCCCAGACCATATTTGAAACTCTGCCAATAAAAGGTGTACATCTGACGGTCAGTTTTTAACCAATTTCCAAAACCACCGAGGGATGTTCTTTTTAATGGAATGTTCCTCCAGGCTTTTAATGATGAGACTACTTATGCATCAGGGTTTATAAAAAAATAATCCTTTTTCCTTGCAAAAACGTCTTTAATTGCCAAGCCAGAATTATCTATCCCCTTTGATTGTCCTGGATGCTTTTTCTGAATCCTATTCTTAGCCCTCTGACATGCTTGTCTGGATTCAAATGGTTCCACTTGAAGTTTTCGACATGCAATTTGGAGAGAATCGTTATAAAACTGCTTTAAATTTATCCAGGAGCTTTTGCAAATGAGATAAGCTGAAAATAGGCACACCAACAACACTGGTAGAAAATTTGGTCTTTTTCAGGAGTACTATACAGCAGTTGGGGGAAATAGCCCAAGAACAGGATTACTGCAAAATATCAGTGTACTATTAGGAGGCAGTAAAGTGACACAGAAAACTGCTACCATCTTGTGGTCATCTTGATTTGTTTTTGTTACAGTCAATTGAGTCAGTCTTGACTTCTGGTGATTGCAGGAACAATTGCTGTTTTCAGAAGTTGCAGTCATGTGATGATTGACAATCACAATTGGTGGTTTCCAATGAAATGAATGGACTCGGTTTACAACCATAGCATTCGCTTTACGACTGCCACAAATAAAAGCCATAAAATCAGATTAGTTACATGGGTGCCTCCATCTAAGACCATCATGACATAGGACAGAAATTCTGGGCTCCATTACAGTTGTAAGTCAAGGATTACTATAGAACTCAGTCTCCTGGTTTCTAATCCAACAAGGAGAAATTTCCTGACAGTGAGAACAATCAATCATTGGAACAACTTGCTTTCAAAAGATGCGAGTGCTCCATCACTAGAGGTTTTTAAGAAGGGGACAGCCATTTGTCCAGAATAGTGTAGGATCTCCTACTTGAGCAGCGAGTTAGACTAGAAAACCTTCAAAGACCCTTCCAACTCTGTTCTGTATTCTGTATGTTTAACAACTACACCAGATTGGCTTCCTTAGACCTAGTGGTCCTACTCAGAACCTAATTCACTTAACTTTGTGACTTCCTCATGAATGGTTGTTTTTGCTACCATCAGCCTTGCTATTTGTCTCTGGAATTTTAGAGAATCCTACGCCCTCAAAACATTTCAAAGGGTTGACTTTCTGTTAAGTAGTATTTTCTCTCTCCTAAATTCCTATCATTTTAGTACAGTTTTGCAGCCCTGGGATTCCAACTGTGTCCCAGCATTAAAAAATGCAAAAAAAGAAGAGAGGGAACATTGATGCAGTCTCTTATGTTCGGCACAGGATGTTTTTCTCCATCTGGGAAATGGATGACATTTTCATGCCTGCAAAGCTACAAAGTCCTGCCGTCATGGCCACCTCCTAAACCATATGATAAATTTCTCTCACACTCTCTTCGTGCCACTTATTCTTGTAGTTGCCTTGGGGAATAGATGCAAAGATTTAGTCCTAGCAATTCCTGTGAAACCAGCATCTGTATCATTTTTCAACTGCAAATCGAAACCAGTTTGTTGAGCAACCACAGGGTGTCTCTAATGAAATCCTCATCCAGTTCCTTTATACTGCATTTGCCAGGGGCAAATATTATTTCACATAATCCTGGGATTATATCGGTTTATTTGCACATTTTTGAACTGCTGTTTTACTGGCTAGCTAGGTGGACCGTCTGGGTAGCAGGGTTCGTCTTTCTCATGCCTTTCCATGCATCATTAAGGATGAAATTAGGAAGTATGAATCTGGTTTGTGAATCTAGTTTTGGTCAGATTTATTTTCTAGTCCAAAAAAAAATAAATGGTAGGCACAATGTAAGAGTTGCTGGATAACAAGTTGAATGGCATATACATTCAATAAATAAATAAATAAATAATAAACAAAAATGGGTGTCCAAGCTTTAAAAAGGGACTTTCGTGTCAATGGAAAAGACTAATTTTAGTCTTGATAATATTTTTATATTTAATTAACAATGTAATTTTAGGCACATCCATTTTATATAAATGTCATTTTATTTAATAAACGAATAAATTGAATAATTGTATTTATTAAATAAACGAAGGCATTCATTCATTGATCGCTTTTATTTATTTTAAGACTATTCAAACCTATGTCCTTTTTTATTACTGTTTGTTTCAAGTCTCGATTAAGTCGAGGCAGAAGGCGAAACCCCGCCCCCTATTTTGGCGGGAAAAAATGTTGCTTCCCACTACGCATGCCCAAGGGGGAGGGAGGGAGAGAGAGAGAGAGAGAGAGAGAGAGAGAACGGAGTCGGCTTTGGGTGGGGCGGGGCTTCGTCTCGCGAGCGAGCGAGCTTTAGGCGCGCCTGCTTTCGCCGCCCCACCGCCACTTCCGGCAGAGACCTGGGTTGCGCGAGCCAGCGGGGAGGCCGGCTGAGCGGGACGCTTCCGGTGCGGTCGGATTCCGGAAGGCAGGCGGAGAGGAAGGGAGGGCGAGCTCGAGGCCGCGAAGGGGGCGGGGCGTGGGCGTGGCCATTCTCCCCCACCCGCCGCCGGAGAGGAAGGCGAAGGAGAGGCGGAAGTGCCCGTCCGGAATTGGGGGCGGTTGCCAAGGCAGGGGCTGCGAGGAGGAGGAGGGGGCTAGCGAGGAGAGCGAGGCGCAGGACCCCCCCACTCCGTTAGGCCAATTCCCCCCTCCACCCCAGAAGACAGGTACCCCCTGCAGTGCCCCCCTTCAAGCAGAGCCCCCTCCCCAGGACATCTTATTCTGCCCCCCCAAGACCCGCCCCCTATTGGAGGCCCCCTCGACCCAGCCCCTGCCCCCCCACCCATGGGAGGAGGCCCCCTGTAGACCGACCCCTTCCCATCTCCCCCCCCTTTTTTTTTTTTTTGGCATGGGCTCCTTTTAAAATGAAACCTTGGGCGAAGTGGAGGCTTTTTAAATAATCTCTATTTCCCCCCCCCGGCTGCGCCTGTCTGATGGGTCCCTGAAGAGCCTCCAGGGCTAGGAAAAGTGTAGCTTCGTAGGGCCTTTATTTTACTCTTCTTCCTTCCTCATGGAGGAAGAAAGTCCTCCTCCCGAGAAACCATGACCTGAGCTGGGGCAGAATCCCACCCGAGGAGCCTAGGAATCCTGCCGATCTTGGACACTTCCCAACAAACCATGGTAAGTTGAAAAGTAACCCGGGCTTTGCTTCCCAGGCAGGGTCAAGGAGTGACATGTTGCCGTAAGATTGCAAGCGGTTTCTGTTTCCTGCTTTCTGCATCATAGCAGCTTTGTGAATTTCCTGGGTGGTTATATCCTCATGGCAATATTGGGGGCTGTGGGGGAGGGGGGGCAAGACCCAAAGCATCGCCATAGGCTGTGTGTGGGGTATTTTCTTTATTTTCTTTGCTTCTCCTATGCCACAGTAATGATCCCTCGATGCTGCTTTGCTAGTGATTTGACTTGTGCAGTATAATATGTGTACACGGTGGTGCAATGATAGGTGCCATCATTAGATAACAGCCTGGAGTGTGGTGTGCCTGCATTTGGACTGTTCATGAAAGGAACGGATTCAGAGACTCTGCAAACAAAGAAACTTGGATACTCGTAGCTTTCTGGTCAGCTGGCGTCATAAAACTGGCTATGGTTAAGAAAGGATGTTTCATAAAGGGGCAGGGCCTTAGGGGGAAAGTCCCACTGCATGCGTTTGTAAAACTGCTGCAATCTATATAGTATCCAGTGCCCTTTGAAAAGCCTCGAGATTTCAGTTGAATCACATTTTCTCTTTTTTTATAAAACCTTATCTGAAAAAATGTTAAGATTGTGAGTTCCATATATTGGAAATGGCTTGTCTCAGAGCTTGGTTGACCCGATGCAGATCGAATCAACATGCCAAGTCAAAGATGGAAATTCTCAGTGAGAATTCAAAATGTTTTTCTGGGGGGAGGAAAAACAACAACTTATTTACAGGTTTCCAGAACCACCAAATGACTATTCTCTATGCTTGTCCACATCTGAAAAAGCTTCTTGTGCCATCTCGGATCCAGGAAGGGTAAATTTCATTAGCATAATAATAACAACAACAACACGATTACAACAACAACACGATTATGGATGAAACGTGTAACAGTGATACCCATTGTCATCGGGGCACTGGGAACTATGTCCCAAAACTTCTCACAATATATCAAGAAACTGCAACTTCCTGCAATAACTCCAGCAATGTTACAAAAAACTGCGCTACTCGGAACATCTTATATTTTAAGGAGGTACCTGGTTGACACCTAGGATGCTGGTAGCAACCCGTGTCCCATCAGCACCAGCCAATTTGAATGTTCAGTTGACTGAGGTTCATGTTTAATGAAGATAATAATAATAATAATAATAATAATAATAATAATAATAATATAATAATAAATAATAATAATAAAATAATAATGTTGTAAGGGACCTTGGAGGTCATCTAGTCCAACCCCTGCTCAGGCAGGAAACCTTATACCATTTCAGACAAATCAGTGGTGGGATTCAGCCAGTTCGCACCACTTCGGCAGAACCGGTAGCTAATTTTTTGTTGCCAGGCCCAGAATGGACTTCCGGAAGTGGCATCCACACAGAGAACCGGTTGTTCACCTATTTGAATCCCACGACTGAGACAAATGGTTTTAGTATATAATGACAAATTATATACTAAAAAGTATGTAATTTGTGCCAATAAGAATTGTAAAAATATCTGGTATACTTGTGGTAGCAGAAAATTAGTTACATTTTCTACAATTGTTACATTATGAAAGTGATACATCTGGGTGTTTTGATTTCTGAAAATGTAGCATTAAATATAAATAAGCTAGATAAATATTTGTGCGTGCATCTTTTCAGATTTGTTCAAAATATTTCCCTGGGTGATTCGTTACATCAGTGTAATTTTAGCTACAACCTTAATGAGTTGTTTTCAGTTTTCATTGTTACTGTATTTCAGCTATCAGTTATGGGCATCAGTGGGATTTTGTATTGTGAAAGCTGGCTTGAACTACCAGATGGCAAGTTTGTTTAAGATTCCAGATGATCTAAAGAGAAGTTATGTGCCTCTCTACATTGTCTGAAAATTGAATGCATCGTTCCCATTAAGAAAATGCTATTCCCCCCCCCCCCCGGGCTATTGCTATGCAAATTAATACTCTTTCTTATATACATCTGCCCTGCTATGCAATTAACTGTGAATTCTCACAGCTCTATAGTCTGGGCATAAAAAGTTTGATCTAAAGGAGGCCATCTTTTCTTTGTATATCTTTGCATATCTTTCCAGCAATATTTTTTTTCCTTTATAAGTTAGAAAACAATAACCAATCCATATTTTGAGGCAAGGATTCAAAAAGGCCTGGATGAAGAATTAGCTATAATAGGGGAGGCTATCAAGGAAGTGGCGCTGTTGCGTCATTCATTAAGTCATCTAACGATGCCAAAGAAATATTTTACATTTTAAAAATTTGGCTACAGTTATATACTTGCTCTGAATGGTCAGATGACATTGCTTTTTTCAGTCTTCATGCTTTTCGTTAAAATAAGTTTTGCAAAGGGGCTTCTTTAAATTTCTTTTTCAAGCGCACAGAAGTTTGTTGCTTTCTTGTATCCATCTAATATTTAAAATTGTTGATTGCCACTGCATTTCCTGTTCCTTTGCACAATTTGAGTCTTACAAATTCATTCTCTTGTTTCCTTTATGTTGCAAGGTGAAAGAGAATCATGCGGTTTGTTTGGTTTGATTCCGTAGCAGAAAAGTAGTGCTGTTTTCATTATTTATCTGGCAAGATTTTTTCTCTTCTATAAAGACAAATACCGTACTAAGAATGAAGACAAAAGGCTAATATAATAATAAAAAAACAACTTTAAGGCATGTATAATTAAAAAAACCTTTCTCGTTCTAAGTGAAGAAAGATCTCTTGGGAGTAGATTTTATGCGAAGGATCTAACTATTCTGACAGACTGTAGATTGAAACATCAGCTAGCCACGTGCTACAGCTTCCAAACGGGCCAGTGCAATTTTGCACTGCATTAATAAAGGTACATGTTGAGAAACATGGAAGTAATTGTTCCTCACTGAACTGCGTTGGGCATGTTTAATCTGTAAAAGAAAAGGTAGAAGGAAGACATAAACAATCTTCTGATATTTGAGAGGCTGTCAGAGGGAAGAGAGTGTGGATTTATTTGCCATAGCACCTGTGGCTAGGACAAAAATCAATGGAAGCTTAACAGAGGGAGAGCCAAACTTGGAATAAGGAGGAATTCTTGACCATGAGAGCAGTTAAGCAATCGGACAGCCTGCCTTCTAGAAAATGTGGATATTCCATCTCTGGAGGCTTTCAAGAAAAGATTGGACAATCATTGGTCTGGGATAATATCAGGATTCTCCCTGAGCAGCAAGGTGGATTAGAAGTTTTCCAAAGCCTCTTACGTTTTTATAAAGATAATATTTAAGGGGATGTTAATTTTACTGGCCATGCTGATCAATCAAAATGATGTTATCATCAAGGAATTTGACTCCATGCCTGAGAAGGAGGGTGTCTCTCCTAATTTCCTTGCTGTGAATCTGGCACTTTTTAATTCCTTCTCAAGCTAGAAAGGATAGTTTGGGGCCTATTGGTGTTTTTTTTTTTTTTAAGGACAATAATAAGTTCTTGAGAAGAAAAAGGGGTGAAGATTACGTTAAAAGTTCAAAATTGTGGAGCCTAAAATGGAGTCTTGGGATTCTTTGAGAAGAGTGGAATACAATACTAGTCATAACAGGAGGGACTATGGTCGATTGGTGCTATTGTAGTTATGTAGTGCTGAACCAGGTACTATATGCTTCTGATAATTTCTTGATAAGCTCAGGATGTTATATCTCTGATCCTCAGAACAGTCTTGTGATATTCAGGTGAGAAGGTTAAGATTCACAGCCGAAAGTCAGTCCCACCCTGCCATATTATCGTTGGCTAGATCTGTTACCTCCACATTGCAGATGGGAAAAGAACAAAGAACTAAGTTAATAGCGAGAAGCCAGGTTAAGGAGGTTATGGCAGAGTAAAATTGGAATAGGTGATTTCCAGGTTCAGAAAGAAGTGTGTTAGCTTCTATGGGGCATTAGCTTCAAAAACTTATTCCTTTTGTTTTAACTTTGTATTTAAAGCTTTATTTCAGCTTCATGTTGCTACTCATCTGTTAGTCATTTGTAGTTTTGTTTCCTTTTTTTTAAAAGCATAAGATGCAGGTGGGCTGTAGACTTCACCCAACTACCAAAGGACAGAAGCCCAATATTGAAATAAAAAATTGGCGGTGGATGTGCAGCCTATGGACTAGCCAAAGTTTAAGTCCTAATAATATTTCTGGGCTCACATTTATAAAGGCTGTTTTATTAATTTATCTCCTGTTTCCAAGCAGATGCCAGTTGAAGATAGCTTGTAGTAGCTTATTTATTTGTGCAATTCATCTCTTGCGAAGTGAAAACTAAACATGAAGCAAAACTATAACACAAAACAGTACAGCTGTTATGAAGGCCATAAATACAGTAGAGGAGGTGGCAGAATAAATAAATCTTAAGACCCACTGGGGAGAGAAAAAAACCCTGCTAAAATAAAAAAGAAATTTTGAAAGACAAAATGAAGACCACTACTCGGGATTCTTAGGAGGGAGAAGATCTACCACAGGGGTCTTCAAACTCGGCCTTTTATGACTCGTGGACCAACTCCCAGAATTCCTCAGCCAGGCATGCTGGCTGAGGAATTCTGGGAGTTGAAGCCCACGAGTCAAAAAGGGCTGAGTTGAAGACCCTGGTTCTACCATCTTGTGTCTGCTGCTTTTGGTTTATTGGTGCTGCTTCATGCAGTGACCAAGCCAGGAAACTGCTAATCCAAAATGGAATCATTGTTCTGTTCCTCTCCCAAGCCATGTTTTGTAAGGACACCATCTTCCCTGTACTTGTGTTGCTAAATCATAGATTACATTTCACTAGTTTTCTCTCCAAGTGGAGGAAGAAGGACTTTCCACCCACACATTCAGACTAGGCCTTGGGTAAAGAATAATGCTTAACAACGCACACAATGACTGGTTCACCGAACATCTAACTGCCCTGTGGGCACTACATGTATTAATCAGTGTACTATATGTATTAATCAATTGAATGACTTGCCCCAGAAGTTGTGAATGCTCCAACACTGGAAGTTTTAAAGAGGAGATTGGACAACCGTTTGTCTGAAATGGTATAGAGTTTCCTGCCTGAGCAGGGGGCTGGAATAGAAGACCTCCAAAGTCCCTTCCAACTTCTATTCTATTCTATTCCATTCCATATATATATATATATTATATATATATTATATTATATTATATTATATTATATTATATTATATTAATTTATTCTATATTTTATTCATATTTTATTCCATTCCATTCGTCACTTCCATAAATATACAGGTAGTCCTTGACTTAAACAGTTCATTTAATGACCGTTCAAAGTTACAACAGCACTGAAAAAAGGGTCTTGCAACATTTTTCACAGTTACAACCTTTGTAGCATCCCCATGATCATGTGATCAAAATTCAAATGCTTGGCAACTGGTTCATACTTAGAATGGTTGCCGTGTCCCAAGGTCACGTGATCACCTTTTGCAACCTTTTGACAAGCAAAGTCAACGGGGGAAGCCAGAGTCACTTAACAACGGGTTACTAATTTATCAACTGCAGTGATTCACTTAACAACTGTGGCAAGAAAGTTTGTAAAATGGGGAAAAACTCACTGAATGACAGAAATTTTGGGCTCAATTGTGGTCATAAGTTGAGGATTATCTGTATTTGTAGGAACAAGTAGTGCATAAGAGTAATGGAAGAAGACAATTTTAGTCTGACCAAACTCCATGAATTTATTTTTGTGTGGTGTGTATAATCAGGGAGCTTTTTTAAAAAAAAACCCTGCATGTTCATTCTTCTGGAGCTACTGGTGTCTGTTATTTCCATCTTTTTCCTTTTTTGTTGTTGAACTTTTCAAGACTCCAGTTTGTCCAAATTCCTGGTTTTCGGTCTTCCGTTTGTCTTCAACAGCATTGTGTTACAAGTTCTCGTTTATCCGGGTAACAACTGTATACCTCTTTCTTAAGCCTCACGACATTTCCTGTTGACATGGTCATAGCAGAGATCACAACTGACTCAGGAGAAAATTGTGAGCCATGATGCAGTTGAATATTTTTGCTCTTATGTCACCGAATAATCTATTTTTTTTTAGAAGCACTGCATTTATCAGAAATAATGAAAGAAAAAAACAATGCCAACAACATGGAGAAGTCTCCAGTTTATGTTAATGCAAATTTCAATTTCAATTAAGAACTTGACCTGGCAATATTTGAGTACATGTCAAACCTCCCGTCTCGCAACTAATGAGCTGTGATATGAATCACATTTTTTCCTATACAAGAAAACTGATTCCTCAAATCCTTGAAAACCTGGTCAGACTGGCTTCAGCGCTTTTTTTCACTAGCAGACACAATGAGCTGCATTACTTATTTTTTCTGTGATACGATGTGACTGCTACAGCATCCCAAAAGCATACAACTTTGGCCCAAAATTGCCATTGCTGAACAAGACAGTTGTTAAGTGAATAAAGGACAGTTTCCTTCTCCCTGTATAGTTCTATTAATGGTAGCCTTTCGGTTATCTTGTTTTGTGTGTGTGTGTGTAAATATGGTACACAATGTTATTTCATTTTGAAAACCAGTTTTGATTTTCGCAGAGGAGAGATTTCGGCTCTTTAAAACGGGTCTCCAGTCTTGAGAAGGACGTTTCTCATACGGAGTTGAAAGCAGGATACTTTGTTTGTGTTATCAGTCAATCTTCCTTTTAAATGCTGTTATTTTCATCAAAAGTGAGTGATAAATTTGTGCAATCTTGTTTAGCGCTATGTGCTTCAAACTCCTAAGTTTATGTTCACGCCAAAAGAACCACCTAGGAAGACTCTGATGGAGTTTGTGAAGCTTCTGACTGTTATTGGCAGGGCTCAAGGCGGAAACAAAAACAGGTGGAGCAAATAAAATCTTAGATTTAGGCAAAAAGTTCAGTTTTGGTCATGAATTGCTGAGTTGCTTTCAACTGTATTACAGGGTTTGTTTGGAATTAAATAGGAGTTACGATGTATTTTGCCCTGAAAAAATGCTATAAAAGTTACTCAGGGCTGGGAAAAATTATAGCAAGGAATGGGGAGGGTGATTAGATAACATGTAAATGATTACCTTATAGAAATAAAATAGATATTCTAAAATACCTTTTTCTACTACACTGTATCGGGGCTGGGGGGGGAAATCTTAATTTTTTTCTAAGATACTGGTCTGGAAACCAGGAGACTGTGAGTTCTAGTCCCACCTTAGATACAAAAGCCTGTTGGGTGACTTTGGGCCAGTCACTAGCTCTCAGCCTCACAGGGTTGTTGTTATGGGGAAAATAAGAGGAGGAAGGAATATTAGTGTATTCTCTGTGATTTTATATATATATATATAAATATAAATAAACAAAAAACAAAACAATTTAATGATCCTGCCTTTGTAGAAATTCTTAAAATGTGTTTTAAAATTGGGTCAGGTAGGCTTGTGAATCCATGGTGAAAATCTTGCATGGTTACTAACAGTATAACCAACCCAGAGATTGATGTGGATTTTTTTCAGTCTGTAGAAATATTCTCGGCGGGATAGGAAGAAACTATTTCCATTTGGAGGATTGTGATAATCCAATCAGTTGTCGGGTTTAAATTAAGAAAATAGCCATAGCACTTAGACTTATATACCGCTTCACAGTGCTTTACAGCCTTCTCTAAGCGGTTTGCAGAGTCAGCCTATGGCCCCCAATAATCTGGGTCTTCATTTTACCGACCTCGGAAAGATGGAAGGCTGAGTCAACCTTGAACTGATCAGGATCGAACTGCTGGCAGTTGGCAGAGTTAGCCTGCAATTCTGCATTCCAGCCCCTGCGCCACCATGGCTCTGATGGTTGATCAGATTCTCTCTTGGATCCCAAGCTTCCTAAGTGGTTGAATTATTATTTCTCAGTCATAGCTATCATGCAGATGACTAAATGAAGAGACACATACCTTTCCAAATATTATTGCAAAAAGCCTAGAGAAATAAATTTCTAGCATTGTCACCAAGTACTTAGTGGTTTTGAATTCTGCTCATCAGCACCAGCGTTAATTTGTTTCTTGGTTTTAAACCCTTTTGTAATTACACATTGGGTTGGATTTACCCTGTTACATCAAAGCTATCTTACAATCAATTCTGCTGTCCCGGCCACTAATTGGGAGTTAGTGAGGAGAACAGCTTGTGTTGACATGGAAAATCATTACAGTACAACTTTAAAAATATCCTCTTTCCAAGCACATGCTTGGAGGAAGAAGCTTGAATTCATTAGTCATTGGGAAGACATGGGTTTTGAAATGCTGTATAGCTGTTCAAATATAGAAAATCTAATGTATTTTTCATTCTGAAAAGCATCTTCGTAAATCAAAACAGCATTGTATTGTAGTCCTTCCCCAACTCCTTAAACAGTTTGCAAGCAAGGATGTTAATGTATAAACTGGCCAATCCTTCATGATGCTTTAGGGGAAGAGGGAAATCATAAATTCTGACTTTAAACTGTATATAAGGAATAATTGGGACATCATTTTTACATTTCTTTTTCCAAAGATCCTTGTGTACTGTATGTACTGTGCAGTAAGTGTTTATAGCAACAGCAATAGCATTTAGACTTATATACTGCTTCACAGTGCTTTGCAGCCCTCTCTAAGCAGTTTACAGAGTCAGCATCTTGCCCCCAACAATCTGGGTCCTCATTTTACTGACCTCAGAAGGATGGAAAGCTGAGTCAACCTTGAGCCGGTCAGGATCAAACCTGCAGAGTTAACCTGCAATTCTGTATTTAACCACTGAGTCACCACGGCTCTTATCAGTTACTTTCAAAGAGTGTTGACTAAATGATGGACAGCAGGTCTGTCAAAGTCTTGAAGATTCAGTATCCTGGCCTGGTTGAAGGCATTTGAAGGCATTGAAGGGGAACAATGGTGACCGAGATCTGGCCCCATTTCCTGTGTGCAAGTGCTCAGAATATCTTGTTAGCTATTCTAGATGAAGGGGCCTTGGCCTGATCCAGAAAAAAAATGATTCTTATATTTTATAAACATTTGGCATCGTACTGTACATGAGATATAGAGAAGGCTGTAGCAAGAATACTTAATATTTCAACAAATGTGGGTTTTGGCAGCCTTGTAGAACATGCATTAAAAGTGTTATTTCTGCAAATGAAAGAGGGTATTATTGTTCGCCTGACAGTCATTTCTTCTGGGCAGGATTGCAGCTGGACTGAGCTTCTTGTTTTGTAGATCAGAAAAGGTGATAGAAGCAGTGCTATCTCCTTACTCAATAAGCCAAAAAGACCCAAATTGGCTAGGGCAGGGGTCTCCAAACTTGGCAATTTTAAGACTTCTGGGTTGCAACTCTCAGAATTCCTCAGCCAGCCATGCTGGCTCGGCAATTCTGGGAGCTGAGGTCGACAAATCTTAAAAGTTGCCACGTTTACAGACCCCTGGGCTAATGCTGTATCGAAAAGGACCAAAGATTCAAAGAGCAAATTAAAAGTGTTTTAATCCGTTGCTGGGATTAACATATTTCAATGGCAACATCACCACCATTCTTGATTTTACCTGATTTTACCCTGTTTTCCAATGTAAAGCGGAGGACCAGAATATCTGGTCCAAACATTCAAGTTGAGCTGGAACCCAGAAGAAAACAAGAATATTCTCAATAACAATGACTGTGCGAAATATAATATTGTAAGCCACCCAGAGTTACCTTGTGGTAAGATGGGCTGCCAATAAATTTAATAAATAAAATAAATAAGCATTGGAGAAAACTGCAAAAAGCATGATGAAAAAGTAGAGCCAACCTGTTTTGCTATTTAAAAGATAAAATTTTCAAAGAGTTGTGAAGGAGAAATTAAATTCGAACCTAAAATGCTGGCTAGTTTGACAGTTTTCCATATTTTCATATCTGGAATAATCTCTGAATAAGTAATTTATGGAAGTGCTTTCTATTTTAAAACTATGAAGAGCCGATGAAAGTTCAGTAGTAGATACAAGTTGCAGTGAAGCCAGCCTAAATTCAGTTTTTCCTAAATAATGTGAGCACAAATAGTCCTGATAAAAGCAGGAGAAACTGTCATTATAAAATCTATCTGCGAAAATTGGAGAAACCCAACAGATGGACTCAGTGTTAGTATTCCTGTATGTTTCTAAAGTTGAAACAGTCTTACTTGATTTGAAGTTTCCACTTATAATGCACTTCAATGCTTCTCAACAGGGGCTAGTTAAAAGCATCTTTGGAAGATCAACTGGGTACATCCGAATAAGGAGGGCATGAAAAATACCCATAACAGTAAAGTGACAGAAAAACTGGTCTTAAGTAGGTGAACATCAGAGAACAGCTAGGACTGCTTTTCTTCAAATGCCATTTGGTAAACAGTGGCTACATTTCAACATGGTTTCTTTTTACATTAGCAAAAGTGAAAATACAGGTTAGGTACAGGCAGTGCTTTTTTTGTAAAAGGAAAAAAAAAAAAAAGGTGCCGGAACTCACACACAACCCGCCTTGCCTATCCTACAAGGTTCCATCCAAAAAAGGTGCCGGAACTCCGTTCTGGGCGTTCTATGAGGAAAAAAAGCCCTGGGTACAGGTAGTCCTTGACTTATGACCAAAACTGAGCCCAAAATTTATGTTGTTAAGTGAGAAATTTGCTAAGTGAGTTTGGCCCGCTACTATGACTTTCCTTGCCACATTTGTTAAGCGAATCACTACAGTTCTTAAATTAGTCACACGGTTGTGAAGTGAATCTGGTTTCCCCATTGACTTTGCTCGTCAGAAGGTTCCAAAAGAGGAATCACATGACCCCGGGATACTGCAGCCGTCATAAATGTGAGTCAGATGTCAAGCATCCGAATGTAAATCACATGACCATGGGATGCTGCACCGGTCATAAGTGTGAAAAATGGCCATAAGTCACTTTTTTAGTGCTGTTGTAACTTCAAACGTTCACTAAGTGAACTGTTGTAAGTTGAGGACTGCCTGTATTATGGATTTATGACATTTTTTGTGTTGACAGTTTTTGCGTTGTTTGGATGTAAACTGTTGGAAGACTATAAGAATGCAAATAAACAAAATACAATCCAAAACAACCGTAGGTCACAAGACTGAAGAAGCCTATATATATTTTTAAAGACATTGGATGTGTTTTCACTTTTGCTAATGTAAAGGAAACCATGTTAAAAATGTAGCCACTGTTTAGAATGGAATGGAATGGAATGGAATGGAATGGAATGGAATGGAATGGAATAGAATAGAATAGAATAGAATGGGACTTGGAGGTCTTCTAGTCAGCCCCCTGCTCAAGCAGGAGAACCTATACCATCTCAAACAAGTGACTATGTAGCCTCTTCTTAAAAATCTCCAGTGATGGAGCGCCCACGATTTCTGGAGGCAAGCTGTTCCACTGTAATTGTCCTCACTGTCAGGACGTTTTCTCTTAATTCCAGGAAAAAATGACACTTTACCAAATGACACCTGAAGAAAAGCACTCCTAGCTGTTGTTCTGATGTTCAGCTACCTTAAGACCAGTTTCTCTGTTACTTACTGTTGTGTGCCATTTTTCATGCCCTCCTTTTTCAGATGTACCCAGTTCTGATCTTCCCAAAGATGCTTTTCTAAAAGGCAGTTGGACTTTCTTGGTTTTTGCCTTCGAAAAAGTTCACTTGTCATCCAAGAAGCTTCTTCAGTTGCTTTTGGAAAAGCATCTTTGGGACAACCATGACCTGGATGATTAAGAATCTCCATAGACAACCAGTTCTGATCTGTAGATCCTGGCTCTATTGTAGGTCTTATGCAGGGGTCCTCAAATTTGGCCCTTTTATGACTTGTAGACTCCCTGAATTCCACAAGTCATAAAAGGGCTAAATTTGAAGTCCCCTGGGCTTATGGGAACCTTGATCAGTTTTACACACACACACACAGAGAGAGAGAGAGAGAGAGAGAGAGAGAGAGAGAGAAGAGAGAGAAGGAGAGAGAGAGAGAGAGAGAGAGAGGTCTGTCACAGAGAATGCCTTCATGTGCTTGCAATATAAACTCCAGCAGGTATACAGGTAGTCCTTGACTTACAACAGTTCATTTAGTGACCGTTCAAACTTAAAAAGGCACTGAAAAAGTGGCTTATGACTGTTGCAGCATCCCACGGTCTCATGATTTACATTCGGATGCTTGACAATTGATTCCTACTTATGACGGTCGCAGCATCCCAGAGTCACGTGATCCCCTTTGCGACCTCCTGACAAGCAGAGTCAGTGGGAGACCAGATTCACTTAACAACCGGGTTACTAGCTTAACAACCACAGTGATTCGTTCAACAAATGTAGCAAGAAAAATCATAAAACGGGGCAACACTCACTTAACAAATTCTCACTCAGCAACATAAATTTTGGACTCCATTGTGGTCGTAATTTGAGGACTACCTACACTCTGAGTATTGTTGCTCAAATGTTTGGGAAGTTGGGTGGAGGCAATATCGGGATTGAAGAACAGTGGAGCCAGGTAGAAGCCTAGGTGGATGTCAGTCCAATGTTGAGCCGCTAGAATGCATAAAAGATTTTTTTTCCTGCGACAGTATCAGGCTGCATTTTGTAAACATTCCAAGTGTGACGATTTCTCTTAAAACGTCTTTGGCAGGCATCGGAGGAGGCCTCGCTCCGAGCCTTGGAGAGCCTAATGACGGAGTTTTTCCACAACTGCACTACGAACGAGAGAAAGCGTGAAATCGGTAAGCCGACATCTTTCCCATTTTCTCCCACGTTTTGCCCCAAATTTCAGAATGAAGGCAACTTCGCTTTGGTTTGGTGTCTACTCTCATAAGCTCCTTTGAGCACAAGTTGAAGTGCACACTTCAAAAAACATTCCAACATTTTTTTCTCCCGTTTTAAAGATGTTTTGCTTCTCTCTCTCTCTCTCTTTTAATGCAATAATCTGTCACTGCGGCCCTCTGCCAGCCAGCGACAGATCCTTTGAAAAGACTTTCCTTGCCAGAGAACCTTAATTAGCTTAATAGCAATTATTGGCGGGCAGTCATCAGGTATAAAGGTTGATGAAAGTGGATGTGAACTGTAATGAAACGTTATTCTCTTGTGTTCCTTTTGATGAATAATTGTTATTTAGAGCAGGAGTGGGCTTAGAGGTACATGAAAACCACCAAGCTCTGGGGAACCGACCTTAGATCAACCAAGGCTTTTTAAAAAGCGCAGTGGTCCAAATGAAAAGCAAGTTTTAAGCATTTCAACATCAGCAGGTTAAAAATAAATTTGTCCTATGGTTAGTGTTATATCAGTCATTCTTTTTATAAGCTCAGTGGTCTTTGACTGCAGTTTTAGAATCTCTGATCGATAGTAACTTTAATGTAAATAAGGGTATAAATAGCTCTGGGCCAGGCCTTCTGGCTTTTCTGTAAAACAGAGGAATATGGAAATGGCTTTCTCCTATTCAGTCCCTCCTCTTGTCCTAAATTCTAATCCATGTTTGATTTTATTTGCTTTATTTGTCTATCCAGAAGAGCTTCTGAATAATTTTGCCCAGCAAGTCGGTGCCTGGAGATTCTGCCTCTATTTTCTGTCGAGCACGAGAAAGACTATGTCATGATGTATAGTTTAACAGTATTTGAGGTGAGCTATCACACCGGACTAACTTTACTTGGGTTGTAGAAAACTGAACAGAATCATGTGTTGGAGGGAGAAACCAAGAAATGTGGCACCCTAACAGATTATTCAACTCGTTTCAGTTGAAAACAGTTCATAAGGAAAGCAGAAATGTTTGTGTGTGGATGGTGAAAGCTATAAAATGAACCATATAAAGCTGTCATTAATTTTAAAAGAAGTTAGTTTCAAGCTCTGTTATGGCTATTTATGACAGAGAGAGCTTTAATTTTTTTATGTATAATTCTGAGTTAGATACAGTTATATTTTTTTTCCAAGCATGAATCAAATTAATCAAAATGAGATTAAATTAGTCTCCATAGTTGCCTATTTCTCTATTCTCCTGCAATCCTAATATTGGTTACTGGCATGAATTAGTAGAGCTTTAATTCCTTCTACGAATGAGAACGAGAGCTTAATTGTAACTAAATACTTTCCCGCTGAATTCAGTTAGTAAATAAACAAAAGCAGATTTCCAAGTAGCACATCTTTTAGATTCGGTATTTTTAGCAAGCTAACCTCTATATTTAATACTTTGAATATTAGCTGTAAACTTCAGCAAAGAAGGTTATGTTTCAAAAGATCCTGAATCTGGCTCATAATGATATCTGTCTGTTTCAGAACCTGATTAATAAGATGTGGCTTGGGGTCCCATCTCAGGATAAAACAGAGATTCGCAGTTGCCTGCCGAAACTCTTTTAGCTCACCATAAAACTTTGCCTTACTTCATCCGAAACAAACTTTGTAAGGTCATTGTGGATATTGGCCGGCAAGACTGGCCCATGTTTTATCATGACTTCTTCACAAATATTTTACAGGTAAGATTAAAAGCTAACTGTTGTTTAAAAACAAGGTCATCTGAAGTGTTATCCGTTCTTATGCTGGTGCCTTCAAGTCACTCTTGACTCCTGAATTTCAGAAGTGATTTGCCATTGCCTGCTTCCTAGGGCTGAGAGAGAGGACTGGCCTGAAGTCACCCAGCTGGCTTTGTGTCTAAGGTGGCACTAGATTCATAGTCTCCTGGTTCCTTTCCTGATGTCTTAATCACTACAGTATAATCCTCGCTTACAACCATTTGTTCAGCGGACCGATCGAAGTTGTAACAGCACTGAAAAAAGAGACTTGTGACAAGTCCTCGAGTTTCCACATCCCAGCACTGGCCATAGTCACATAATCATGATCTGGACATTTGCAGCCATCTTACATTATGACGGTTGCCGTGCCCTCCAGTCACACGATCACCATTTTCAACCTACTGTGCTGGCTTCCCACCAGCAGAGTCAATTGGAAGCTGATAGAGAAGATCACAAGTAACTCCGCTAAGTACTTGCACCTTCCCCACCTGGCAGTAGCCATCCTGGTGCCGCCATGCTCGCACTATACCTTAGCCTGCCAACCTGTTTGTGAGCTGCCTAGGACTCATTTTAAAGACCCGCATTACTTGCTTAATGGCGGCAATGTGAACTGCTGTTGCTAAGCGATGCAGATATGTGATGTGCTTTACAACTGCGTTACTAAGCTACGGAAATTCCAGTCCTAATGACCATCATTAACTGAGAACCGCTTAGACACCAGACTGGCTCTCCATTCTGAATATTGACTCTCAGGTAGCTTGGATGGATGGATGGGATGGATGGATGGATGGATGGATGGATGGATGGATGGATGGATGGATGGATGGATGGATGGATGGATGGATGGATGGATGGATGGATGGATGGATGGATGGATGGATGGGGGAGTGGATGGAGGGATGGGGAGATAGACAAATAAAAAGAAAGCTGTTCATGCTAAAAAATCCATTCTCTTTTAACAGTTGATCCAGTCCCCAGTGACAACTCCACTTGGACTGATCATGCTGAAGACCACGTCCGAAGAGCTGGCCTGCCCACGGGAGGACCTCAGCATCGCCCGGAAGGAGGAGCTGCGGAAGCTCCTCCTGGAGCAGGTTCACAATGTCCTTGGACTTCTCACGGGTTAGTGAGACGGGAAAACCCAGGTTATGTGGCAAGGAGCAGCTGACAAGGGAAGCTGGCAGTATTGCCTTTAGACGGATGTTGAAGCATCTTTCATTTTATTTAGTCACTTATTTGTTACATTATTTCCCCCGTCTCGCCATGGGGCTACCCTAGGCCAGGAATCTGTCCGCGGGCATGCCAGCACCCCGGGCCACTCAAATAAGCGAAGCCCCATCCGTGGGATGCAGGCAGCACACAAAACCACCACCCCCCTCCACGGAAAAACCTTTCTCCGTGGGACGGTCCCTGGTGCCCCAAAGGTTGGGAGCCGCTGCTCTAGGAGGCTTCCAAGAATAAAAAGGAAGGAATGAAAAGAATATAAACAGCAGAATTAAAATAATAGAACCATAACTAAACAATGAAAAAAAATGAGAATACATCAGTAGATAACAAAAAAGATGGGTGGGTGGAGATCAGAGAGCATTCTGGATATCCTGGAATGTTAACGATGTTTGACTGTGTGTGATCCAAAACTCCCTTTTTTGGTGCAAAATGTTAACTTTTTAGCTGGCAGTAGCTAGTAATAAATACAGTGTAATAGAGGAGAGACTGGTCAAGGAGAAGTCCTTTCCTAGAGCAACTTTAGGACAGCCCTCAACGGTTCTGAGCGCCACAGGGCTTTGGTGCTAGTGGTTTCTGATATCAGCCATACTTTCCCCCAAAGTCAAAGTCATGCCCACCCGAATTACCAATATCTAAGGAGTTTGAAATAAGATTTGGGGTCGTCTACTGGCCAAGTAAATGCATTCATGAAGCTCATGAGCAGGAGAGGAATCTCCTGCAGTTAGAATGTAGGTATGCTACGTGTGATTTAGGAATGAAGAGTGTAGCCTTTCATGAGCATAGCTGTTTATAATTATATTCTCCCTGAATTTGTCTAATTCCCTTTCGAAACCTTCAAAACTAGTGGCCATCCCACTGTTTGATGGCGGTAGGTTGCTTAATTTAACTTAGTGTTTCTCAACCATGGCAAACTTTATAATAATAATAATAATAATAATAATAATAATAATAATAATATAATAATAATAATAATAATAATAATAATAATAATAATAATAATAAAGTTGGAAGGGACCTTGGAGGTCATCGAGTCCAACCCCTGCTCAGGCAGGAAACCCTATACCATTTCAGACAAATGGCTGTCCAGTCTCTTCTTAAAAACTTCCAGTGTTGGAGCATTCACCACTTCTGGAGGCAGGTTGTTCCATGGTTAATTGTTCTAACTGTCAGGAAGTTTCTCCTCAGTTCCAGGTTGCTTCTCTCCTTGACTAGTTTCCATCCATTACTTCTTGTCCTGCCCTCAGGCGCCTTGGAGAATATCTTGACTCCCTCTTTGTGGCAGCCCCTGAGATATTGGAATACTGCTATCATGTCACCCCTAGTCCTTTTTTCATTAAACTAGACATACCCAATTCCAGCAAACGTTCTGATATGCTTTAGCCTCCAGTCCCTAATCATCTTTGTTGCCCTTCTCTGCACTCTTTCTAGAGTCTCAACATCTTTTTACATCGTGGTGACCAAAACTGGATGCAGTATTCCAAGTGTGGCCTTACCAAGGCATTGTAAAGTGGTATTAATACTTCACGTGATCTGATTCTATCCCTCTGTTAATGCAGCCCAGCACTGTGTTGGCTTTTTGGCAGCTGCAGCACACTGCTGGCTCATATTTAAGTGATTGTCCACTAGGACTCCGAGATCCTCTCACAGTTACTACTATTGAGCAAGGTACCCCCTATACTATACCTGTACATTTGGTTTTCTTGCCTAAATGTAGAACCTTACTTTTTTCACCATTGAATTTCATTTTGTTAGATAGCGCCCAATCTTCAAGTCTGTCCAGGTCCTCCTGTATCTTAAGCCTGTCTTCTGGAGTGTTGGCTATTCCTGCCAGCTTGGTGTCATCCGCAAATTTGATGAGTTCCCCATCTATCCCTCGTCCAAATCGTTGATGAAGATGTTGAAGAGCACTGGCCCCAGGACAGAGCCCTGGGGCACCCCACTGCACACTTCCCTCCATGTAGATGCGGTTCCATTGAGGACCACACGCTGAGTACGGCCGGTCAGCCAGCTACGAATCCATCTGGGTGTGATGCTGTCTAACCCACATTTTTCTATTTTATCAAGTAGTAGGTTGTGATCTACTTTATCAAATGCCTTACTGAAGTCCAAGTAAATTATATCCACAGCATTCCTGATCCACTAATTTTGTCACTTGGTCAAAGAATGCAATAAGGTTTGTCTGGCATGATCTGTTTTTGACAAACCCATGTTGGCTTTTAGTAGTGATTTTGTTTGCCTCTAGGTGTTCGCTGATTCGTTGTTTGATTATCTTTTCCAGAATCCCAGGTATTGAGGTCAGGCTGATAGGTCTGTAATTTCCTGGGTCCATTTTTTCCCCTTTTTTGAAGATGGGAAACTACATCAGCTCTTTTCCAGTCCTCCGGTAGTTCCCCAGTGCTCCAGGATCTTTGAAAAATATAGTTCAATGGTTCTGAGATCACATCTGCCAGTTCTTTGAGAACCCTGGGGTGTAATCCATCTGGTGATTTGATTTGAACTCGTCTAGGCTGGACAGGTGCTCACTTACCGTTTTCTTGCCTATATTAACTTGCATTTCTATTCTGTTTTTTATGGCACTATTTTTGGTAGGTTGGTCTGTTTTTTCCCTTTGTGTAAAGACAGATGCAAAAAATGAGTTAAATAGTTCTGCTTTCTCCCTGTTGCTTGTCACCTTTTTGCCACTTTCACCCACTAGTGGACCAATCATTCCCTTCACTTTTTTCTTGTTTTTTACATGTTGAAAGAAGCTTTTTTTGTTATTTTTGACTTTGGTCGCAAGCCTTAGTTCATTATGAGCCTTAGCTTTCCTCACTTCATCTTTGCAGGCTCGGGCTATTTGCTGATATTCTGTCTTAGTTATGTGCCCCTCTTTCCACTTTCTATATTTGTCCCTTTTATCTTTAAGACGTGAAGACTTCAACTCCCAGCTGTACTGGGTGGGGAGTTCTGGGAATTGAAGTCCCACATCTTAAAGTTGCCATGGTTGAGAAACCCTGGTCTAACTACACAAAGTACGAGGAAGTATTTCTTTTTTAATTGCATAGTTGGGATGACTTTGAAATCTAATACTGTAAAAGAAGAGTTTCTAAGCCATTTTCCCACGCAATACAGTATTTTAAAGGTTTCTGTTTCCCCATCAACTTCTTTCTTTCTGAAACAAGAACTATGACCTCAGGAGAGTACAAGCAGACAACATTTTTTTAACAGTCCACTGATTAAAATCCGAACCTTAAACAACCTCATATTTGTTGCCAAAGTAGCCCTGTTAATTATCAGTTTTGTTTCTGGGAATCCTGCTGTCTGTAAGACCTCCCACCCATTTTTTTTCCTGCTAAGAAAAAGATGTTAGCAACATTCTCCTTCAGCATTCATGTTGGGGGCTTGAAAGAAACAGTCAAGAATCTGATGCTGATTGACAGCTAAAGAGACCATGATACCCAGAGCACAAGTCCTAAGTGCTTGAGGTTAAAAAATGTTCTCAAATTACCCAAATTCCACTGACTTGCTTGAAATAATAAACTTCTAACTGAGGCTTAACACTGAATAGGCGAAAGGATTTGCAGCCGCTGAGTCTTCGCTCTTCTTTCCTGGCAGGAATTTTGGAGAGCATCTGGGATAAATACAGTGTTACGGCAGCCACACCTCCGCCATCTCCAACGTCCCGAGAAAGTGGTAAAATCTTGAGTCAGCCTTTGTTTCTCATTCGGTGTCTGTACAGGTAGTCCTCAACTAGTAACCATTTGTCTAGCAGCCATTCAAAGTTAACAACAGCACTGAAGAAAGGGACTCACCGCTGGCCCTCTCACTAGCCCAGGGGTAGGCAACCTTGGCTCTTTTATGACTCGTGGACTTCAACTCCTAGAATTCCTGAGCCAGCAGGGCTCAGGGCTGGCTCAGGAATTCTGGGAGTTGAAGTCCACGAGTCATAAAAGAGCCAAGGTTGCCTAGCCCTGCACTAGCCGCTGTCACAGTTAACCTTATCAAAATTTGGGTGCTTGGCAATTTACGAAGTTTGCAGCATCCCAGGATTACGTGATCGCCAGTTGGGACCTTCCCAGCCAGCTTCCTATGAGCAAAGTCAATAAGGGAAGCCGGATTCGCTTAATGACCACATGATTCGCTTAACAACCCGGGCAAAAGTGGTAAAATTAAGCATGACATGCTTAAAAACAACCCTTGCTTAACAGTGGAAATTCTGGTCCCACTTGTAATTGTAAGTCGAGGTTTACCTGTAATTCATAGTGACACCTACACCTTGGGAGTAAAGTCAGTATCTGGGACTAGGGAAGGAAGACAAGATGGTTTCTATAAAATAAAACTTGCAAGTCGTACAGGAATTGCTATGGCGCACCTTATTTTGATGTTGTTCTTGCTTGTTTCTGGAAGGATAACAGTGACTGTTAGAAAGGTTGTGGTGGATTTGTGGTGTATCCCCGGACTTCTGTCCCTTGTGAATTAGGGACTGTTTCTCAACCTTGGCAACTTTCAGAGGTGTGCTGGCTGGGGAATTGTGGGAGTTGAAGTCCACCCTTCTTAAAAGTTGTCAATGTTGGGAAACATTGCTCTGCCCAGGGCTTCCAACCTTGGCCGCTTTAGGACACGTGGACGTCAACTCCCAGAATTCTCTGAAATTCTAAAAATCGAATTCTACAACATCTGACAGTCGCTGCATTAGGGAGTCACACTGCGTTTGCTACCTGTCAGAGCAAACTTTCTAATAACTTCCACCGTCTGGCCTCTTTCTCAACAAACAGAGCCGTTCCTCAGGCTAAGAAGCCCAAGCCTGGATACAAGAATTCACATTAGTTAAAGCCATCCTAAGGAATTGCAAAGCCTGGCTATCTCTTTAGCACAGGTCGCTGTGTTCCTGGCACAGAAGCCAGCACAGGCTGTCTGTTCATTTAAAAAAAGGGCTCCTGCTTGATATTGGCTGCACAGTTTTAATCAGGGGTGACCAGAAGCTCCCTTCAGAAACACGAGAGGGGTGATGAGTACGCTGAACAAACCCTCAGGACTATTTCAAGGGCAAGTCAGCAGGATTTCCTGTCTATTCCACCAGGCTGCTGGGGTAAAAATCAGATTCAGGTGGTCCTTGGCCTATGACTATAATGGACCCTGCCCATTATGGCCACATGTCATGATGTTTGTTAAGTGAGAGTGACTCACTTAAATGACCCTCCCCCCCCCATCTCTCTGGTGCGGTCATTAAGTAGCACACAAAGTAGCCTCAGGGATAGGGGAAGGCTAGTGCAGGTACCAAGGCGCCTGCCCAAAACCTCCCCCCATCCCCTTGGTCGCCTGTGCTCTGCTCCCCACCCCTTGGGGTCCTCAAAGCCCTTGAGCCTGCTTCGCCCCTCACCGGGTCCCCACAGCCCATGGGCTATAAGTAGGTTTTTGGAGGGGTGCTCATAACTTTGCTAACAGTCGCTAAGGGACCAGTTATAAGCCTATTGTTAGCAAGTCTTAGCCTAACTGAACTTACTCGTGCGTGTTCTCTTCTGCAGGTGACCTTTTGAATAGCCTGTTGCAGAGTCCCCGTGCAGCCAAATTACTGAACCAGCCAATCCCCGTCCTTGACGCAGAGAGCGAGTACGTTTGTTCCCTGGCTTTGGAGTGCCTAGCCCACCTTTTCAGCTGGATCCCGTTGTCGACCAGTATCACCCCTTCCCTCCTCACCACCATCTTCCACTTTGCCCGCTTCGGCTGCGACACCCGCGCCAGGAAGATGTCCTCTCTCAACGGCAGCAGCCAGAACGCCGCCTTGAGCCACGAACGTGGCCAGCTGGGCGTCCTGGCCATGTCTTGCATCAACGAACTCATGTCCAAGAACTGTGTGCCTGTGGAATTCGAAGAGTACTTACTCCGGATGTTCCAGCAGACCTTCTACCTCCTCCAGAAGATCACCAAGGAGAACAACACTCATACAGTGAAGAGCCGGCTAGAGCAGCTGGACGAGAGGTAAGACTTGGAACGCATTCAAGCCAGCCGCTTTTCTAGTTACTTCAAGATTACCTTTGCCGATGACTTGTTATGCATGGTGTGTCTAATCGCCTTTTTTCAGAGCCCCGGGATGGAGACGGGAAAACAGCCAGGTAAGTGTCACCCAGGTACGTTGGCTGTGGGCGGTCAACTTGGCAGAAATGAGTTTGTGGTGGTCTAGGAGTTGTGTTTCTTCTCCCCCTCCAACCCCCCGTTCATTACAGCTTGACTGCAGGTCTGAGGTGGTTCAAGATCTCAATTGGCCTCCATTCGGTTGTTGCTGAAAGCAGCCGAAGAGACCCGGTGAGGTAAAGGGATGTTTGTTTTCTGGTTGGCATCTTCCTTCGAAAGGAATGGGTGGAAGGGTCTGGTTTTAAGGGAGAAGAGGCCTTAGGAATGTGTTGAGTGGTCTCCCGAGGGCTGTGCTAGCTAAGGGCAGTGGGAGATGCAGTCAGCTCTTGGACAAAATGGGGGCAGAATTTTAGTTTTTTCTTTTCTTTTCAAAGGATTGTTGGAACAACGTCAGGTACGGTAGTTGGAATGAATTTTAGCTGCTTGGAAATAAACTACGCAAGGAGCATTCCAAAACCCGATTCTGTTCTTTATTTTTGATTTTCTTCTCCTTGTCAATGCTTTTTTAAAGAAGTAGAAAGCGTCCCTTTGATGAGATTCTGCCTGGATTTTTTTTTTTTTTTTTTTTTTGTAGACTCCATCCAAAAGCCTCCGGGCTTGTTTTGACAGCAGTTGAGGAAGGACCAAAGAGCATAAAGGAATATTTTAGATTTTGGCAAGCATTATTGAAATGGAGGTTGGCAGGAACAGTTACAGAATGCAGCCCTCGCATTTTACTGCTGATCTGCTGGGCATCCCATCAGCTGTAACTGGCAGGAAAATTTCTGCCTGCGGTTGAATGCTGCTGGAAGGCTTTCTTTAAAAAATGAAACAAACCCAAAACTCTCAGAAAGAAGCTGGTATAGACTGTTGTCCTTGAGAGAGAGATTTTTCTTTAGTATATAGGAGTGACTTGAGGACACCAGTCAGAACTTCACAATACCCAGTTCATCTCTTATTAATTCTCATCTCTGGGCCAGTGTTTCTCAACCTTGGCCATTTTGAGATCTCTGGATTTCAAGTCCCAGAATTCCACAGACAACCAAGCTGCTATGGAATTCTGGGAGTTGAAGTCCAGTTATCCTGGAAATTAAAGTCCAGAAACACTGCTCTGGACCTTCTACCTTCTGGACCCATGGCTGGTTGTGGAATTCTGGGAGTTGAAGTCCAGATATGCTGGAAATTGAAGTCCAGAAACACTGCTCTGGACCTTCTACCTCCTGGGCCCATGGCTGGTTGTGGAATTCTGGAAGTTGAAGTCCACACATCTCAAAGCAGCCGAGGTTGAGAAACACCACGCTGGACCTTCTAACCTCTGGACCCCTATTTGATCTCTTAATGCCATATTTCTTTTCTAGAATTCTTTCCTACTCCAGAGAAGCTGGGGGGAGCGGATATTGAGTGAAATATCTGTTAAACCTGGGTGGTTGCCCTAGCAACTACAGCTGCTGTGGATTGGCTGAAGGAAGTGCTAAATTGGGAGAGAGAGAAACTTGGATGCGATTAAACCTTTCAAAATCCCTTCATTCTGGCTGAAGTCTCCAAGTTGAGACTTACTTCCGCACCTCCCTTGCTTGCTTTGCAAAATCCCACCAATTCTTTCCCTCCTATTGCCAGCAGCAGCGGTTCCTCTTCACTGACGGTGCAGATAGGACAGTCCGAAAGCTGGCACAGACAGCTGATTTGTATCATTTGAGTCACAGGTTAGTCCTGGGTTAAAGTCAGGATCTCAGGCAGTCCTAATTTAAGATTGGCTCTCAGTTCCGGTTCTTGGGTGAGCCCAAGAGTGTGGCCCATCTGTTAATTGGAGGACTTCAAAACAAGACTGATGTTAGGATTACTAGAATGATGTACAGAGAAACATTTGAAAGGTGAAAAAAATTGCAACCAAAGCTTTAGATGGCCCATCAGCATTTCTTTGCACCCCAAAGCTTTTTCATGGGTGATTTTCTTTGCCATTTGGGGGATGTAAGGGACAAAATGCATGCCTTAAGCTTGGCAGGGGCTTAGGACAACCATTTTACTCCCTGTTGTTGTTGTTAGTTGCGAAGTCGTGTCCGACCCATCCCGTCCCCATGGACAACGTTCCTCCAGGCCTTCCTGTCCTCTGCCATCTTCTGGAGTCCATTTAAGCTCACGCCTACTGCTTCAGTGACTCCATCCAGCCACCTCATTCTCTGTCGTCCCCTTCTTCTATTGCCCTCAATCTTTCCCAGCATCAGGCTCTTCTCCAGTGAGTCCTTCCTTCTCATTAGGTGGCCAAAGTACTTGAGTTTCAACTTCAGGATCTGGCCTTCTAAAGAGCAGTCAGGGTTGATCTCCTCTAGGGCTGACCGGTTTGATCGCCTTGCAGTCCAGGGGACTCGCAGGAGTCTTCTCCAGCACCATAGTTCAAAGGCCTCCATTCTTTGGCGCTCAGCCTTTCTTATGGTCCAACTTTCACAGCCATACATTGCAACTGGGAAAACCATGGCCTTGACTATGCGCACTTTTGTTGGCAGGGTGATGTCTCTGCTTTTTAGTATGCTGTCTAGATTTGCCATAGCTTTCCTCCCCAGGAGCAAGCGTCTTTTAATTTTTTTACATTTTACTCCCTAGAGCTCCCCAAACCTGCACAAAGCAGGTGTTGGCCCTTCCCATTTTCACAGGTAGTCCTTGAAATCCCGATAGAAGTTGTATTCAGTGTTGCTTTCTTAGAGGTCAAATAAATGCAAATTGATGATTGATTGTGTCTTGCTTTGGAAGCTGAAAATATGGGAATTGCTAAAAAAAAAAATGTTCTTCGTTGTAGCGCTCTAAATTCTGTGACTCGACTAAACATAGCTTGAAACATTGAAATTGTATGTTTTGTTTTGTCTTTGCGTATTTACTTTGCCTAACCAGCTTTTCCGAATTAGCGGTTTTTGTAAAGATCTGATAGGCCGTGAGTTCTGCTTACAGATGGGGATCAGACCCAATGAATGTTTGGAGTGACAGCTTTGTTTTTCATTCTCTCGGCATAGTATTATTCTACAATTGGTTGGCTTGATGAAAGAAGACTTCACCCAGCATTGAGAGAATGATTTATATCACAAGTTTTTTTTACCTTAAAAAGAAGGCTGTTTGCACTCAGGCTTCATGTCATAATATCTAGACCTGTTGGGAACGTGTAGTTTCTGAGAAGAAAATTAGTATTCTGGCTTGCAACCTGCTCTCTGTTCAGTGTAGAACAGGAGTCTTCAAACTTGGCCCTTTTATGACTTGTGGACTTCAACTCCTAGAATTCCTCAGAATTCCACGCGTGCCTGGCTGAGGAATTCTGGGAGTTGAAGTCCACAAGTCATAAAAGGGCCAAGTTTGAAGACCCCTGGTGTAGAAACGTCTGTTGGCAGCAAATTCTGTTCAAACGCGAACAGAATTCTTAACTAATCCATTTTTTTCCATCCAATATCAGCAATGGTGAAATGCATGAACCATTAAGGGGGTTTCATTGTGGAAGCTCTTAGCTTGAACAAGCACGAAAGTTGCTTTTTGACCAGAGTCTTTTTCTGCTGTTTCAGGTAATAATGGAATGAAGGGGTTGCCCGCTGTGTAGGTAATAACTGTAGAGCTTTAATTCAATTGTTAAAATTGACAAACCTGTTACCTTTTCAAAGAACAATCCAGTGGATTTTAATTCCTTATTCTTTGGTTGTTCCTTAGCAGTGTCCCTCGTTTGCTGACTCGGGTTCCTTCCCCTTTCTCTTGCAGCTACATAGAGAAATTTACTGACTTCCTACGCCTTTTTGTGAGCGTCCACTTAAGAAGGATCGAGTCGTATTCGCAGTTCCCGGTGGTGGAATTTCTTGCGCTGCTGTTCAAGTACACATTTCATCAGGTACGGCTTTACAACGGGCTGCTGGATTCCCGTGTTGTGATCTCTGCCTTGCATAAATGCAAAACTTATTTTCTGTGTATTTTGGTTCAGCAGTTCTGCAATGAGGAAATCCGATTGGTTTTTACCGTTTTATTGACTAACCTTGCATTTCGAAATAGTGCCCATCTTGGGTTGTGGATTGTCCCCTGCAAAACCTGTATGCATGTTTTGCCATCTTGGCTGTCTATGTACAGGTAGTCCTCAACTTACAACAGTTCATTTCATGACCGAAGTTACAACAGCACTGAAAAAAGTGACTTATGACCGTTGTTCACCCTTATAACCATTGCAGAATCCCCATGCTTGTGATCAAAATTCAGATTTGGCAACTGACTCGTATTTATGACGGTTGCAGTGTCCTGGGGTCATGGGATCCCCTTTTATGACCTCCTGACACACAAAGTCAATGGGGAAGCCAGATGCATTTAACCACCATGTTACTAAGTTAACGATCGCAGTGATTCCCTTAACAACTGTGGCAAGGAAAACCGTAAAGTGGGGCAAAGCTCACTTAACAAATGTTTCACTGAGCAGCAGAAATTTTGGCTCAATTGTGCTTGTAAGTTGAGGATTACCTGTAGTCCCCAAGAGTCAACCCTTGGCATATAATTAGTCAGTGCAAAGGCCCAGCTCACGTGGGAAAGGGGAAAGGAAAGGAAAGGAAAGGAAAGGAAAGGAAAGACCGCCGGCAGCAAGATGGATGGACTTGATCACAGTGACTATGGATAATAATAATAATAATAATAATAATAATAATAATAATAATAATAATAATAATAATAATAATAATAATAATAATAATAATAATAATAATAATAATAATAATAATAATAATAAAAAGTTGGAAGGGTCCTTGGAGGTCATCTAGTCCAACCCCCTGCTCAGGCAGGAAACCCTACATCATTTCAGACAAGTGGCTGTTCAGTCTCTTCTTAAAAACTTCCAGTGTTGGAGCATTCACAACTTCTGGAGGCAGGTTGTTCCACTGGTTAATTGTTCTAACTGTCAGGAAGTTTCTCCTTAGTTCTAGGTTGCTTCTCTCCTTGATTAGTTTCCATGATCCGTTGCTTCTTCTCCTGCCTTCAGGCGCTTTGGAGAATAGCTTGACTCCCTCTTCTTTGTGACAGCCCCCGAGATATTGGAACACTGCTATCATATCACCCCTGGTCCTTCTCTTCATTAAACTAGACATACCCAATTCCAGCAACCGTTCGTTATATGTTTTAGCCTCCAGTCCCCTGATCATCTTGGTTGCTCTTCTCTGCACTCTTTCTAGAGTCTGAACCATTGCAATCCCTGAAGGGCCAGGTTGGAGAATGCTCCTTGTGGAGAATATCGAGGTGGCTTCTATCACTATAATGATGCCACGTCATCAGTGCAAAAACTCCTCTCCTTTCAGAAGTCCACATTACTAAGAAAGTTGAAAGAAAAGCAAAGAAAATAGTCAACAGCAAGGCGGGGAGATACTCAGTGGAAAAAGCAATGAGTGTGCACCACTTGAGAAAAGGCCTGGTTGAGGACATTTTGTCTTCGAGACAGTTAATCATCGTGGTTGCTAAGAGAGGATATTGACTTGATATCATGTAATCAATGCTTCAGAAATCTAATCTAGGAAGCCGGCAGTCTAGGTTTGAGACCTGAGCAACGTGTGACGGGGTGAGCTCCCATCCTTGCCTCAGCTTCTGCCAGCCTAGCAGTTCAAAAGCCTGCAAATAAATAGATAAATAGATAAATAAATAGATAAATAAGTGGGAAGGTGACAGTGTGATCATGGCCACATGATGGCGGAAATGTCTTTGGACAGGGCTGGCTCAATGGCCTTGAAATGGAGATGAGCACTGCCCCTGTAGTCAGCAATGAGTAGTGGAATAAAATCTGCAGGAACAACTTTATCTTTACCTAAAATTGAAGCGTAATTGATTGATTATGAGCCACCAAGTCAGTTTTGACTCTTAGCAATCTCACCACTTTTCTTCAGGAGGGTCTGTCTCCAACTTGGGCCTTCAGGTCTTCCTAAGATGCACCCCTCACTGCTGTAATCAAACCTATCATCAGAGTCCTAGACCAGTGTTTCTCCACCTTTTGCAACTTTAAGATACGTGGACTTCATGCTGGCTGGGGAATTCTGGGAGTTGAAAAGTCCACATGTCTTAAAGTTGCCAGAGTTGGACACTACTGCTTTAGAGCAGAGCTCCCATTGGTTGTGGGTTGGGAAAACGGATCATTTCAACCAACCAGGTTTAAAGGCTAGCTTTCCTTCCAAATACGGTTTGTTGCACGATGGTGTGGAGCTGTAGCTGTGGCTTTGTATAGTCCCCTATCGAATAAGTAAGCAGAAAAGGAAGTTATTTCCATGGAATGTGGTAAGCCAGTGGCTGGTCTTTGTCCCACAGCTGAATAATAGAAGAATATCAGAGAATCCATGGGATTAGGGAGTAGAAAGATGGTCCAGGTCCAATCAGAATCTGCTCCTTAAAAGAAAACCAGATCACTGAATAGGAGGGGAAGGCGTGTTTTTTGTTTTTTATGTAATGACTTACAAATGTGTCTGTTCACCACCAGTTGTGGGGCTGAACAGCCTGTTTTTTGTTGTGTCTGTTTCAGCCCACCCACGAAGGTTACTTTTCCTGCTTAGACATCTGGGCTCTGTTTTTGGACTATTTGACCAGTAAAATAAAGAATCGTTTGGCAGATAAAGAAGCAGTACTCAACAGGTGAGCCACACAGAGTTTGCTGTTCAGGTTGGGCACCAAACAAGAGACATGCCTTGATTACTTGACTCAGTGTTTCGTCCGTCTCCCTTGAAGAGTTCAAGGTCCCTGCAGCGATGCTCAGAACAGTGGAAATCTACCCAGCTTTGTTATTAATACCAAAGGTCTATTCTCACAGAATCTCTTCCATTGCTCTGTGGTACCCATCTTGCCTTCAGACATATTCTGGGAATACAGGTAGTCCTCGACTTAACCACAGTTCATTTAGTGACCATTCAAAGTTACAACATCATTGGGAAAAAAGTGACTTGCGACCGTTTTTCACATTTGCAACCGTTGCAGCATCCCGATGGTCATGGGATCAAAATTGGACCTTGGCAGCTGACTCATGAAGGTTGCCGTGTCCCAAGGTCACGTGATCCTCTTTAGTGACCTTCTGACCAGCACAGTCAATGGGGAAGCCGGATTCACTTCACAAGTGGGTTACTAACTTATCAGCTGCAGTGATTCGCTTAACAACAGTGGCAAGAAAAGTTGTAAAACGAGGCGCTTAACAAATGTCTCACTTGACAACAGAAATTTGGGACTCAGCTGTGGTCATATGCAGTGGTGGGATTCAGCCGGTTCGCACCACTTCGGCAGAACCGGTAGCTAATTTTTTGTTGCCCAGGCCCAGAATGGACTTCCGGAAGCGGCATCCATACAGAGAACCGGTTGTTCACCTATTTGAATCCCACTACTGGTCGCACGTCATACTGTTTGCTTGGAAAGAGCAAAGAAACCATAGTCAATGCATGAGGAATCACGGAACATGGAATTATGAGCTGTTTCACTTGAAACCATTAGTAGGAGGCAGTCTGGAATGCGCAGCCTCTTAAATACATATTAAATATCCAGTAACCGCATCCTCCAGTCCTCCCTGTAATACGTTTGAGAACAAAAAAGCTAATGTATATTGGACGACAATGTTGTGGTCTGGCTCATTAAGAATGGAGCAATTCTTAATTCTTTCAATCAGAGTTTATGACTTGGAATAGAGGGAACGGGGAGCCGGCCAGCACAGCTGTCCCTATAATAGCAAGGCCCGAAGAAGCAGAATAAGATTGCACTACGCCTTTCCCTATGGCTCTTTCTGCAATCCTTGGAACAGGAAATGGAGAGTGAGTGTGTAGATGGAGGCCAGCTGGGAAGGTTGCAAATGATGATCAGATGATCCCGGGAGAGTGCAGCCATCGTAAAAACATCCCGATTGCCAAGTGCCTGAATTTTAATCGTGACTGGGGATGTACGATGGTCATAAGTGTGAGGACTGGTCAAAGCTCACTTGTTGGGGGTCTGTTCTAACTTTGGTCATGATGTTGAGAACTACCTGTAATTTTTTTTTCTTTTGAAAGAAGGATGGGCCAGAAAATAGTTCTTGCAATTTTGCTAGTCACTTCCAGGCAATTAATCTCAGTTAGATCTACAAGTATGCTGATTTAAAAAAAAAAATTGCAACAAGGTTAATTTGTGGGAAAATGGGTTATCTTCTAAATATGCAGTTAGTAACCACCTTATTTCTAGGAAATAATCCTCCCCAGGCCGTACTGCAAATCTGAGAAATTTAATCTACCCTAAACCAGTGGCGCTGAAATGTGTGGGGTTTACGTTTCATACTCCTTAATCTGCAACTGGGGAAGGGCAAGTGCTTTTTTTCAGAAAAAAAAATTTCCTAGTGCAGGGGTCCTCAACCCCCGGTCCGTGGACCGGTACCAGGCCGCGGCATACCAGCAACCGGGCCACACAAACAAGGAAATCTCCATCCCTGGGATGCAGGCAGCCCACAACACCAGACCCCCTCCGGTCCGCGGAAAAACCTCTCTCCATGGAACCGGTCCCTGGTGCCCCAAAGGTTGGGGACCTCTGCCCTAGTGGGATCAGTTTTATCCAAACCGTGCAAGGAAAAGTGGGCAAATAAATTTCCATGGGCAAATTTATGCAGATTTCCACAGATCAACTGGCAGAAACGTTCAGCAAATTTGCTTTTTAGTTACGCCTCATTTGCATAACTCAGTGCAGTCTGGGGGGAGAAGGAAAGAAAAGCACTGTAGAATCTCTCAAAACTATTATTTCTCTTGGTTTTGAGAAGTCACCAAACTTGCCTTCAAAGCTCCCAATCACTTGAGAAAGAATTTGGTTTTTTTTTAGGCTACGGTTCTCTAAATGGTTTCCAGGGGCCCGGTGTCATCAGTCCTGGGATGAATCTCAATAAATTGGGGACTTCTCTGTCTTGCAAAATTCACAGCAAGCCATGGGTCAATCTTTGCCTGCACACGATGCCTTGAGGGAAATCCCTTGATTAAGTTCATTAACGGAATATGCTTGCTGAAGAGAGTTTTGAACAGGTCTTGGTGATTTCCTTTTTCAGCAGGGCAAACTGGAGCACTTCCTTGCAACACGTGAGGCCACGTGCTTTTTTCTTTCTTCCCGCCACTTCCTCATTTTGGACCCTTTTTGCTTTTCCCCAGGTACGAGGATGCTTTGGTTTTGCTGCTGACCGAAGTACTAAACCGAATACAGTTCAGATACAACCAGGCCCAGTTGGAAGAGCTGGACGATGAGACGCTGGACGATGATGTAAGAAACGGAGTCTTGGAGGTGGGAGGCGGGAGCCTATAGGCCAGTGATGGCGAACCTTTTAGAGACCGAGTGCCCAAACTGCAACCCAAAACCCACTTATTTATCGCAAAGTGCCAAAGTGGCAACACGGCAATTTAATCTGAATACTGAGGTTTTAGTATAGAAAAAAAACAACTCATACATTAACATCTTTTGTCTTAAAAGAAAAACACAATAACAAAGCTTTCAATGATACAAACAACTGAAAGGTAAAAGTTTGCATTTGGCATGCTTCTGAACAATTAATGTGATTTTTGCTGTGGTATGCATGCTGATAATTTGTCTAACCTTGGCTTATACTTTGTAAGTTTGAGAGCAACACATGCAGCACTCAGGTCATCTGTTGGTCTGTTTCTGGTGTCAGATTTGATATAATTCAAAGCTGAAAACAGCACGCTCACTCCGGAAGCTTGTTTTGGCTAGGAAGGGGCTTGAGAAATGGCTTTTTCCTGCGAAAACTTAGCCAAAGAGCGAGGTGAGCGTGCCCACAGAGAGGGCTCCGGGTGCCCCCCCTCTGGCACGCGTGCCATAGGTTCGCCACCACTGCTATAGGCCGAAGTCTCCCAGCATTCCCTCTCTACAGCATCCTATTTGCAACTTTCAAAGGATGGCCCAAAAGTGCTTTTTCCAACGGCAACTGGACTTTCTTTGTTTTTCCTTGAAGACGTTTCGCTTCTCATCCAAGAAGCTTCTTCAGTCGAACTAAAGAACTGAAGAAGCTTCTTGGATGAGAAGCGAAATGTCTTCAAGGAAAAACAAAGTCCAGTTGCCTTTGGAAAAAGCATCTTTGGGACAATCATGACCCGAATGCCTCATTTGGAGAATTATCAGGTTAAGTACCAGGTCTAAACAAAGTCAGCATTAGGAGATTTTAAAGCAAGTTTAGATTTCAAACTGGTGTTAGGCTGGGTTTGGACAGGCCTGGATTCAAAATTCCCCTGGACAATGGAGCTCATCAAGAGACATTGAATCATCCTTTTTTCTTAGGTCTAGCATCAGTTGCCATGTTGTGAGACCAAAAGTGTAGGAGGACACCCATTCTCAGAATAAAGGCAATGACGTATATACATATATATGCAATAGAGAACAATGCAAATAAACATTCTGTGAAAGAGTCTCCAACTCCAAGGATCTAACTCCTGTTGTACTTAAGGGAAATGAGATAAAATGGACCCTTCCACTTCAGATTATAGACGAGTAACGTCATTTTCAAACCATCCACCATGCTGAAAATATTTCCCCTGATTTGGAAATCAGCACGGACAGATTAGGACCTTTCTCCTTGGAGCGGTTTTGACTTCATAATGTAATGGCTTCCTCCCCCTTGTTCCAATAAGATTCCAGGTTTAGAGTTAAGAGCCTTAAACTTTGAAGGAAATAAAAATGGCCGGTTATGTCTTTGTTTTTACCTCTTGAACAGCAACAGACCGAATGGCAGCGGTATCTCCTTCAGAGCTTAGAGGTTGTGGCCAAAGTTATGGAGCTTTTGCCAACTCATGCCTTCTCCACCCTGGTAAGTGGACAGAGTGAACGTCATAAAAGGATAAGAGTTGAGAGGGATCTTAAGAGGTCATCTAGTCCTATTCCCTGCTCCGTGCAGGACCCACTAGAGCAGTGCTTCTCAACCTCGGCAACTTTAAAGGGTCTGGACTTCAATTCCCAGGAATTCTTCAGCCAGCGTGTTTCACGCGTCAGAGCTGCCTGGCAGAGGTAGGACCTGGCCTGCCATTTGGGTGTAGCCTGGAAAATCCTGTTTACGCTATTTGGGAGAAGAGTTAACTTTAGGGGGTTATCTGAAAATAGGAGTAGGTAAAAGAAGTTATGTTAAATAGGACAGGCTAACATCCTAGTTAATCCTTCCCTGGCTCTCACTATTTTGCCCTTGCCCTGAGCACTCTCCCAAGTACAGTATTGCTCATTGCTTTGTCCCGATTCGTTTAATTTCACTCAGTATTTTTCAGCCTTGGGAACTTTTAAGATGGGTGGACTTCAATTCCCAGAATTCCCCAGCTAGCTACGGGGAGCCCACCCCTCTTAAAAGTCCCCAAGGTTGAGAAACGCTCGGTCTAGCTAGAAGTTTAATTATTTTTCCCACCTCCCTGTGGAAAGCATTGCGCTGAAAAGTTAAATCTGGTGCCTAAAACGAGGTGGTGAGAATCAAGCCAGAGTAGCTGGCAAACTTTTATATAGAGAAGATTTGAGGGAAACCCAAATAGATAAGAGCAGCTTCATTTCTAAGCCTCTGCAAAACTCTTGAGTGTTCCTACTGGTTTACTACTTACCGCACTAGAAGTGATATCACCAGTTTCTAATGTTCTCCTTCCTTATTCAACGATATGCTCACATGGTTGTGTTTGTTTTTTGCAGCATGCTTGGTTTTTGGTTTTTTTAAAAAAAGCTCTTTGAATCTCATGTCCCTGTCCCAATAACACTGGAAGCATGTGATTAGCCACCGTGTAGACAATAAAAGCGGCTTCAGAAATGAAAGCCACTTTGTGTTTCTTCGTATTAGTGGACGGATGGATCTTTGCAGGCTCAGGTCACATCCTGTTGAGTAGCAAGGGCATTTATTTCCAAATATCTCGAGTGGTCGAACGAAAAAGAAACAGGCCACGTTTGTTTTTTGGTTACTTCTGCGGAGTGTTCCTGCAATGTGATTTTGTTTCTTTCCCCATTTGCTACACAAGGGTGACTTCCTCGTGTTATTTTATTAAGGAAGTGAAGGTGGTTATTATGTCCGTCCTAATCTTTGAGTCCATTCTAGAGCTTTGACCCACGAGTCTCTAATTCACATTTTTACGCCAAATCTATCCTTTGTCCTGGGCCGAAGCAGCTTCCTTCTGCAGGAATCATAGAATTATAGAATAAAAGAATTGGAAGGGACCTTGGAGGTCTTCTGGTCTAACCCCCTACTCAAGCTGGAGACCCTATACCAGGAGTAGGCAACCTTGGCTCTTTTATGACTCGTGGACTTCAACTCCCAGAATTCCCGAGTTAGCATGGCTGGCTCAGGAATTCTGGGAGTTGAAGTCCACGAGTCATATAAGAGCCAAGGTTGCCTACCCCCCTGCCCTATACCATTCGAGACAAATGGTTGCCAACTCCTTCTTGAAAAGATGGGGAGCCAATAAATTTGATAAAGAAATAAAATTTTAAAAACTTCCCTTTTAGGTATTACTATGAGAACGATGCCAAGTTAGAAATCATGCAGGCTGTCCTTAACTTAGTGACTGCTCAGTATTATGACAGACCCCCCCACACACAAAAAAAGTAATTATGATCCAATTACAAAGTTCAATGGCTGCTCCCTCCATCGACACATGATCGCATTTGGGGTGCTGGGCCATTTGCAGCGTCCCCTGGTCACATGAACACAATTTATGCTGTTTTTTTGCCAAAAACTGACATTTACTTCCAGTTTTTGGCAAAAACACCTCATAGCCAACAATGAATTGGCTTAAGGACTGCGGCATTCGCTTAATGATGGCAGATTCACTTAACATCAGGATGGTTCACGTAATGCCTGCTGCGGGCCCCATTACGAATACAAGTCAAGGACTACCTATATGGGAAAATTTTGCAAAAATAAAATCGGGCAGCTGGTGGTAAATCCAAGGAAGTCAGCCTAATGTTGGTTCAATTAGGTTCCTGGAAAGAAGAGCAGTTTTTGATTCCTCTATTGTACGTTTCATAATTTTTCTCCTGCTTTCAAACTGTGGCATACCTGTCCATGCTTGAAATTAGTGTTTTAAATTTCTTGGTGTGACAAGCAAGTCTTCCAGAGACCATGGGGTTTCCACACTGTTTCTCCCTATTGCTTCAGAAGGACGAGATGACTTTTCCTGGGAGGAACTAAATCACTCCAGACATTTTATTTATTTATTCAATATTTTACCTGCTGTGTCGCGAGAGACTTGTTGCAGTCTACAATCTATAATAAAACAGTCTTTGGTCTCTAATAAAACAGTCTAAATAATTTCACACAGCAGTAATCAATAATTAATATACAGATAAAATCAGAAAACTACCCCATCAAAAAGCAACAACATAAATGGCATGGTGTTATTGTAGCCTAAAGATGAGGCTTTAAATTGGTGGTCCCAGGTTTAAAACTCCCTTTACAATGAGTTTCCACGGTGGCCTTAAGTAAGACATGGTGTAGGTCAAACTGGAAAATACTTCTCTTGAGAAATGTTTTCCCAATGATTTTTCACTGAAAGAACTGTGCTGTCTGGAAATAATAGAAATTGTGTCCCAAACGTGCATTTTCAAAAGGCAACTGGACTTTTGTTTTTCCTTGAAGACATTTCGCTTCTCATCCAAGAAGCTTCTTCAGTTCTGACTCGTCTTCAAGGAAAAAGAAAGTCCAGTTGCCTTTTGAAAAAGCACCTTTGGGACAACCATGACTTGGATGACTGAGAATCTCCACAGACAATTGAAATGGTATTTTGACACTGGCTGAGAAGGCCAGATTGGGAACCATGCCATGCAGCTATGCTGACCTTTCAAACTTAATTTCTGGTTATCTTTTTTTTATTCATCGTGCTTGAGATGTCATCCATTTTGACTTTAATTCAGCTCTTGTAGTAATATCTTCCTTTTCCCTTTAGTTTCCAGTGCTCCAGGAAAACCTGGATGTGTATCTGGGACTCCAACAGTTCATTGTCACCTCAAGGACAGGTAAGATGAATTTCCTATGCCTGAAGTCTCAGGTCAGTTAAGTATGACCAATATTAATTGATATTAAGAGCCCTGGTGGCACAGTGATTAAAGTGCATTTTGCAGACAAACTCTGCCCGCAGCCTAGAGTTCAATCCTGACCGGCTCAAGGTTGACTCAGCCTTCCGTCCTTCCACGGTCGGTAAAATGAGGACCCAGATTGTTGGGGGCAAATATGCAAATAATGCTGACATTGTAAACGACCCAGAGAGTGCCATAAAGTGCTACGTGGTGCTATATATGTCTAAAATGCTAAAATGCTATGCTATTAATATAAGATTAAGTGGGCTACCGCTGATTTCAATCTTTCACAAAAAAAAGATGAATGAACGTTTAAGCAACAGGGTTCCACCCTACGTGAAGTCCACGCCTGCCAAGCTTCAAGCTGGGCTGGTCAGCCAGAATTAGCTCCTTCCAGATGGCCGGTTGTGCATCCACATACTCGTGTAGCTTGCGGCCCCATGATTGAGACCAAGATAAGTGACTGACCTTAGAGGCAGTATATACCTGATCAAGCTGATTATAATTGCCTGGTATTTGAGGCCAGGTTGAGCAGAGGAGCAGAAATCCACCCTGGAAGGGCAGTGGGCCAAATTGGAGCCATCTCTGCCAGCGTAAGAGTCAGGGCACTAACGCGAAAAGACCTCAGTTGAGATCATTTGAAAGGAGCTGAAAACACATCTCTCTGGAAAGGGATCGGGGTCTGGCACAGAAGAACAGCTCAGTTAGAATGCGATGGGGAATTCAACACCCATTTGCCCAGGTTTGAGAGAGGGCAAAATGTCTTACTAGGGTTGCATGTAATTCATCGTTGCCAGAATATCGGTGCCATTCCCAACGACTCTTTTTGTCAGTGGCCACAATCTGTGGGATCCGCCTGTTTCCTATTTCTCTTTTTGCCATTTTACCCACTCCCTTCTCCCTACCCCACTGGTAGCTGTGGCAAATGCACACCCCTTTCTCGGGGCTATACCTGAGAAGCCATACCTGGCTCTATCTGATAAAGGGTATAGGTGTTCAGGCATTAATAAATCAGCTTTGAAGTTTTTGTGATTGCCATCTCCGTCCTAAGCTAATAGCCATTTCCTAAACAGTTTCCAGAATCATTACAGAGACGTAGGAAGGTACAAAGTGAAGTGGTAGCTTGACATTGATTGACAGGGGTGTTTTAAAGGGGAGGACTGAAAAGGACGTTTTGGAAGAACACACATTAGGAGAGTTTAAAAATTGGCGTTACGTACACAGCACTCTCTTAAGTCCATGCTAACTTTGTTCCAAAAAGCCCTGTATCCTTGAAATCATTTACAAGTAGTCCTGGACTTACAACCATTTGGTTAGTGACAGTTTGAAGTTACGACACTGAAAAAAATGGCTTAGGACCATTTTTCAATCTTAATGACTGTTGCAGCATTCCCATGGTCATGGGATCAAAATTCAGGGAAAATTTCAGGGAAGGACAACAAAACCAGAATGAGGGAGAATTGAAGCAGGAATATCCTTTTCAGTTGCAGCCATGAAAAGGCCTCCAGTTCAGAGCTGTGATAGCCAAAGCCGAATGCTTGCAATCTGATCCCAATCATTGTTTCATTTCCTGCAGAGGGAACATTATAATTACATTTCTTCTCTGAGAGCTTCGTATGCTTCCAGAGTTATCGTTGTGGATGAGCTCAGTCCTTCAGTTCCATTAAGAGCAAAGCTGGGACTGGGCCAGGAGTGGGGAACTCTGGCCCTTTTACGATCTGTGGACTTCAACTCCCAGAATTCCTGAGCCAGCCATGCTGAGGGGAAAGGGAGAGGTTTCCAAGCTGGCTCAGGAATTCTGGGAGTTGAAGTCCACGAGTCATAAAAGAGCCAAGGTTGCCTACCCCTGGACTAGGGGATGGGGAGCAAAGGACCATTTTGACAGATTTCCCTAAATGGGGCAAGCCATCCCCGGGTTTTTACATCAAGGCATTTTGGCTGCCTCTCCAGGCCACCGGCTGAACATCACCGCGGAGAACGACTGCCGGCGTTTGCACTGCTCTTTGCGGGACCTCAGCTCCTTACTCCAGGCGGTGGGACGGTTAGCAGAATACTTCACTGGGGACATGTTCGCAGCCAGGTTCAGCGATGCTCTTACCATAGTGGAGAGGTAGGTATTCCCCCAGGTGTATGAAACTGCCTAAAGCCCCGTTTCTCAACCTCGGCCACTTTAAGATGGGTGGACTTCAGTTCCCAGAATTCCCCAGCATCTCTTCTATTTGCTGCCTCTGCTGCTGTTGGCTACAGACACTTCAATCTTAGCCCTTCTCTTTTTTCCCCACCATGCAGGACCTTTGATCTGTGTGTTATCGTAAGGGGGAAAAGTAGTGCAAGTAGTCCTCAACTTTCAACAGTTCATTTAGTGGCTGTTCAAAAGTTACAATGGCACTGAAAAAAGGCGACTTATAAACGTTTTTCACTTACGACCGTTGCAGCATCCCCATGGTCGCGTGATTAAAATTCAGAACACTTGGCAACTGTCTCATAATTACGACCGTTGCAGTGTCCCGGGGTCAGGTGATCCCCTTTTGTGACCTGACAAGCAAAGTCAACCGTGTAATTACAATCAGAGTTACAGGAACCGCAGTGAGCCAATCTCAGAATCCCAGACGCCATCTGAAATTATGAGGTGGCTTCTTTCAAAAAACTAAAATGATTATAATCAACAAAGTTGTAACCCTGTAGGGGGGTAGCTTTGGGCAGTATCAAGACAGATCCAAAAGCTTAAGATCAACTTTATATTACAGCAAGCAGAAAAAAACCCTGTTCGTTCATAAATGGCAACTCACCTTCTGGGGGGGGGGGGCTCCGTGGTATCCGAAGCAGAACATCCAGATTCAGTCACAGTTTCGTTCCATACAGTATTAACCTTGTGAAGTCTAAAGCTTCCTCTTTCCGTTATGTATTCAAGATGGTGATTAGTATTTATACGTTACTTACATGTAAGGGTGTAGGTCTATACATATGTTGTGTATAGTATGTTTTAAATGTGGGTTATGTATGTGTACACTTGAGAGCAAGCAACTCAATTTCATTTTTAATGTGTGCCGTTGTGCCCACAGGGGGGAAAAAATGACAATAAAGGTTATCTAATCTTTTCCCCCCTTAACCTGCTTTTCTAGGTTGGTCAAAGTGACTCTGTATGGGTCCCAGATTAAACTCTATAACATTGAAACGGCGGTGCCATCTGTACTAAAACCTGACCTTATTGATGTGTGAGTATGATGTGAAAACCGCAACACTAAAAGGCACTACAAACACTCTCCTAAAATCCAAGCCCTTTACTGAACCCCATAAATGTGGTCCTTCTCTAGTGGATCATCCCTGAGCATTGCTTTCAGAGACACCAAGACCCTGTTCTGGGATAAGCTGGGCTCAACGGGTTGAGTTATCCCAACCAGGCCACCTCCAGATATTCTTCTCCAGATGGTATTTCTCAAGATCCAAGCCATTCTCTCAGGCTTTCATGGATCCCAGAGGTGTTCCTCCTGGCTTCTCTTCTCCCACATGTCCCATTTTCCAGCAATCTGTTGGTAGCTTTTGACAGAAAACCCCTTGCCCCAAATATTGTGGGATGCTTAAGATCCCTGATTTCTCCAGCCCTACCATCTCTGCTAATCTCCATCTGTCCTCAGTATTGTTTATTTCACCCCAGCCAAATAAGCTCCCGTATCCTGAGCCCTTTGGCCCTTCATCCCATTTGCAAAAGGACACGAGACAAGCTGCTAATGCTGTTGTACTAACGCTGGATGCTTTGGGTGCATTAACTCTTACTAACGATGACCTAATCTTTTCCTTTTCACCTCTGGGAAATAAAATCAATCCCTATCATTTGAGATAACGTTCGTTTGTGATGAATAGAGAATTGTACGGCAGAGGCCCAGCTTGGGCCCAGTCATCCTTCTTGAGGTCTCAAGGTTTTGCCTTATAGCAGTCTTTCTCAACCTTGCCAACTTTAAGACTTCAACTCCCAGAATTCCAGAATTCCCCCATGGCTGGCTGGGGAGTTCTGGGAGTTGAAGTCCACCGGTCATAAAGTTGAGAAAGACTGCCTTATGGCACACATCCTTCCCCAAGCGTTCTCCTTCCTTTTTAACTTTAAGGTCCCTTCTCTTTCCAGACACGCACAATCCCTGGCAGCCCTGCAGGCTTATTGCCATTGGCTGGCCCAGTTCTACGGCGAGGTTCATCAGCAGAACCTGACCCAGTTTGTCTCCCTGGTCTCCACTGCTTTGGAAGCGATTGCTCCGTTGATCAGTTCTAAGGTATCTTCTGCCCAGCTTTCCGTTTTCTCCTCCTACGGCCAGGCGTTGCTTTTATCTGTTGACAGATCCCTTCTCTTGCCCCAGAGATCCATTTTCAGCTTTGCTAAACTTCTTTTCTGGTTGGGGGGCGAAGGTGAATGGCAGAGATCTCACCATCCCAGCCCAGAACAGAAGCAGACGTTTTACTGAATTCCTGCTTCTCCTCTGCCCAGTCCTTTGTATTTTAGAGAATTGATCGATTTCAGTCTTCTTGGAGATCCTCGAGTTTTTTTTCCAGTTCAGGTCTGTCTTAGGAGGGGGAGGGGGAACTTAACTGCTCCTCCCCCCCCCCTCCCAAATCTTGACTTCTGGAGATACTAGATCGCTGCTCCTAAAATCCACAATCGGCAGGAACATTGGTGACAAAAGATGGAGACCCAGCCCATCTTTCCGAGTGCCGTGCTGAATGAACTTATAATAATAATAATAAAGTTGGAAGGGACCTTGGAGGTCATCTAGTCCAACCCCCTGCTCAGGCCGGGAACCCTACACCATTTCAGACAAATGGCTGTCCAGCCTCTTCTTTAAAAACTTCCAGCGTTGGAGCATTCGCCGCTCCTGGAGGCAAATTCTTCTAGATGTTCCTCTCCTGCAGCTTCAGAGGGCGTTGCAGAGAAGCAGGACTTGGCTAAGCCGAGTTTAGTGATTCCCAGGGGCCAGTCTTTCCTTTGCAGCTTTTCTGTAAACATCTGATCTCTCAAACGCTGTCCGTTTCCTGACTTTAAATAAAGCCTTTCATTTATTTTATTTTTATTCCCCCCCAGCAGAAACTGAGGTCTCTCGTTTTAATCTCCCTTCCCTCTCTCCTCTCACCTTTCTCCTCCCGCCCCGCCCTGCCTCCAGGTACAGGAGAAGCTGCTCTTGTCAGCCTGCCATCTGCTCGTCTCCTTGGCCACCACCGTCCGGCCCGTGTTTCTCATTAGAGTCCCAACCGTGCAGAAAATGTTCAACAGGATGACCGACACCTCTGCTCAGCGCCTTTCGGATAAGGTAAGGGCGACTTGGGGAGGGGGAGAGACCAAGCTCAGGCATCCTGGTTAGATGGCCAAGGCATTCTGGGTCAGTTTACAACGCCGGTACTTCCACGCTTGTTCCCGAAACAAAATCTGGCCAGACTAAAGCACAAATCTGATCACTGTTGGATACACCCTGTGGAAGGTTAGGGAGGGCCAGCCCTGCTTCTCTTCCTGCACACCAAGGATTCCATTCTGAGCTGCCTCTTTTTTGCTCCTTGGGAAAGACCCCCCCCCCTCCTGCCTGTGAACCTGTGCCACATTCCACTCCATCCTGTCTGGGAGGAAGCAGGTAAACTGAGGAAGGCGACCTTGATGGAGATGTGCAGAAGCCAGTTGCCTAGGCAAAAGGGGCTGAAACAGAGAAACTTCCCTAATTGACTGGCATATAAGGGATTGCGTAGGTCCAACACAAGCAGACTTGCGAGTTTCTCTTCCGATAGCCCATCTCAGTAAAAGTGGATTTAGCTTTCCTGTGAAATTGACTTCCTAAGTCTGGTCTACGCAGTAAGGCTGGCAGAGTTAAATTGACAGGAATGCTGGCTGGAGTTGAATCCACACACGTTAGAGCTGCCCAGGTTGAGAATCACCAAGACCAGAGAAATAGCAGAAATCAACAACCAAATGTGCTGATCAGTGGTTTTATTTTACTCCTTGTGTTTATTGAAGGAGCTGATTAGATGGCCAGGCATTCTGGGTCAGTTTGAAACACAAGTACTTTCGCTCTTGTTCCTGAAACAAAACCCGAGGGAGAGATTGGACAGCCATATCCTCGGGAACACCGTAGCCTCCTGCTTGAGCAGGGGGTTGGACTAGAAGACCTCCAAGGTCCCTTCCAACTCTTTTATTCTGTATTCTGCAATACCAGGGTCGGAGAGCAGCTCCTGGCTGCACACAGCCTTGCTTCTTCCTCTCTCTAGCCTTCAGCTTGGTCGATCTTCCTCTCTGCAGGCCCAGATCCTCTTGTGCAGGTCGCTGTCAAACATTTTGCTCCTCCCATGGCCAAACCTCCCGGAAGCTGAACAGCAGTGGGCCATTCGTTCAACCAACCATGCCAGCCTCATCTCGGCCCTCACCAGGGATTACCGCAGCCTGAAATCCAGTGCCATCTTGCCCCAGAGGAAAAACCAGCAGGACGATAGTAAGTCGCCTCAGGACAGACTTTCAGCAGGCATAAACCTGCAGACATTGGGGACTAGCCACATGTTTAGGGTGGCTTTTGAGAGCATCGTTGGATGTCCCCGTTTAGGTAGCTGGCTGAAAATTGCTACTGAATTCCTGGCAGTTTGTTGGAGCAGGGCTCTCTTTTTTTAGGCTGTGTTTTTGGAAGTATTATTGATCTTTGTTTGTTCCTTACTGGGGTCTTTGAATTCCTGTAAGGGAGCATTTTCCTTAGGTTATCCCAAGAAAAGCAAGGTTTTTTCCTCAGAATTAAGAACTCAGAACTGAAATCTAGTTTTAATGTCTAGTTAAATGAAGAGAAGGACGAGGGGTGACATGATAGCAGTGCCCCAATACTTGAGGGGCTGCCACAAAGAAGAGGGGGTCCACCTATTCTCCAAAGCACCCAAAGGCAGGACAAGAAGTAATAGGTGGAAACTAACCAAGGAGAGAAGCAACCTAGAACTAAGGAGAAACTTCTTGACAGTTAGAACAATTAATCAGTGGAACGGCTTGCCTCCAGAAGTTGTGGGTGCTCCATCACTGGAAGCTTTTCAGAAAAAATTGGGACAGCCATTTGTCAGGAATAGGGTTTCCTGCTTGAGCAGGGGGTTGGACTAGAAGACCTCCAGTGTCCCTTCTAACTCTGTTATTCTGTATTCAGTTTCTCAAGCAAAAAAAATCCAGCCCAGATTTAAACTAGAAGCTACCTTCTATAGGTGGCACCCCTCCACCTTGGTAGGTATTCTGGAGCTTGCACGGGAAATGTGTGAGGTTTTTAGACACTGATGGTGCAATCTAGAAGAAGGAGGAGGTGATGATGAATGGGGATGGGGATGGTGACGTAGTAGCAAGGTTCCAGATAAATCCTTTGTTCCAACGGAACTCAATAGATGATTTTTTAAAAAAAACAAAGCAACTTGAAGCACCCATGGTGCCTTCGCTCAGGAGGAGATCAAGCATTTTCCCCAGAAGCCGCTGGCAGGACCAGAAGTTGGCAGACATCATGCAAATATACTTTTTGTTTAGCTTAAAAATTCCTGTTTTGATCCTCAAGGAACTTGTTCCAACAGCTCATGTTCCCAAGCTTTCTTTGAAAACTTGAACAGGCTGTGGGGTTTTTGTTTTTTTTCCTGAGATTTTGAGAAATGCTATCCATTTTCAGATAAAAAGAGAATGTTTGGGGAAGAGGTAAGAGTATTAAAAAAAGCCTGTTAGAAAAAGAAAAAGGATTGGAAAGCTTTTAAATTGGATTTTTTTTATATATTGTTTGCAAGTGCTGTTTATACTAATAGCTGTATTAGCCTAAGCTTTGTCAAGACGTTTTGCCTTGACACGAGAGCTATAAATAACTACATTTATTAAAACTGGTTTGAACCTAATTGCATGCAGCCAGCATCGCTGATGCTTAGCGTAGCTATCGTAAGCAATTAGCAGCGTGCAAAATGTTTTGTTTTGGACTGTATTCGGTGCAAAATTCCCCGTAACAACTTGCACACGGGCAAAACTCTGGTCTGAAGCCCTTTCAGAAGCGGGCTGACAGAACTGGGGGCCTGTTTTGAGTTTAGAACTCAAGGTTGGCGTTTGTGGCCTCGCAGGAGGGCATTTCGTAAAAAGCCGCGCTCGGGAACAGTCTGAAATGGAGCCCTTTGAGAAACGGCTTGCGCCCTTGTGCAAAGACGCTCTGCCAGGGGTGTCATTTTTTGCAAACTAACCTATTTATGGAATTTGTTCACCCCGATATTTAGAAATGGACAACGCAAGAAAAACTACGTACGTGCCTGCCTTTACGTGACCACTGATCACATGTTCAGGCAATAGGATCAGTAGTGGATAGGAAGATTTATTCTGGTACATAAAGAAAGTATCGCCTCCTCAGTCACCCCTGACAATAATCTCCCGTGATATTTCCTGAATTTCTGGAATCTGGGGCATGCTGCTTCCATAAATTAAAGTTGAAGGCGGGTGTTACCATTAAGTCCAAAAAGAAACAGAAAATCTCAGCAGGAAAAGAGCTACTACTTTTCAGAAGAACCTGCCTACTCTACAGGTAGTCCTCGACTTACAGCCACAATTGAGCCCCAGATTTATGTTGCGAAGAGAGACAGTTATTATTAAGTGGGGTTTGTCCCACTTTACGACCTTTCTTGTCACCGTGGTTAAGTGAATCGCTGCAGTTGTCAGTAACCCGGTTGTGAAGTGAATCGGGCTGCCTCCATGGAATTTGCTCGTCAGAAGGTCGCAAAAGGGGATCACATGACCCCGGGGACACTGCGACCGTCATAAATATGAACCAGTTGCCCAGCCTCCGAATTGAATCGCGTGAGCCTGGAGGTGGTGCAGATGTGAAAAATGGTCATAAGTCCCTTTTTCCAGTGCCGTCGTAACTTTGAACGGTCACTAAATAAATGGTTGTGAATCAAGGACTAGTTGTACCCCCCCCAGAGAGGTCCATTGGAACTTCAAGCGGTTGTTAAGCAACTGGTCGTAAGTCAAGATCCTGTGACTTGTGTGGTGCTGCAAGAGAGGCCCATTTCTGGATGGAGTTCCTGGAAGTCTTTATGCCTTTCCCAGGAAAACTCAGCTCTTGTGGACGGTCCAGCTGGGGAAGGCCGACCCACTGCCTACCTTCCCTTCTGAATGTAGTTGCTGACGCTGCTGTGGGGTGATGGTTTTCATGTTTACTCTTGATCTTGCAGCAAAAGCCCTCATCCACCAGACTCTTAGCATCCTGGAAGATATTGTGGAGAGCGTCTCTGGGGAAGCCACCAAGTCTCGCCAGATCTGCTACCAGTCACTGCAGGAGTCCGTCCAGGTCTCCCTTGCCCTCTTCCCAGCTTTCATTCATCAGTCAGGTATCCACGCACGTCAGCTTCCCCCAGCCCATCCAACTTAACATGTCCGTCTCAAATGACAGCAGGACTACCTTGGTCTTTTTTCTGGATCCTAGAGAATACCTTGGTCCAAAGAAGAAGGACAAGAGCAGGGCAAAAATTAAACTGGATGTCATTTCCATTGAAGCTTCATGTTAATCTGACCATTCTTCAGTCCTGTCTTTAATAAACCGGGCCCCGCTTCAGTCACGGAGCTGCTTTCTGGAGGTCTTGAAGGATATCCACCTTCCGTCTTCCACCTTCCCATCATCTGACCAAAATTTTAAAAAAACGAAATAAAAATAAATCAAATATAAAAATAATAATTAAAACACAATTAATTGAAAAGAAAGCAACTCAAAACTCAGTTGTCACTCAGTGGAATTTCACTGCTGGATAGCTCAACTGTAGTCTCTGGACTTTGGATTTCAATTCCTGGCTGGTTAATTCTGGGAGTTGAAGTCCATACATCTTAAAGGTTGCCCAGGTTGGACACACACACACACTAGAATTTAAGAGAAACCACTCCAAGCTGTTGCCTTGACACAAAGAGGCTAAATTTGGCTTTGGGCTGTTGTTGTTATCTTTTTAATATTACTAGTGCTTTGGAGAGCCCTGTCATCAAACCACTCCACTTCAGACCCTTACCGGGAGAGACGAGTTAATGTCTTAGTGTCCGTGGCCTTGTCTGTCTGAAGTGGGACACACTCTGGAAAAACTCCACTGGGCAAGAAGAGCAGCTTTCATTCTCTGATCCTTGTTTCTTCTTGCCTGCTCTTTTTCTGTTTTTCAGATGTAACAGACAAAATGCTAAGCTTCTTCCTGACCCTGTTCCAAAGTCTGAGGGTGCAGATGGGGGTGCCTTTCACCGAGCAGGTGATACAAACATTCCTCAACATGTTTACCAGGTAAACCCAAGAAGCATCCACTGGTTGTCATGTTCACCTTGAGTAGTTACATGGAAGATTTTGCTACTAGAAAGGCAGGTGTCACTTCACCTGTCAAGGACCTAGTAACTGAACTGGTGGGAAATTGGGATGGGGAGGGGTTCAGCAGCGATCCCTCCAGATTGAGGGAGTCATTTGTAAATCAGGTCATCCCATTAATAAGTATTGCCCTGGGCATAGAACTAAAATATCACTGAGAGCCAATTTGGATCAGTGGCAAAAGTGCTGGCCTCAGAACCAGGTAGCTGTGAGTTCTAGTCCCGCCTTAGGCATGAAAGCCAGCTGAGTGACTTTGGGCCAATTACCAGGAAACGGAGAGTTCTAGTCTCACTTTACTCCCAGAATTCTCATAGTTCTGGCTCATCTGGAAAGCTAGCTAGGGGACTTTCAGCCAATCGCCAGGAGACTGGGAGTTCTAGTCCCACCTTAGGCATGAAAATCATTTGAGCGACTTTGGGCCAGTCCCTCTCTCTCCGCCCAACCCACCTGGTTCCTTGTAGGGAAAATATGAGGAGAGTGTTAGATACGTTTACCACCTTGAATTACTTATAAAAATGATAAAGGTGGGATTAAAAAAGACCCGATAAATAATTGGCTGGCTTTTGCCCTCACTATACTTGGGTTTCCTTGGACCCAGAATTTAATACAGAGCTCTGAAGCTGCCTCAGTCTACAGGGAGACCTCCCCGTGTCCCTGACTCTTCGCCAGCTGTTCAGGTGGAGGGGACCCCCAGCTTTGAGCATCTCTCTAAAATCACCAGCTTTTGTGTGTTTCGCCACAGGGAGCAGCTGGCCGAGAGCATCCTCCACGACGGGAGCACCGGCTGCCGGGTGGTGGAGAAGTTCCTGAAGATCCTTCAGGTGGTGGTGCAGGAGCCCGGCCAGGTGTTCAAGCCCTTCTTGCCAAATATCATTGCACTTTGCATGGAGCAAGTCTACCCAATCGTTGCTGAGGTAGGACGAGCAACCTCCGAGGGGGAAACCAGGAGATGTAGTTGGTTTTTACACCATGGGGACAGGAGACGCTCTTGAGGGCTGGCTCATCATCCGTCCACGTTGCCCAGACTCGTTGGCCAAACAGCGAGACAAAGTGAGACGGTCCATTTGTGCAAGGAGCCAAGAACGACCCAAGGAGTTCCTTCGGTGTCGTTTCTTTATTGTTGCTCGCCTGTAGACAGGAATCTTGCCAGACTAAAGCACAAATCTGATCACTGTTGGATACAGCCTGTGGAAGGTTAGGGAGGGCCAGCCCTGCTTCTCTTCCTGCACACCAAGGATTCCGTTCTGAGCTGCCTCTTTTTTGCTCCTTGGGAAAGACACCCCCCCTCCTGCCTGTGAACCTGTGCCACATTCCACTCCATCCTGTCTGGGAGGAAGCAGGTAAACTGAGGAAGGCGACCTTGATGGAGATGTGCAGAAGCCGTTGCCTAGGCAAAAGGGGGCTGAAACAGTGAAACCTCCCTAATTCACCGGAACATAAGGGATTGCGTAGGTCCAACAAGATTCTCTTCTGATAGCCCATCTCAGTAAAAGTGGATTTAGCTTTCCTATGAAATTGACTTCCTAGTCCGGTCTACCCAGTAAGGCTGGCAGGTAGCAACAGAGTTAAATTGACAGGAATGCTGGCTGGAGGTGAATCCACACATGTTAGAGGTTGAGAATCACCAAGACAAGAGAAATAGCAGAAATCAACAAACAAATGTGCTGATCAGTGGTTTTATTTTATTCATTGTGTTTATGGGAGAAGCAGCTTATCCCCACCCCACCCCACCCCACCCGGACCCCTTTAGAGAGGTAAGACTTTTAAATCACTCCTGGTCACTGTTGGCATCTGCCCTGGTCTGAGCATCCCTCTCTGGCAAGCTGTCTTTGGCTTCCATCTGCCTTTGACCAGAATAGCCCAGTCAGAAGAACCTGTTGCAACCCCCTGTGCTTTTCTCGCCTCCCAGCGGTCTTCTCCTGATGTGAAAGCCGAACTCTACGAGCTTCTTTTTCGGATTTTGCACCACAACTGGCGATACTTCTTCAAGTCCAACATCCTGGCCAGCGTCCAGAGAGGAGCAGCCGAGGAGCAGATGGAGAACGAAGCCCAGTTCACTGCCATTATGCAGGTATCGTAAAATGAGGAGGAGGAGCAGGCGGTTATCCGCTCAGTCATGTCCGACTCTTGGTGATTCTGTGGGCCAGGTCTCTCCACCTCTTCTGATCTTGCAGTAATACTTTTGAGTTTTTCTATGCTCTAGCTGGGGTCAGCTTTGATGGTGTCCAGCCGCCGTGTTCTCTGACGGTCCGGTTTATCATAACAGCCGGCAACAAAGGCTGAAATCGCAGCTACAGAGATGCAACAGGCCTTGCTCAGTTTCCTAAGTGGGATTTTAGCCCTCTTAAACGGGTTTCATAATATAATAACGAATAGTTACAAGAGCAGGGCACCTTCCAGTAGCTGTGGTATCTGTCGTACTTGCAAGCAAAAATCCAGAATTCTCCTCGTTCCGGCTCATCTGGAAAAACTCAGTAAACCAAGAGTCTCGTTGCTTAATGATGGAGCTAGTCCTCAACATACAAACGCGGTGAAGGCTGTCCATTACGCTTGTATGTCATGATAGTTGTAGATCGGGTTGGTCACAATGACACAACCCAATTTTATCGTGTTCGTTGCAGTTGGTTGTTAAGCGAATTTGCCATCATAAAACAAACACCACAGTTGTTAAGCAAACCTGTTGTTTGCTGTGGCACTGTGTTGGCTATTAGGCAAAACCATCATAAAACATGGGTCACGTATACTCTGAACTAGGTCCCTTGGCTTGTGACATCAAAAAGGATACCTCTCTCTCTCTGTGTGTGTGTGTGTGTGTGTGTGTGTGTTCCGTGGAGAGAGGTTTGTCCGCGGACTGGAGGGTGTGTGGTTTTGTGTGCTGCCTGCATCCCACGGATGGGGCTTTGCTTGTTTGTGTGGACCGGTTGCTGGCATCCTGTGGCCCGGTACCGGTCCACGGACTGGGGGTAGGGGACCCCTGCTATATAGCATGTGTATACCGGGTATGTGTGTTACTTATGTGTATGGGTAGATATATACTTTCTTTTGAGAGCAGGCCTCAGAACTTCATATTTACTGTGGGCCAGTGTGCTCACAGTAAAAAAAATGACAATAAAGGTTATCTTGTCTTAAAATATATGGACTCCAGCTCCCAGAATTCCCTGGCCAGCAGTTTAATGCACACTGTTCGCAAGAAGGCTGAAGCGATTCCTTTAGTGTATGTCCACGTTCTGTGCTGCCAGAAAGGTAATCTCTCAGTGCCGTCAGTTGTCCCCACTGGGCCTCAGCCACACCCTCCTGAGACCTCTCTGTTCCCTAGGCATTCGGCCAGTCCTTCCTGCAGCCGGACATACACCTGTTCAAGCAGAACCTGTTCTACCTGGAGACTCTGAACACCAAGCAGAAACTGTACCACAAGGTGAGCTGGGATTTATTCTGAAAGCAGAGGGGGGTTGATAACCGGCAGACCTCAGAAAATATTCTTCCCACAACTGCCTGCACATCAAGGACTGGCACATGCCATTTCTGGAAAAACTCCCCAGAAAAGCGCAAATATATCTGTAATGAAATGGTAGGTTTTCGGGGTGAGGACCCCCGTTTTCACCTTGGTTGCTTTTTTGTTTGTTTGTTTGTTTCCCGTTTGCTGCAGAAGATCTTCCAGGCGTCGATGCTCTTTCAGTTTGTGAACGTGCTGCTTCAGGTCCTGGTCCACAAATCCCACGACCTCTTGCAGGAGGAAATTGGCATCGCCATCTACAACATGGCCTCCGTGGACTTCGACAGCTTCTACTCGGCTTTCCTCCCGGGGTTTTTAGCCGGCTGCGACAGGGTGGACACCAACCAGAAAAACGTCCTGGGGAGGAACTTCAAAATGGACAGGGTGAATTTGGGCTGAAGCTCGGCTGGGGCTGCCCTGGGCAGGCCGGTGGTCTCCTTTATCCCTGGTGGCCGGTACAGGTGGTCCTCGACTTAACAACCGCTCATTTAGTGACGGTTCAAAGTTACTGTGGCACTAGTGAATTGACCTGACCGTTTTTCACACTTAGGACTGTGGCGGCATCCCCATGATCACATGATCAGAACTCAAGAGGCTTGGCAACTGGCATGTACTTGTGACAGTTGCAGTGTCTCGGGTCACAGGATCCCCTTTTGCAACCTTTTGACAAGCAAAGTCAACGGGCGAAGCCAGATTCGCTTAACGACCGTGTTACTAACTTATCAGCTGCAGTGATTCGCTTAACAACTGCGGCAAGAAAGGTTGCAAAATGGGGCCAACTCCCTTAACAACTGTCTCGCTTAGCAACAGAAATTTTGGGCTCCATTGTGGTCGCAAGTCGAGGGCTGTTTGTAGAATTTCCTTTTAATCCCGCCCCCGGCGTTCCCCAGCTTTCCTCTTCCACAGCCATCCTGAAGTGTTCCTGGAGTTCCTTTCCACACAGTCCTCTTCCCGGGTGCCATTCCGGGAAGGCGGACCACGGCTTATTTTCCGAGAATCATAAAAATAGAAATTGTTCCCCAGAACCATGGACTTTGAATTGTTTGCTTGTGTGTTTCTACATTGGCTCGGTGGCTTTTCATCAAATAATGCCGTTGGAATGGAAAATTGATTGAGAAAGCTCACCTGGTTTTCGGCGGAGGCTGGTAAATCCAAAATGTCCTCAGTCATGGCCAGCCTCCCTTCCTGAACTTTTTACAGGTCGTCCTTACAGCTTACACTTACAACCATTTGTATAGTGACCGTTTGAAGTGACGACACTGCTGAAAAAAGTGGCTTACGACCATTTTTCAGACTTACAACCGTTGCAGCATCTCCATGTCACGGGATCAAAATTCAGACGCTTGGCAGCTGGCTCATATTTATGACGGTCGCAGTGTCCCCGGGTCACGTGATCCCCTTTTGTGACCTCCTGACGAGCACAGTCAAGGGGGAAGCCAGATTCCCCTCACAGCCGTGTTACTCACTTAATAACCGCACTGATTCATTTAAGCACTGTGGCAAGAAAGGTCGTAAAATGGGGCAAAACTCACTTTAACAACCGTCTCATTTAACGGAAGAAATGTTGGGTTCAGATGTGGTTGTAAGTGAAGGACTACCTGTATTTAGTAAATGTAGCCTTCCCAAGATCCTATTCAAAATTGAGCATTTTCCATTACCGTCTGCCGTCTCTCACACTAAAGCTTTCACACGCGTCAAACCCATCCCTAAATCAAGTTTGCAAACCCCCTGGGCTGGGTCCCCACGATCACACTCGGTCAGAACCAGGAAGTCCATGCGGTGAGGCAATGTGAAGTCCATCATGTGGGGGATCTTTTTTTATAGAATCTGCTGCTTTCTGGGTCCCAGAGTTTCACAGGGAGGGAGGGGGCATGGGGGGTGGGTTTCTGGACTCCCAGAACTTAAGTACAAGAAAATCTTTGGGGAATAAAAGCTTAATAAAACCGAGCCATAAAAATGACAGAGAAATCAAGAAAAGGCGAATATTTGCAGCTCAGGGTTGAAGTGAGGGGTCCTTGGTGCTCTCTGAGCTGGGTTGTTTTCTTGCAGACGTTTCGTGACCCAACTAGGTAACATCATCAGTGATAGAAGGGAGGGGGGGTTTGCAGGGAGGAGGAGGAGGAAGCAGAAGATTGTGGAGTCCTTGGTGCTCTCTGAGCTTGGTTGTTTTCTTGCAGACGTTTCATGACCCAACTAGGTAACATCAGCAGTGCTAGAAGGGACTTGGGGTTGTGGAGAGGAGGAGGAGGAGGAGGACAATGATTATGGGGTCCTTGGTGCTCTCTGAGCTTGGTTGTTTTCTTGCAGACATGTTTCATGACCCACCTAGGTGACATCAGTGCTAATCCCACTCCCTTCTGGCACTGATGATGTCACCTAGTTGGGTAATGAAATGTCTGCAACAAAACCACCAAGCTCAAGAGAGCACCAGGGAGCCCCCTGGCAAACTTGGCTCCTATTGTAAGCAGCATTTCTGAGCCTCCAGCTGATCAGAGCTTAACTAGCAACTAGCTTAACTCTGCTTTGCGTCTAACCCGCTTCCCTCTGCCGTTTTCTTCCTCCTTCCTAGGATCTGCCATCCTTCACCCAGAATGTGCACAGGCTGGTCAACGATCTGCGTTACTACAGACTCTGCAACGACAGCTTGCCCCCGGGGACCGTGAAGTTGTAGCTGCCGGCGACGGGACTCGGCGTTTCCAAATCTCCATTCAGGAGTGGATCTGGCGTTGCCGCTGCCTCTGTTCCTCCAATCTTGACAGGCCCTTCGGGGTGCAGAGCGCCCCCCCATACACACACACACACACACACAAGCAAGAAAGCCCGGAGACCGGCTGTTCCTCCTGGCCGGCTGTTTGTGTCTTAATACCGTGGCGTTCATTCAAGTCTGCAGGTTCCGGTGACTCGGCTTGGGCAGCAAATCATGAGGCCGAAACGCCAAAAGTCTACTCGAGGGGGGTCTTCCCACCTTTCATGCCATTCCACCTGCTGCCTCCGTTCCCCGTTGCTAAGAGGACAGGGTCCCTCCCCATCGCCCCCTCCCCATGCTGTTTTTACAATGCCTTGAACCCTCCCTGCCCTTGGTGGAGATTCGAAGAGAAAGAGAGCGAGAGAGACCAACAGACTGACTTCTGTTTCTTTTATTATTATTATTATTTTTTAAACCGTGGTTTTGTTTTATTTTCCTCATCATTCCATTGTGATACTAAAATGTGCTTAATGGAAATAAAAATGCTTACTTGGTTGTTTTAAACAGACGGGAAAGCAGCCTGACTCTCTTAGAAGGACCTGAGGTCCGAGGACGTCTCAGATGCCATCCCTGGAGGGTCCCCTAATATTTTTTTGGGGTGTGAAATGTATCAAACTCTGTGTGAGCCCCTGGATTAGATGATCGGTAAATTAGTTTTGACTCTGGCCCTGTACAGGTAGTCCTCGACTTACAACAGTTTATTTAGTGACTGTTCGAAGTTGCAACGGCATTGGAAAAAGTGACTTATGACCGTTTTTCACACTTACGGCTAGAGTCATGTGATCAGACGCTTGGCCACTGACTCACATTTATGACGGTTGAAGTGTCCTGGGGGGGGTCACGCGATCCCCTTTTGCGACCTTCTGACGAGCAAAGTCAATGGGGAAGCCAGATTCACTTAACAACCGTGTTACTAACTTAACAGCTGCACTGATTCCCTTAGCAACAATGACAAGAAAGGTCATAAAACGGTGCAAAACTCACTTTACAAATGTCTCGGATAGCAACAGAAATTTTGGGCTCAATTGTGGTCGTAAGTCAAGGACTACCTGTATACTACATTATTTTATGCTGGTTTTTTTAAAAAAACAAAAAGACATGCTTTTCTTCATAATAGCCTAATAAGGTAGACTGCCACTGTGTTTCTCCTCCTGGCTGATAAATGGACGCTGAGTGAGCTGCTTAAGGCCAGGTGGTGAAGAGGTGGATAAACTGAGGCATGGATATTTCAGCTTCGATCCCTGAATCCCTCTGCCGTATTAATTTTGTCAATGCTGGGCTTTCATGCTGCTGGCAGTTCTTGGGTTTATTTTTAATTCTGGAGCTCTGGATTTTCTCACTGGTGATTTTTGCTCCAGATAGGACGATCTGGCCAGACCAGACGCTGTAATCCTTTGGGCCCATTTTTTTAAATTTTCTCCTCCGTGCCTTATTCTTCGACTTTGTAGGTGCTGAAATGTGGAATCTCAGCCCAAGGTTAGAGTGGATTTGGGTCCCGAACCTGGTCTCGGAGTCCCTGGCCTGGTCATGGGATCCGTAGCTTGCGAAAAACCTTGTGGCAAGTTGGGTGTTTACCCCCCGTGCGTATTTTATTCATCAGGATCGATCGACCAAGGGCACGGATTTATTTGGACAGTGTCTGGAGCCAGATGAAAGCAGCTGTGCCTTTCGACATTTGCAGCTTGACTTTCCTAAAACACCAATATTTAGGGGAAAAAACAAATGCTGTCTTCCTAGCCTCATATGGCTATGGACTGAAAAAGTGGAGCAAGGAAAGCAGTAAGCAGTGAGTCAGGTGCACATGCTTAAACATTTAGTCCTTCACATAACGACTGTCATGAAGCCTGCCCATTGCGGTTGTGACGGTTGTGAAGCGGGGTCGGTTATGTGAGCGATCCAGTTTTGTGATGATGTTTGTGGCCGTTGTTAAGCATACACAGCGGGCGTTAAACATCGCAGTTGTTAAGCAGAGCAGTGGTTTCCTATGGGTGACGTTTTGCCCGAAATGGGAAGAGCCAGTTTTCTGCAAAACTTCGTAAAAAGCGGTCTTATAAAGCCCCCCAACACCCTGCAAATGGTTGCCAAACAGCCACAGTTTTGTTAGAGCGCTTGACTGTGGGAACTTTGAATCCGGATCAAAAGAATCCTTTTCCGGGTGAGTCGCTAAGGGACTGATGGTAACTTGAGGACTACTTGTATTTCAGCCTAGTCCCTAGGGGATTGGGGACTGGCTTTAATTGAAAGTTGGGGTAAAAGTTTTGGAAAATGAGCAGAAAAGCTGGGACAAGGGAACGGGGGGATTTTAAAGGCCAGAAATTGAGAGTGGTCCTCATTGTAGCTAGAGCCCATCTGTGTTGGGTAAGAGCAAATATTTGTTCAGTTTACTTGTAAAAGCTGCCAGCACTTATGGTTTCAATGATTCGATATAAGGTGATTCTGTCCCTCACTGTGTGGATTTAGCTGTTGTCCATTCTAAACTTGAAAAAGGAAAGGAAAGGAAAGAGGAAAGAAAGGAGGGAGGGAAGGAAAAGAGAAGAAAGGAGTTTGGGGAAGTGGCAATTTTGGAGAAAACAGAGAAAATCAACCTAGACCTATGTATGAGAATTGAAGAGCGCATCAGGAATTAACGCCTGGAGGGAGTCAAAAACTCTGCCCTTGATGATAATGCTAATATTTTCTCTGGGTCGTTGCTCTAAATGAACTCTGAAACTGAGCTCGTGGGATTGCAGCCAGATCGGGAGCTGAGGGTCAGTGGACAGGTTTGGAGAAAGTGAAATACTTTGGGGGGGGGGGAAACTTGTGGTTCAAGGCCTGATTGGCATCTAAATTTTGGCTGGCGGACTGTTCCTCTTGTGTAAATGTCGGTCGACCTATACGCATGATTTTATTTATTTAATTATTTGATTTCTGTAACCACCCATCTCAACAAGGGATTCTGATTGCATTGGGCTGTCTTCTTGGTTTGGCCAGTTGCTCACTTCTCCCGAGTTCTAGTCCTGCCTTAGGCATGAAAGTTGGCTGGGTAACTTTGGGACAAGTTACCAGGAGACATGAGAGTTTCTAGTTCTGCCTTGGCCATGAAAGCCAGCTGGGTGACTTTGACCAGTCCCTCTCTCTCAGCCCTACCTACCTCACAAGGTTGTTGTGGGGAGAATAGGAGGAAGAAGTATTAAATATGTTTGCTGCCTAATGACCTAATGAACTGCAGTGATTCACTTAAGTGGCAAAAAGGTAATAACCTTGTATATGATTCAGTTAACAGCTGCCTCACTTAGCAACAGAAATTCTGGACCCAGTTGTGATACTAAGTTGAGAACTACCTGTGCGGAAACTCGACTCGCTAATTGGACAGTACAAGTGTGCATCAGGGCTGGGTTGACCCTATAAAAGTCCTAAGGGCCCACGGAGGAACTTCCAGCTGCCCCAATCTACATTACCTAGATCTCTTTGATTAGATCCGAGGTCTCCAAACTTGGCAACGTTAAGACCTGTGGACTTCAACTCCCAGAATTCCCCAGCGGTGGAGAAGTTGCCAAGTTGGGAGACCCCTGGATCATAGGATAGCACTTGTACTTTGAATACAATGCAAATTCATCTGGTTTGGAGATTCAGAAATTATGAGAAGTGAGCGTTGAGATAGCTCAGAGGCAGAAATTATGAGAGGGCCAAAAGACTACGAAGGCTTAAGGCAGTGGTGGGATTCAGATATGTGAACAAGCGGTTCTCTGTGGATGCCGCTTCCGGAAGTCCGTTCTGGGCCTGGGCAACCAAAAATTAGCTACCGGTTCTGCCGAAGTGGTGCGAACTGGCTGAATCCCAGCACTGACTTCAGGGCAGCAGATCTGTGGGTCCTATGGATTGTCTTGTCCCACCCAGATTCCGATCTGAAATATGATTTGGATGGAGGAAATGAGGATGGTAAATAAAGGAAGTATCGGAGCCGCTAATGAAAGGAAGGAGCGTCTAGTCTGTTTTCCAGGCTTGGTGGTGGAACATTTCAGCTTCTCGGGAGTAATCGTTTTAATTTTGCTCACGAGGGTAGAGCGGCTGCTGTATTTCCCAACAATAATGAGCTCTATAGATTATTTGACCCAGGGCTTCTTGAAGATGTCTAGTGGCTTTGTATAGCGGGGAAAAAAAATTGTGGATGGAGATCTCCTTTTGTTTGGTTTTCTTTGTGCAGCCGATGGTGTGACTGCTACTTGTCTGGATTGTTTCTTGGGGGCACCCCTTGTTTTAAAGGGTACCTAATGGCCATCTGCACTTCTGCTTGATCCATCGCATCCAACTCTTTCCGGCTGATGGAGAAAAAGCCTTTTGCCCTTTATTGTTTTTATGGCGATATTTTTTTTGGGGGGGGATACCAAAACGGGGACCGAAGGAAGAGGCCACCCACCACCTGTCCTAGACTCCTTTCGCAGGGAAAGAAGTTGTTAAGCCATGACTTGCTTCGACTCCGCGGGAGCGCGCCCGGGCCCGGCTGCGCTCGGGAGGGGGAGGAGGAGGAGGGCTGGGCGGGCAGTTAGTCGGTCTCTTTAAGGAAAGCCCCCAGCCTTCCGCCCGGCCCGCCCTCCCTCCAGCCCTGGGGTGGAGCCAAGGGGGCTGCTGCAGAAGGCGAAGCAGCGGCCCCCGAGGCTATAAACCCGGCCGGCCCCTCTTGCCCGGCTCGGCAGCGGCAGGCATGGGGGTGCTGCAGCGCTGCCTGGCTCGGGGACAGTGGCGCTTGGGGAGCCTCCAGCCGCTGGCCGCTGCGCCCTGCCTTCGCCTTCCCGGAGCACGGCTGTATGGCTCGGGTGAGTGAGTCGAGGGGCGATGGGCCGGGGGGTGATGGGGTCTCGCGAGGGAAACAGGCAGCAAGCTCTTGTCTCTCCAAAGGCTGCGCGCCCTGGGCGCAAAGGAGGCGGAAGGCAGCGCTGCAGCCGGGCGCAGGTTGGCAACTCTGGGTGGGGGCATCTCATTGGAAGGAGGCTGCGGCCGGGCACATCTGGCAGAGGCTCCCTCCAGAAAGGCGGAGAGGGGCCGTTTGGATGGGCTCGCGGACTTTCGGGGCTTTTGCTTCCCGAGCTTCCCATCCTCCAGAGCATGGGTGTCCAAACTTGGCAACTTTTAAGACTTGGGGACTTCAACTCCCAGAATTCCAGCCAGCATGGGGAATTCTGGGAGTTGAAACCCACAAGTCTTAAGATTGCCAAGCTTCAAAGAGCAAGGTGCAGGTGGGCTGGGCATTGCTGAGGGTTACTTTCTGGGGACTGGAGAAGAAGCTGGACCCAATTCCTCGCGCCTCTCCAAGTTGAAGGGCACTTTTTCTAGAGATGGGCCAGGTTGAGTGAGGCCGATTGAAAGTTGGGCATTCCACCGGCCTACCTTACAGGGCTAGCGCCAGCATCGATGAACCTTCATGTCAGATTCCAGGTTCCTCAATTGCAGCCCTACACACAGAATCACAGTATTTTACAATCTGAAAAGGCTAACAAATTCAGAGTGGCATCAGCCTACCAAGATGGTGCCCCAAGTCCAGATGGTGCTTCCAAGCAAGGGGACCCCAGTTGGGACAACTGAGTTTGGTGGTTGTGCTGGGAAGGCTTCCTTTGGGATCTTTTGCCAAGTGCGCTGCCTTAGCCAGCAAAGATGGGATCTCCTAGTGGTCTCCCATTCAAATCCTAGCCAGCCTGACCCCCATCAATTTCAACCCAGAGGAGGATAATCAGGAAACAGAAAGACAGGCACAAATCAAACCGATATCATAATTCCTCTCAATTAGTATTTCTCATCCTCACAAGTTTAAGAAGAATTGACTTCAACTCCCAGAATTCCCCACCAGCATACATGCATATTGGCTGGGGAATTCTGGGAGTTGAAGTCCATCTTGCCAAGTTTGAAAAACACGACTCCAATTAAATATGTTCTCCTTTAATGGTCTTCTTGAGTATTTGTTATCTTTGCAACACTACAATTTATTTATTTTGGTTAAAGGTGGATCCTGCCACATATGATTCCCAAGCAAAATCTGGGTGCCTAAAACCCCAAGTTTGTTTAATCGCAGCTTGTTGAGTAAATTGCCTGGGTTTACTGTACACACTGAGCTGCGGACCATGGTTTTACATGATGCATTAAGCTGCAAGTTTCAATATAGCTTTATATGAAGTTAAACTTGGTCCTTTCTTCTTCCCAGCTTCGTCCTTCCGGTTACGCTTCCCTGCCTTTCAAATAATATTCGGCGTCTGTCTTCTTTGCTTTCCAGACTTATACACCATCACCAGGAAGTTAATACCACTGGGAAAAGGAGGGGCAAAAAAAGTCTGGAGCATAAAGCTTTATGCTTTTCACTGCTTTCTTTCAAAGTCTTGGGAACTGACTAGGCGATTAGTTCTCAGTTTACTCTTTTTTTTTCATTGATGACTTCAAAATTGTTAGAGGGCATCGGTCAACTACTTCAACTGTTTTTCCCTCTACAAAGCTGAGAATGGATAGAATTCACATTTTAATTTTAAAACATCCTAACGAGTGAGAGCAGTTCTCTTAAAAGAGAAACCCGTTTGAGTCCATCAAGTAATTTTCAGTGCTATGGACTCTGTTGGACTGTGTGACTTTCATAGAATTAGGCTGTGATCATCCATCGTCTTGAACAATATTATAGCCTTTCTTCTTAAACCAATATCTGGGAAATTTTAAATTGAAGAAAATAATCCCCTGAAATATAAAAGGTTGCCATATAATAAATTGGACAACAGCTGAGTTCACACTTTGGGTTAAGTCATCATATGGATAGTTAGATTACAGTTCCATGAATCCTAGTGTTTCAGCTACACTCAATTAAAAGAAACCATGCTTTTGTGTGATGTGTGAACTAATTCTCTAGTGGCCCAATCATGGTCACTCCAATTAGCAGTTGCTCTCAAGTTGTCAGGCACAACCATCATCACCTATTCCCAATCCCTTTTTGATAAGTCAACACTGAATATTAATATCGGAGAGAGATCTTCTTTATCTAAACCAACTGCTCTCCCATTGAATCCTGATCCTTTCTACGAGGAAGCAGCTAATTGGTTGTTCATTAAGAGACAACTAGGTCCTGCTACGTAGCTGAGTCTAGAGAATTAAGGCTTGAAGAAAGTTGCAGTTGACTAAACATTATTTTTGGAGATGTTGGCTTATATTGACACTCATAACTTTGGAGTGATCAATGGAGGACAAAAAAGTTGCTAAGTCAAGCTTTGGGCAACTCAAAACCTCTGCTAAATCGGACCTGGTACCTCCTGATGAAACACAGATGGACTTCATGAACCAAAGCAATTTTGCTTCACTATGAGTGATTGAATAAAGGACACTTGGCCAGTTGTGTACAAAACACTAAGTTACCAGCCACAGATTACAAATCTTAGCTCTTTGGCTCGCCCAGCCCACAAGACTGAAGCCATGCAAATCACATGTCTGGCTTAGTTCACACGTTCTGTTAAGACCCCTGTTTGGTTTTGACTTGGGTCAACGATAGTAGTGTAGCATTCAAGGGCCCCTATCTCTGATTCTGAAAAAAAAAAACTATATAAATTTTCCTTTGCTCTTTTGTATTAGGTAAGTCACCCGGAATACATTTTGAAGTCAGGCAGGCTTCTAAATCAAAGTGAATAGCCGATGGTGGCCATCTTCCTAAATGGGTTTTTTATTAATGAAGTCTAACAGATGACCCCACCTGCAAACTCAAGGACTGAATCCAACTTTTCTTATTGATGTTTTCCCCTTTAGGGACTTTTATTCCAGACAGTTGCCCATGTGCTGATCTGGAACAGTAGCTATAGAAACAGGTGCAACTCCTTAGAGAATTGCACACACACCTACACACACAGCTTGAATCGCAAAGCCTGGGTGGCCCCATTTCTGGCAGAGGCATACAATTTCACCTTGCCAGGTGTCTTGGCAGGCAACTGCCAAAGAGCAAGTTAATCGCCAGGAATCAGGCACTGTGTTTGGAGCGTGTCCAGCTTACCTTTGCTGACCTCAAAAGACTCAAGAGAGCCCTGAACTGGGATCGGCTAGATGTAATAATTGGCACTTTGATCCCCAGGATTTCCAAAAGCAAGCGGGTTTTTTTCCTGCTCTCTGAAGCTCAGGGGTTGTTAGGCTGAATCGGTCCTTTCTTTAGGAAGACAAGGAAGTGGGCGATCCCGAGAAGCAGGAACACAGGGGAGGGGTGAGAAAGCGACGCTTATGAAACTGGATCATACTGCTTTAATCAGTGTTTCTCAACCATGGCAATTTATAGATGTGTGGACTTCAACTCCCAGAATTCCCCAGAGGTCCACCCACCTTAAAGCTGCTAAGGTTGAGAAATATTGGTTTTAATCTAGTGTAGGTGTTCAAGGTTACAAAACAGCTCAACTTCCAAATGCCTGTGGAGATTCTCAGTCATCCAGGTCATGGTTGTGCCAAAGGTGCTTTTTCGAAAGGCAACTGGACTTTCTTTTTCCTTGAACTGAAGAAGCTTCTTGGATGAGAAGCGAAACATCTTCAAGGAAAAACAAAATCCAGTTGCCTTTTGGAAAAAGCACCTTTGGGATCAATTTCCAAATCTCTTGCTCTTTTCCATGCAGGAGACCAACCTTGCCTTGGCCAATAACACCGAGGTCTAGCATCTTGTTTACTGGTGGAAGCATTGACTTTCAATTTTTTTATAGAAGCAAATAAATGCCTGCTAAATTAATGAGGCCATCAAGGGCTGAAAAACAGCTGTGCTGAATCATCTAAAAAAAAAAATCAATTTAGCCCTGTATTCCTGGAACCAAACTGCCAATAGCAGGAAATGATACAAATATGACAAATTAATGAATTGTAAGTAGTCCTTGAGTTATACGTCATTTGTTTAGCGACCATTGGAAAATGAAACAGTGGCTTACTAACTGGTCTTCGCACTTACAATAGCATCCCCACAGTTACGTGATCGCCATTTGCAACCTTCCCAGCTGCCAACAAGCAAAGTAAAGGAAGCTGGATTCGCTTAATAACTGAGTGATTCACGTAACAGTGATTCACCTAACCACCATGGCAAAAGTTGTAAAATGAGGCACAACTCATTTAACAACCATCTTGCTTAGCCACAGAAATGCTGGTCGTAAAGCAGAGACTTTCTGAACAAATGAACTGGCAAACTGCAGACAAAACTTGAGCCTGGCTTGTCCTTTTGTGACTTAGCATGTGTTGAGTCCCCTCATGGGTTATGGCTTGGAATGGTAGGTGAATCTAACCAATTGTGGCCTATTCTTTGAACCATAGTTAATAATAATAACAATAACAACAACAACAATAATATAATAATAATGTAGACAAAATGCCAAATCCAGTCTGAACATCTGGCTGACTGTGCGATGATTAATAATAATAATAATAATAATAATAATAATAATAATAATAATAATAATAATAATAGTAATAATAATAGTAATAATAATAGTAATAATAATAGTAATAAAATTCAAACAGACAAGCACCTGCAACATAACACCCCAGACTTAACAATTGTCGATAAGAAAGACAAAAAAGTCTGGATAGTGGATGTGGCAGTGCCTGGAGACAGCAGAATAGACGAGAAAGAACTGGAGAAGATAACAAAATACAAAGACCTACAAATAGAAATAGAAAGACTGTGGCAAAGGCAAGCAAGGGTAGTACCAATAGTAATAGGTGCCTTGGGTGCAATCCCAAAACAACTGGAGCAGCACTTGAACACCATTGGCATTGACGAATTCGCCATCAGTCAATTGCAAAAGGCGGCCTTACTAGGAACTGCTTCCATCCTGCGACGATATCTGTAATACCATCAAACATCCACATCTGCCTATCCCAGGTCCTTGGTAAGGTAGGTAGGTAGGTAGGTAGACAAAAATGCCAAATCCAGTCTGAACATCTGGCTGACTGTGCGATGATCAATAATAATAATAATAATAATAATAATAATAATAATAATAATAATAATAGCAGCAATAATAGCAATAGCTGTAATGACCAGGAACCTTCCACGAATTTATCAAATCATCTTTCTGAGTCAGGTGTTTTGTTGCCCTCTTGTGGCAGGGAGTTCCACAGTTCAAATCTACTCCTTGCAAAAAATTCCCTTCCTTTCGTCACCTCTAAATCACTCAGAAATCAGGGTGGTCTCCCCAGGTTGATAGGACCACCCCTTTGAGGAAGACCATTTGGTGCCGGTTTGTAGCCGTTTCTTTGCCATGCAGGCCTAGCTGAGCTGCAGGAGCGCACGCTGATTGCGGTGAAGCCAGACGGGGTCCAGAGGAGACTGGTGGGAGACGTCATCAAACGCTTTGAGAAACGGGGATTTAAACTGGTGGGCCTCAAGTTGCTCCAGGTAAGCACTGGGGGATACCTGAGACCTGTAGATCTGATTCCCCTCACCTGTGCTGGGGGAGGAGATGAGAAATTAGGGGTGCCATTTTCATGACATGACCAACTTATTTGTTTGTTTGTTTGTTTGTTTTGGGAGAGGCTCATTCTATTAAAGTTTATTATAAAGTAAAATAGAAATACAAACAAGAGCTAAGAAAGTGAAAAAGACTGAAAGAAAAGTGCAAAAAAGATTTAAAAAAACAGAAGTGACTTTCAACTTTTTTCAGTGCAATAGAATGCAAATGAATTACAGCCTTAACCTGTATTACAGCAATAGAATAGAATAGAATAGAATAGAATAGAATAGAATAGAATAGAATAGAATAGAATAGAATAGAATATATGGAATGGGATAAGAATAGAATAGAATAGAATAGAATAGAATAGAATAGAATAGAATAGAATAGAATAGAATAGAATAGAATAGAATATATGGAATGGGATAAGAATAGACATAGAATCTGGAAGGGACCTTGGAGGTCTTCTAGTCCAGCCCTCTCGAGCAGGAGACCCTACCATTTCAGATAAGTGACTGTCTAGTAGTCTCTTTACATTTCTAGCTATTTCAAGCCATTTCTATAATAGCAAAATCATTCTAATCATCCAAACCTAACATTAGAATTTCATTTTTTTTAATTCTGAGCACAAAATCCAGAAGTGATTTCCAAACGGAAAAAAAACTAGATGAATTCTTCTCTTTAATTAAAATAGTCAATGTTTCCAACTCTGCCAACTCTATCAACTCTACCATCTGTTCCTCTGTTGTGGGAATTAGTGTGTTTTTTCATATTTTTGCATATTTCCTGCTCTGCACTAGCTCAAAGGGCTGGCTATACAGGTAGTCCTCGGCTTACGACCACAATTGAGCCCAAAATTTCTGTTGCTAAGTGAGACATTTGTTAAGCGGGTTTTGCCCCATTTTATGGCCTTTCTTGCCAGAGTTGTTAAGTGAATCACTGCAGTTCAGTTAGTAACCCAGTTGTTAAGTGAACCTGGCTTCCTAATTAACTTTGCTTGTCAGGAGGTCGCAGAAGCAGATCACGTGACCCGTGACACTGCAGCCGTCATAAATATGAGTCAGTTGCCAAGCGTCTGAATTTTGATCACGTGACCATGGGGATTCTGGCACAGTCATAAGTTCCAGTCATAAGTGTTGAAAATGGTCATAAGTCACTTTTTTCAGTGCCATTGTAACTCTGAATGGTCATTAAACGAACAGTTGTAAGTCAAGGACTACCTATATTGTATATTGAACTTGAACTCCTGATGGGAAAGTGATACTGTACATCAATCAAATCAGTAATCCAGACATGGTTTGAATTTGCAAAACAAGCCACTTTGTCTGTGTCCCCAACTGTGGCTTAGTTAACCTTGGGAACCACAAACTGGATCGGCTTTCCGCAGGGGCACCTCAGGACTGAACCAAGAAAAAGGTCCTCATTTCTGGACCGAATGCAGCCCGTCTGCTCCGGTAAAGGAAGCGTGAGTAGGGTTCCTGCCGCTGCTTCACTATGGATGTTCCTTCCCTTGCAGGCCTCCGAAGGAACCCTGGCTGAACATTACCATGAGCTGCGCCGGAAGCCATTTTACCACGAGCTGCTTCAGTACATGACCTCTGGGCCTGTCGTTGCCATGGTAAAATGATTTTCTGTACTGGTCCTGTTGTTTTCTATACTGGAGAAGGTTAGAATGTCCAGTTTCATTTCAGGAGTAAATAAGTCAGTCTCTCCCTCTCTTTCGCCCTCTTTCTCCTTCCCCCCCTCTCACACACAAACACACACCGAGAACAATAGATAGTTGAATGGATGGATGATAGAGACAGCTGGATAGAGGATAGATGATAAATAGATGAGCTAGATAGATATGATAGATATAAATAGATGAGATAGCTAGAGATGAGATAGATGAGAGATAGATTGATCGATAGATGAGATAGATCAATATATGACAGCCACTGCATTCTCTCTATATATATCTCTATATCTCTCTATATTTCTATATCTATATCTACAGTATATCTATATCTATCTAGCTAGCTATATCTACATATCTATATCTACATCTCTCTCTCTCTCTCGTTCTAAAGTAGTGTCTGTTTCCAGCTATTACATTCTCACAACCAGATGTTCTCATACACTGGGCAAATGGAATTGAGTAGATTTTGGCTCAGTGTACAGTGGAAACAGGCCCTTGTCTTAGCACTACAGGATCTAGATCATCGTCTTATGCTATCGTGGATTATTTTACCCACACGTTATATGAATTCAGCCGTTATCAATCTTGGTTTGCCTGTTGTGTGAATCCAGGCAGAGCAGAGTCTATTGGAGTGGATGATTGTAATAAAGTTAAGGAAGGAACTAGAGCCATAAACAAAATAGAAAGGTCCCTTTTCTTCAGCTTAAATTCAACCCAGCAGTGCTGTTTCTCTTTCTGGCTTTTGTCAAATTACACTGCTTTGTCTTTTTTTCCCTCCTGTACCCTGTAGGTGTGGGAAGGTTACAATGTTGTCAAGACTTCCAGAGCCATGGTGGGAGAGACCAACCCAGCTGAAGCCAAGCCAGGAACTGTCCGAGGTGACTTTAGCATCCACGTTAGCAGGTACAAGAACAACTGGGTGCTGATCAAGAGCCCAAGGAATCTGATTGGGGACTTCTGGGTTCAAATAAGAGCCAGTTTGGTGGTGTGGTTAAGGCACCAAGCTAGAAACTGGGTGACTCTAAGTTCTAGTCCCACATTAGGCAGAAAAGCCGGCTGGGTGACCTTGGGCCAATCCCCAGGAGATGGTGAGTTCTAGTGCTGCCTTAGGTATGAAAGCTGGCTGGCTGACCTTGGGCCAATCACCAGGAGATGGTGAGTTCTAGTGCTGCCTTAGGCATGAAAGCTGGCTGGGTGACCTTGGGCCAATCACCAGGAGATGGTGAGTTCTAGTGCTGCCTTAGGCATGAAAACCAGCTGAGTGACTTTGAGCCAGTCACTCCCTCTCAGCCCTAAGAAGGAGACAGTGGCTAACCACTTCTGAAAAACCTTGCCAAGAAAACTTCATGGATTTGTCCTGGTAGGATTCTTGGCGCCCCATCTTAGTGTCCCATCCAAGTTCTGACCTGGTCCCATCCTTCTTAGCTTTTGGACTAAGACATGGTGACGCCCTCACCAAACTGAATGTTTCACGGCCCTTTTTTCTTACAAACAGGAACGTCGTCCATGCCAGCGACTCGGTGGAGACGGCGCAGAGAGAAATAAGTCTTTGGTTTTGCAGCAATGAGCTGATCAACTGGGACTGTTGTGATCACAAGGTCATGTATGAACCATGATGTGGCCTCCCCCATTTCCGGACATGGGATCTACTACCTCGGCTCAATTGTGGCCTTTCTGGAGGATTGGGTGTTTTCAGCCTGTGCATCACAGGTTTATATCTTGGTGGTCTTGAGAGGAGACGAGCCACGTGCCGAGACATTGCTCAAGGCAGGAGACTGTGCCAGGCTTCTCCCCATGCCCATTTTGCCCACTATCCAGGACCGTGCTGTTATTTTGGCTGGAATATTCATTAAAAAGAAGTCGATTTTATTTGGGGGGTATTTCTAACATGGTGTTGAGAAGGTCTCATTTGGTCTTCACCTGTAGCCTGCTGATGTTGCAACACTACAGTACACACCCCCACAAAATATTTCATTTCCTCTGCAACCATTGTGAGTGGATGGAAGGTCCGTCTTGACTTATCTAGAAAGTTAGTTTTTCCTTAATTCTTGTTGACCCTCTCTCTAGGACAGTGGTCTTGGGGGAGGGGCATGGACTTCAGGGAGGTCTATTGAGATGCAGGAAGAAAATGTTTGAATGGCTGTTTTTTATTTAAAGGAAGAAAGGTATTAATACTTTATCTGCAAAGTTTTCCTTCCTTCCTTCCTTCCTTCCTTTCTTTTTCTTTCTTTCTTTTTCTTTCTTTCTTTCTTCTTTCTTTCTTTCTTTTTCTTTCTTTCTTTCTCTTTCTTTTTCTTTCTTTCTTTTCTTTCTCTCTTTCTTTCTTTCTTTCTTTCTTTCTTTCTTTCTCTTTCCCCCCTCCCTCTCTTTCTGAGCAGACCACAATTCTATTATTCTCTGAATTAGATTTAGTGAAAGTTTGTTTTGCTTTGAATCAGACTTTTTCTGCTTATCTGTTTCTGCTGGAAACAGATTTAGCTGTCTCTCTTTTCCATGGTTCTTATTCTCTAGTCAGTTTCACGATCAATTTCCCTGAAAACCTGGTCTAGTCAGTTTCAGACCGTTTTTCAAAGCTGATACAAAATTCCAAGCTTCATTTTCCCCCCAGTTTGTATAAGGACCATGTATCTTCTGCAGCATTCTCCCACCAGCTGGTACTATAGCATTAAAATTTACCATATCTAGAAGGAACAGTTTGGCCCTAGCGGTTACGATACCAGGCTAGAAACCAGGAGACAGTGAGTTCTAGTCCCGTTTAGAGATGAAAGCCAGCTGGGTGACTTTGGGCCAATCACCAGGAGACTGGGAGTTCTAGTTCTACCTTAAACATGAAAGCTGGCTGGGTATTTTGGGCCAGTCCTTTTCTCTCAGCCCAATCCACCACACTGGGTTGTTGTTGTGGGGAAAACAGGAGTAGGAAGGAGTTAGATATTAGATATCGTCGCCATCTTGAGTAACTTATAAAGTAATAGGTAGGATTAAAAACATCTAAATAAAAACAAACTAAAAAACAGAAGACCCAATTGTCTAAACTCATTAAAGCAATGCAAACAAGTGAGAAAATTACAGTGTTACATTGACAGAATGAGTTCATGCAGATTCACCTCAAAGTCTGACTCACGCATTGGATTTTAGATACTGTAAACAATCAAACAAAAGTGTTATATTGCCGTCTTCAGCTTGAGTCGCAAGGGACAAAAGTCACATTCCAGAAGACCGCCTCCATTCCAAAAGGTTTACTTTACATAGGGCAAGAGGAACCCAACCCATGTCAGTGCTTCCAGAGGTTAGAAATTATGGACCATGCTAGTTTATTTATTCCTCACAGGAGAGGAGAATGGGGTAAGGTCTCCATTTTCCAAAGTTGGTGCAGACATTTGCATTGGTCAGGCTCATCCTCCTTGTCCTACTGGAGAAAAATTAAAAACGGAACGAAGCCCTTTAAAAAAAAAAAGGGTTGAGATGAAAACTTGCATCCCATGATATTCATATACTAGAGGGTCACATGAAAACCACTAAAGAGAAAACAGACAACTTTCAGAGCTGGTAACAAACGGCCAATTTGCAATTGTGAGAGACCATCCGGGTGAAGGAGACTGTTTTGAACCAACACACAAAACCTACACGTGTCCTGAAGAAAGAAATCCCACTAAATGCCCCTTCTAAAATGTTTTGTAAGATGAAACCAACTTCTTCTGCCACAGGGCAGAAGACGTTAAGGCTTTTCTAAAAAAAATTATCATTGTTCATCTTTGTCAGGGCTCTCCAAATTGGCAACTTTAAGACCTGTGGACTTCAACTCCCAGAATTCCCCAGTCAGCCATTTTTGTTTGATTGTTTATGGTACCTAACATCCAATGCATGGGTCAGGCTTTGAGGTGAATGCTGGCTGGGGAATTCTGGGAGTTGAAGTCCACAGGTCTTAAAGTTGCCAAGTTTGGAGACCCCTGATTTTCGTCTTGAGGTCAGGACCCCCTGCTCATCCTTTAGCCAGCAGAGGGACTTTGGGGGTTTGGAGAAGTGAGGATGTGGCCACAGAGCCTGAACTGACCACCAGACACCCCTCAGATTCTCCCACTGAAGACCACCTCCACCAGCAATATCTTCAGCAAAGTGTGGAAGATTTCACACACCAAAACAGCTGCAGTCTCTTCTGGTTTTAGAGGGGGGAAAACATCACTCACACAACTAAGGATGGTGGAAAGCTGCTTCTTGGATACGTTGGGGATAAGATTTGAGTTAAACATCTTATAATAAACAATAATAAATCTAACATCTAATAAAATGATAAATTTAATAATTAAAAATATTTTAAAAGGCGGGATTAAAAAGCAAATAATAAACACACAAGTTTAAGGCAACACTACAGGGACAAGGTAGAAAGAGAGAGATTACGGAGTGGGTGTGTTTGTCCTATCCTTAGATGGAGGTTCTGCGTGGAATCAAGATCAAATGTTTGCTTATCTCAGCAACTCCCTCTGTTTTGCAAGCTTGTTTCAGATGTCCTCGTTTGCACCCCGTTTGCATCTGAACTTTTGTCTTGCAAAACTTTCCACTTTCTGCTTCTATTTCTTTAAATATATAAGTGGTGATACATTATTGAAATAATGCAAGATCCTGTGGTTTTTTTAAGGATCACATGAATATCCAATGTTAATAAAAAATAATGGCTATCTATTGTTAATCTGTGTGCAAAACCTCAGTTCTTTATTCGCTGATTAGATGATATTGTTATAATATTGAAAAAAAATGCTTAAATTTGATATGGATACAATCGCAAACCAACTGCACTTTCCTCTCCCTCCAAATCTTGTTTTTCTTCTTCTCTTCCTGAAGGTTTTGTAATCCTCCAGATCACAGTTGTTCAGTAAGTGGGATTTCCTGGCAACCGAAAAATGCATGGCAATAGGATCTTGGTTCCACCTCCTCCTCCATACATAAAGCTCAGGCTATGTTGGAAAACCAGGAGCAGAGCATTCCTCTGGCCATACCAAGGTCTCCAGATGATCAAGGACACAAGTGAAGAAATCAACAATGCCCCAAATGTGCTTTTTCCAAAAGGCAAAAGGATTTTCGTGGGTTTTTTTTTCCCCTCTTGAAAACATTTCACTTCTCATTTAAGAAGCTTTTTCAATTCTAGCAGAACTGAAACCAAGGAAGTCCAGTTGCCTTTTGGAAAAGCACCTTTGGGACAACCATGACCTGGATGATTGAGAATCTCCATAGAAAAGAGATCAGCAACTTTTCTCATTTTGCAACTACCAGCCTAGAAAACCGAACGCAGCCCGTTGTGCAATAAAGAAGACTCTCATGAATATTCCTTTTTTAAAAAAATTAGGTCTAATGAAGAAATTGCCCAATAGGATTCTAAGCAAAGCATCTCTTTGCCAACAAGAGAAGGACCAACCTTAGGACGTCCCATTGAACCGAGCGCCTCCTAGTCTTTTAAACAAAGGAACTACCATTCCCGGCATGCTTTGGGGTTCAGCTCAGCGCGCAGGCGCACCGGAGAGAAGCGCCACTCGCTAAGCAGCTGCTTAAACGAGAGGTGAGTTGGAAAGGGCAGAATTGTTGGGGGGCGGGAATACCGAGGAGGAGGAATTGAGGAGTGGGGCAAAGCACCCCTAATTGCACCCTTCTGCAACCCCCCCCTGTGCGCCGGGGCTGCAAATCCCACTGTCTGTTGCAACCGCGGGCAGGGGGGATAAGGGGAATTGTAGTCCCAGCTCGTTTGGTTCGGCGGAAGGCTGTCGCTCGAAGCAAGCGCTCGCGATTCCCGGGGAGGGGACACCCCCCTCCATTTCCCAGTCTCCCCACTGCCTGTGGGGTGTCAGCCCAGGAGCCTCGGAAGGACAGGAACGGGAATGGGGTTCAGAAAAGCTTTTGCAACCTGGCGCCCTCCGGTGATGGGGAACTGAACTCCCGCCCTCTCGGTCATTTCCAGCCAGCTGCGCGAGGTGGGGAGGGCGGGGGCTTTAATCCATGCCACGGCCCGGTACCGGTCCACAGACCGGGGGTTGGGGACCCCTGTTCTAGGTGGATAAAAACGCCATTTCCAGTCTGAACATCTGGCTGAGTTTATGACAAACCATAATAATATTGTGGGTTTTCTCCCCATCTCGGGATCAGTTGTGACTCTGCCGTGCTTCCTGTAGAACAAGCTAGCTATCCATGGCTCATCTAGGCTTTGCTTGTGAACCTCCTCCTGATGTGGACACAGACGACTGTCTTCCGGAATATTCATATATCTTCAAGCCTGACATCCTCAGGTAAGTATTCCCAAGGTGCTAGGTCTCTTTAAGGTTCCAATGAACCTGGTTGTGTGGAACCGCCTTAGCCATGAAACCAGCTGGCTGACTTTTGGCCAGTCCCTCTCTCTCTCTCACACACACACGCCAGCCCACTTTACAGGGGGGTTGTTCTGGGGAAAGTAGTCAGCAATATTAGGTATGTCTCTCACCTTGAGATATATAAAAAAGGATGCAATACAAATATAACAACAGCAACAACAATAATAATGCTGCCTCCAAGCCGTTCCTGTCCAGTTTTGCCATCTTTTCATTTTCTACTTTCTAGGTTTTATTTAAGAAGTTTTATTAGTCTCTAGGTCACTAACCTGTAATAAAGAATATGATTCAATTTTCTTTTCTTTTTTTCTTTACTCTAATTTTGTGAATTCTGGAATTTCTTTTCCAGTGTTTAATGCTTTTTCACTTGGGAGCCACCCAGAGTTTTTGGGCGTTGGGCGGTAAACAAATAAGTATATAAATAAGCAAACTGTGTTGGTAGCTGCTGATTCCAGACGTCTCTTTTTCCTGATTTTTCTAGAGGAAAAGTGGCTTTCATCACAGGCGGCGGCTCCGGGATTGGATTCCGTATCACTGAGATCCTGATGAGGTATGGATAGCAGATCTCTTGCGGGATCTTCAGCTAAGACTCTGCCGTCTTCATTTGATCTTCGCAAAAGCCTCTGGAATATTTTTTATCTTCTCCATTTCCACGATCAAATGGTTGTCCGGTCCATTTTTGAAAAGCTCCAGGGATGGAGCACCCACAACTCCAGGAGGCAAACGGTTTCATTGATTAATTGTTCTCAGGAAACCTCTCCTTGGTTGTTCTAAGTTGGAGCTCTCCTCCATAAGCTTCCATTGGTTATCCTGCCTACAGGTGCTTTGGAAAATAGGTTGACTCCCTATTCTTTGGGGCAGCCCCTCAAATATTGGAACATGGCTATCATATTTTCCCAAGTCCTTCTTTTTGTTAATAATAATAATAATAATAATAATAATAATAATAATAATAATAATAATAATAATAATAATAATGCCATTAGTCAATTGCAAAAGACGGCCTTAGTAGGAACTGCTTCCATCCTGCGACGATATCTGTAATACCATCAAACATCCACATCTGCCTATCCCAGGTCCTTGGTAAGGACTCGATAGGTAGACAAAAATGCCAAATCCAGTCTGAACATCTGGCTGACTGTGCGATGATCAATAATAATAATAATAATAAAGTTGGAAGAAATCTTGGAGGTCATCTAGTCCAACCCCCTGCTCAGGCAGGAAACCCTATACCATTTCAGACAAATGACTGTCCAGTCTCTTCTTAAAAACTTCCGGTGTTGGAGCATTCACAGCTTCTGGAGGCAAAAGTTGTTCCACTGATTATTTGTTCTAACTGTCAGGAAATTTCTCCTTAGTTCTAGGTTGCTTCTCTTTGGTTAGTTTCCATCCGTTGCTTCTTCTCCTGCCTTCAGGTGCTTTGGAGAATAGCTTGACTCCCTCTTCTTTGTGGCAGCCCCTGAGATACTGGAAGACTGCTATCATTGTCACCCCTCGTCCTTGTTTTAGCCTTCATTGTATGTTTTAGGCTCCAGGCCTCTAATTCTCTTTGTTGCTCTTCTCTGCACTCTTTCCAGAGTCTTAACATCTTTTTTATATTGTGGCATCCAGAACTGGATGCCGTGTTCCAAGTGTGGCCTCATTAGTGCAGTTTCCCAGATATTTGCTTTTTGCATTTCTTAAACCCTCGCACTTTTAAGTAAAAAGAAATAAGTTAGCTCCTGGTCTGCTTTTGCATTCATTGGCTTCTCTGTCTGATTTTTCCTGCAGGCACGGTTGCCAGTGTGTCATTGCCAGCAGAAACCTCCAGCGGGTGTCAGAGGTGAGTGGCTGCTAGATCCTTGTATTTTTACTATCCCATTTGGGATATTAGTAGCATCTCAGTGAAGCAAGGAGGATGCCCATTTTTGTGGTCTTCCAAAGATTCAGAAAGACTTGGTTGTGTTGGAAGGTCTTTAGAGCAGGGTTCTTCAAACTTGGCCCTTTTATGACTTGTGGATTTCAACCCCCAGAATTCCTCAGCCAGCGTGCCTGGCTGAGGAATTCTGGGAGTTGAAGTCCACAAGTCATAAAAGGGCCAGGTTTGAAGAACCCTGCTTTAGAGGCTGATTCTGATTGGGTCATCAGCCCAGAATGTAGATCACTGTTTCTCAAACCTGACAACTCTAAGATGTGTGAACTTCAACTCCCAAAATGCTGGCTGAGGAATTCTGGGAGTTGAAGTCCACACATCTTAAAGGGGCTGAATTGAGGAAAGCTGACTTAGATTGGGTTGTGGCTGGGTTAATGTTTAATAACCATCATGTTATTTATATTGTATGGAACTGCTATTGTTGCATGGGTGTATACTGCTGAAAAATCTTTTTAGAATGATAGCTCCTTCTATCCCTTTTCCAAGTAGCTAAAATAAAGAAAGAAAAGATTGCCAGTTGGGAGATAAATAGAGCTGATCAGTGCAATTATAGCTTTAATTTTCTTAAATAAGGATTTATGGGGGAAATTAAGTTTCTGGTTGATCCTATGATACACGTGGAAAATCAATCGTCTTCTATGTGTTATCAGTCTTCTAGCTTGATTAATGGGGAAGGATTCTGGAAGTCATCGATATTGTAGGAGGAGAATCATGTTAACTGAAATTTTCCACATATTTTTCAAGCAAAAAAAATTCAGTGAGCTATACAAGTAGGCCTCCCTTAGCAACTCCCTCATTTAGTGACCGTTTGAAGTTGCATCGGTGATGAAAAAGTAACTTTATGACTGATCCTTCCATTCCCAGCCTTTGCAAGTCTGTCAAGCAAATGAAAGCTGAAATAAGTTCGTATGCCCAGTCACATTTCACTTAGACACCACTTTGCTTAATGACCAAGTTGCCAGTCGCCATTGTGGTCACTAAATGAGAACTACCTGCACTTACTTTCCCATGTGACTGTAGAAATGACTGTTTGGTTTTGATTTTGTATGGTTGCATCAACCCAATAAAGAATGTAAGTCTGCGTTAATTGCAGAATTAGCTGGAGATGCCCACTCAGCGGTGGATTTATGCAGTCAGAATTGGCTAAGCATGGAATGCTAACTCGGCCAATAAAACTTTTTGAATGTCTCTGAAAAATAGGAAATGTTTCTTCCCACCCCAGTGCTATCTTTAAGGGCCAGTTTGCTATTTTGAGACACGGTCCTTGTTTTCTCCAGGTGTCGCCTGCCAGGCAGCTGTCTGATCCCCTAAAATCTTTATTTCCCACGATAGGCAGCCAAGAAACTCTGTGCAGCCACTGGCCAGCGATGCCTGCCCGTCACTCTTGATGTGCGGCAACCTCAGAGCATTTCGGCAGCTGTGGATGAGGCCCTCCGAGAATTTGAGAAGCTTGACATCCTAGTTAACGGTGAGGGTTTGATCCTCTTGGTGGTTGGAAGTTCTCTCCATCTGCAAGCTTCAGACCGGGAATGAGTGAATGATGGTGGTTTCAGAAGGGTGATCTTGTTGGATGCTGGAAGGTGTCGTAGTTGAACTCATGAATGGCCAAGCGTGCTGCTTCACAACACATCCTCCACATCCCCTTTTCCCCCACAGCCTCCCAATCTCACAGAATCAAGAACATTGGATTTTGTGTTAGTGATTGAGTAGGGTTGATATCCACCTCAGTCCAACGTCTCTCTGAGTCCTCCAGAGTGATGTTTCTCAGCCTTGACCACTTGAAGATGCGTGGACTTCAACTCCCAGAATCTCACTTGGCTGGGGAATTCTGGGAGTTGAAGTCCACCCGTCTTCAAGTGGTCAAGGTTGAGAAGCCCTGTTTTAGAGCATGTAATCTGACAAGGCAAACGTTATGCTGATGTTTGGTTAAACCCAACATGGATAGCAAATCTCCTTGGCCATTAGACAACTGTTGCATCTAGCTTAATTCCAAACATCCAACACATTTGATTAATGGATGTGTGTTTATCAGGAGATCATGGCGTGCAACAGTTTCCGTGGTGGTCCTTTCCATACAGGGAGAAGGTACGAGTTCGGGTCTAAGGTTGCAACCCAACGAGTCACACTTCCTGTCTTGTTCCTTTTCCCACGGTCTTCTTCCTCAGGTGCTGCTGGGAACTTCCTTTGTCCTGCTAGCTCTTTATCGTTCAACGGTTACAAAACCGTGATTGAAATTGACACCTTGGGCACCTTCAACGTCTCCAAAGTCCTGTATGAAAAATCCCTTCGGGTAAGAGGCTCTTAATAATAATAATAATAATAATAATAATAATAACGACAACAACAACAACAACAACAACAACAATATTGGTTGTACTGGTAGTCCTTGACTTGCAGCCGTTTGTTAGTGACCGTTACAGCAGCACTGAGAAAAGTGACTTATGAGCAGTTTTCACACTTAATGACCATTGCAGCATCCCCATGGTCCCATGATCGAAATTCAGACGCTTGGCAACTGACTCACATTTATGACGGTCGCAGCGTCCCGGGGTCATGTGACCCCCTTTTGCGACCTTCTGACAAGCAAAGTCAATGTGGGAAGCCGGATTCGCTTAATGACCGCAGGGATTCATTTTAAGAGCTGTGGCCCCTCCAAAAAAAGGTTGTAAATGGGGCACAACTCACAACTTAGCCATGGAAATTTTGGGCTTTTTCTTGTGGTCGTAAGTTGAGGATTAGGGTTGCTTCCCTTCTTGCTTCCCAGTTTTCTGTCTTAATCAGAGGGCTGCTTGACTGGACTGTTTTCTTCCAAGGCCAGGGGCCCCCCAAATCTTCAGCTCATCGACCCCTTCATGAAGTTTCAAATTGTTCATCGGCCCTCAAACATTTGAAAATAATTTAACAAATAGTTTAATACTATAACTACTACTACTATTATTATTAATAATAATGCAGACAGTCGTCGACTTAACAATTACAATTGGGACGAGAATTTCTGTCGCTAAGCAAGGTGGTTAGGTCATTCATACCTGAATTTATGACCTTTTTTGTAATGGTTAAATGAATCACTGCAGTCATGGCGCCATCTTGATGTTTTTTTATTCCTCTGCGGACACTCCTGACTGGACGTTTCGCACTGGGGGAGGTGAGGCTTCAGCCAGCCATTTGCCATTTTTTATTTCTTAATTGGCACAAGTGGTGGCTGTGAACTCTTTTTGAGGTTGACCTCAACCTTGCTGCTTGCTTTATTGACTTAGAAACATGGCGGCGTCATTGTCAACATCACAGCAACCCTCAGCTACAAAGGCCAGGCTCTCCAGATGCATGCTGGGACTGCCAAGGCAGCCATAGGTATGAGGTTCAAGCATTCTCTCTCTTCTTCTTCTTCTTCTTCTTCTTCTTCTTCTTCTTCTTCTTCTTCTTCTTCTTCTTCGTCTTCGTCTTCGTCTTCGTCTTCTTCTTCGTCTTCTTCTTCTTCTTCGTCTTCTTCTTTCTTCTTCTTCTTCTTTCTTCTTCTTCTTTCTTCTTCTTCTTCTTCTCCTTCTTCTTCTCCTCCTCCTCCTCCTCCTCCTCCTCCTTCTCCTTCTCCTTCTCCCTCCTTCTCCTTCTCCCTCCTTCTCCTTCTCCTTCTCCTTCTTCTTCTCACTATTAGCTCTGTCCAAGGTTGTGAGCTTCACTCCTCTTCTCGCTGAGGATGATGGGTTCTCAGGAAGGAATATTATGGCCATGTGTCTCCAGTAGATCTAGCCGTATCAGGGAACAAACCCCCTTTGATCACTAACTCCAATGTAGCTGAGATTTTGGGGAATCGGACAAGACGTCCTCCTAGTTTTGAGTACATTTTTGGATGATAGACCTACATTTCATGGACTTTTCTTTAACTTTTTGTAAAGCCGTGTGCAGGAAGCAGCAATTGGTTGCTTATTTCTTCTGCACAGCGATCTTTGAGAGAATCCATGATTAAAACCCCCAACTCCAGGGCTTCTCCAGAAAAGCTGCTGCCAAATTGAAAAATTGAAAAGTATAGGGAAAGTATGAAATGTTAATTAAATCAAGTTAACTCTTCATTCCGACCTTGTCCACCTTAGAAGGTGTACCCCAAGGCCCAAGAGTATACGTTTCTGTTCTTGATGGGACCAAGACTGTGTATCTCCAAATTATTTCATGAGCCATATTCTCTTCCTCTTTCAAAAAAAAAAAGGAGTTTTAATCCTGAAGTAGACTTCTTGGAACTCATGAAAGTTCTAATTTGGGGCTTTTCTGTCTCTTCACAGAGGCTATGACGAAGCATCTTGCTGTGGAATGGGGGCCTCAAGGAATTAGAGTGATTAGCATCGCCCCCGGTCCCATTTCGGGCACCGAGGGGTACCGTCGTTTAGGTAAGTCTTCTGAATTGAGAACAGCTTGTAACTTCTAAGAAAGCTTCTGAGATGATAGTTAAGTCTTCTGAATGCAGAGAAAACGTGCAATAAAAATTATTCCTGGAGGATTTTTTTAAAATTTAGAACACAGAAATTCCCAATTTTCTATACATTTGCAAAGTTGCCTATTCTTTAAACAGTTTGTAAACTAAAACAAAACGTTGATACTGTCAGTTAAAATCATAATATTGAATTTGGAAGAATACAGAATTGAAAAGGGTCATTAGAAAGGTATTTGGGAGTTGCCTGGTACTACCCCAAAGAGTTGGAGTGTGTGAACGGAGAGAGTCCAAATTAAAGTGCAAATTAAACTGATTATTTAATAATCTCCCATTTTTGCTAGCTCTCAGTGTCTAGAGCTGAGATATGGGAACTTGGAACGTTCCTCATAAAATGCAAATTAAACTGATTATTCAAGACCTCGTTTTCCCCCCCTTCAAGGCAAGACTAAAAACATTTGTGATTTTAAAGTGGGGTTCCGATGGGAGACTAAGACTAGAACTTGTTAAATGAAGGGGTGTCCTTCAAGGTGTGGTCCAAAAAGTCAAGATGGCCACAACAATGCAATTGAAATTCCATGTGTGTGTGTGTGTGTGCATGCATAAAAAAACAGGTATTGCAGTTTCATTCATTCATTCATTCATTCATTCATTCATTCATTCATTCATTCATTCATTCATATTTCTATACTGTCCATCTCACCTAGGTGACTGAGAGGCTTACAGTGAAAACATGACACGAAATACGAAAGCATAAATAAGGAGAACATTAAAATCAGAATTAAAAGATAGGGTTACAGATGGAGAGAACACCCTCTTGACATCAGTCATCCCCAGGCTTGCCTCACAATGGCACTGTGGTGGCCGCCATCTTGATTTTTTTGGACCATACCCTGTGAAGACCACTGGATTGATGTATGGGCTGATGTCCTTCCATGCTTCTGTTTCTTTAATGGGCCAAGATTGTGCTGTTCCTTTGTTCTAGTTCCTTCCAACCTGGAATCCAATCAGTACTTCCGGAACATTCCCCTTCAACGGGTCGGGAACAAGACGGAGATTGCTCATAGTGTCCTCTATCTGGTTAGCCCCCTCTCGTCGTACGTGACTGGCACAACACTTGTGGTGGATGGTGGAGACTGGATGACTTCGGAGAATTCCTTTCCCTCACTGTTGGGTATAGCTAAGCTATAGGTGAAGTTTCTTTCCCGGTCGGTGACTTTACAAGAGGGTCTCCCTTGAGTCAGCCTCAATTTCTGGTCCACGTTTCGTTCCTTGCTATAGCGGAGTATTGATTGGCTCCAAACTTCGGGATGTTTTTTTTGGGGGGGTAGGGGGGTTCCTAAGCCTGAGCAGACTTGACCTGGCTTAGCTTCCCAACCCAAATCATCTTCAAGAAAAATGGAGGCTGAAATGATGGAGATTGAGATGAGAAAGCCATAAAGAAACAGGGTGATTTCCAACAGGGAGAGGCCTACCATTATAGCAGGCAAAAGTGGCTGGATTGCGTGGTTCTTCACTCATACCCCAGCCTGTCTCCATGTGAAGAGCTAGCCAACATCTTAGGGAAGGTTAGCAGTTTTCCAAGTTCAGTATAGAATCAGAACATAACCTTTATACAACAGTCCTATGAGGTTGGCCAGTCTTAGTGTGCTCTTAAGCCTTGTAGAAAATGAAAGGATTAGGAGATTAGGAGATGTTTGGGTTTCAGGTCTTCGATAATAACGTGTTTATGGGTACAGTTAAGTGCACAGCTCTCCATGGCTAGGTTCAAACTTAAAATTCTAAGTGTCAGGCTCCAAAACCTCTCCACAAGCAGAGGTTCTTCTAAACCGTTTCCTTTAGACAGAAATATTGCCAAACTAAAGAAAACTATTTGTACCATTAATAATCATTATAGAGTCGTCGTGGCACAGTGGTTAGAATGCAGTACTGCTGGCAAACTCTGCCCACAGTCTGAAGTTCGATCCTGATGGGGCTTGAGATTGACTCAGCCTTCCATCCTTCTGAAATCAGTAAAATGACCCAGATTGTTGGGGGCAAGAACTGACATTGTAAACTGTCCAGAAAGTGCTACAAAGCACATTGGGGCGGTATATACGGCATGTCTAAGTGTTACTGCTATCATTAAATATATACTCTTCTAGAAAGGAGCCTTCTTAATTCTCTTTCTCCCAGTCAAACAATATAAACTTAGCTGTCTCTTGATCCTCTGGAATGCAGCCCCTCCCTCTTGGGAATCCAGACTACATTCCACCACATAAGAGAATTTATTTGTCTTTTGGTTTAGTACAGTACAGTTTTTTCCAAACTTTGCAACATTAAGATGTGTGGACTTTAGTTCTCAGAATCCTACTGGCTGGGGTATTCTGGAAGCAAAATGTCTTCTTCCTCAGGGAAAAAACAGTCCAGTTGCCTTTTGAAAAAACACCCACGAGACAACCATGACCTGGATGACTGAGAATCTCCACAGATTCTCTTATCTGACCGTTGTCTAGTCTGCTGCTCTTCCTCCTGTCTCCCAAGGTCACTTCTACATACCATTACTCCCCAAATCTACTTTTGGAGTTCCAGAATAAGTTTTATTTCCAGGTCATTTCTCTACTTGGATATTTCTTGTTTTCCCATTCAGATTTCCCTTCCACCTATTTGAATGTTCCAATCAAGGTCACTTCCTGTCTCGTTGTTTTTACAGATTTCTGGAGCACGGAACTAAAGAGAGATACATGAGAAAAGGACCCCCCCCCCAACATTTTAAGGAAGTGTCTTCAGTGCTTCTTGGCAAGCCGTCTGTGGCAATGTACGGATAGCAGCCAGCCAGCTTTCCTAGTTTCAAGGTAGTTTAGATAACCTGGTTTGTAAGATGGGTCTTCATCGCACAAAAATTGGTGATGGTGGCACAAAAAATCCTACAGACTGAATCCTGTTCACCCACCAGCCTGTACTATATCACCGGAAGGGTGGTTGAGGCTGAAGTCCTACCAGGGGCAGAAACAACTTTGATTATGATTTGATTGGTTTGTAAGCCTTCGTATCATTTGCCTCAGATAAGATGCTTCCAATTCATTCCCAAGCACAATGTTCAGTCCCAAATGGCGAGTCTGCATTTGTCCAGCTCTTGCTATGTGTGGCATTATCTGCCCCAATCACCTGGTCCACTTCCCTAACAAATAAATACTCTACTTTTCAACAAACTCCCTTTTTACAACCCTGTAATCCCTTAATTTGGGGTGGAGTCAGGATGACTGGATGGAGCTGAGCATTTACTGGCTGGATGCCCTTCCTGATGCCACGGGAAAATTCTCGTTCATTTTCTAGCTCTGTCAGCCCATTCAGTAGCCATTCTGGGGAAAGATTTGCACTGTGATGCCAAGATGCGCTTGATGGAATAATGTAGCAGTGGTCAACCCTGATTTCTTCCCAGGGGCTGTATTTTTATTTTTATTTTCCTGGCTACTGGGGGCCACAGGGAGGTTGCTTAGAGCAGGAGTGTCCAACTTTGGCAAATTTAAGAACTCTGGACTTCAGCTCTCAGAATTCTGTGCTGGCTGGGGAATTCTAGGAGTCGAAGTCCACAGCTCTTAAAGTTGCCAAGATTGAACATACACTGGCTTAAAGGGTGACATCAAAGTTTGTAGCGTTTTTAAAAATAGTAGTGGTATTGGGAAACTTACACAACATTCATGCTTAAAGCTTAAAGCATGAATGTGCCTCATATGTCCTAACCCTTTCCCTTCCCCCTAAAATTATCTTTTTGGAACTGACATTTTTTTTTGCCATTATTATAGTGGCAAACACAATTCTGAAACAGGATCCCACCTCTTCGGTTCATCCCACATAAATGCAAATAATGTTTTAAGGCTGCTTTTAGGGGAAAAAAAATAGATGTCTCCTCCCAAAATGAACGAACACTTCCTTGGGGGAAAGGTACCGTATTTTTATAGCCTTGGGTAAGAAATGGAACTTCCACGACCAGGGATAGTCTGTCTGAAAGCCAGTTTGCAAAGAAGGAATCGCCACGAGAGGGCTGTTGCGTTTGTGCTGTTTGCTTTAAAAGCATCTGGCTTGGAAACTTGGGGGGGGGGAGTGCAAATGAGAATGTCAGGCCCCCATTGCTCATGTTGTCTTCCCCCAACAGGTGGTCCCCCCCGCCTCCCCCCCTGTGGGTTTCTGCCTTCTCTGTCAGGGAGTTTTCAAGTGAACCGTTGCTAAGCAATTAATCCTTCCTTCCTCTCCGTGAGCCAATGGGATTCCTGAAGCTGCCACTCTGCAATTCTTTTCGTAGCTATAGTAACAGGCAGGTGCCGGAGGCGGGGAGCATCCCTTGTCTTCAAGGATGCAGGCTTTAGACGGGCATCCTGAGCTGGGAGCCAAGAGCATGCTGGTCCTTTTAGCAGGGAGGGAAGGATTTTGTCCAGTTCCCACAAATGTCCTTGTTTGTTTAGAAAGAAAGAAAAAAGTGTTGCGAATGATTTAGCTCAGTGCTAAATCCCCAGTGGTGACTTCCTGAGACTGTTTGCTTATACATCAGGCAGGCAGTTCAGAGGAAAAGTCAAGAGTTGACGTGGGCGGGATGGCACATAACTCTTGATTTATTTCAAGATTTATAAGACCTCTCGTTAGAGTGGGTGACTCTGGACAGCGTGCAGCATCAGCATAAACACGTTGTCGTCATCATGATCACAAATAGCCAAAGATATAAATAGAAAAGCCAAATGATAAAATCCGCCCAATTCCGACAATCGGAGTAAATAATAAGACCCTAAATTGGCCTCTTGGATATGAAAGCACCTTCCAGAGTCCTGTCTGGTTCAAATTTTAGACTGCAAATGCTGTAAACCACCTTGTCTGGTCAAATTCCATATTTATGAATAGCTCTTTAGAAAAGGATAGTGTGTTTGCATGTATCTCTGTGTGTATGTATGTATGTGTGTATATATATATATACACACATGCATATATACACATACATACACACACACACAATTACATACATATTTACTCAAATACAGGCTGGCATTTAACAGCATTTTAAAAGCTTTCTTTGGCCCCAAGAAAGGTGCAGTTAATCATTCAGGAATGGTTAGGAATGAACAACCGAGGGTCAGTCCTGGCTGGGGAGAAATTAAGCAGAAATCCTGTCCTTTCTTTTTTTTTTTTTTCTTCCTCTCTTCTCAAAAACCTTTTGGAGAGATGAAAATGCCTTTGGAGCTCCAGGCTTGACTCTTGGAAGTTAGAAAGGAAAACGGAGGGATGATGTTCCCGATATAAGAGGAAGAATTTTAGCGGTGCCTTTGCAGGAGAAGATACGTAAGGCTCAAGAAGAGAGGGGGCTTGGGGGGCTTATACCGAATAAGTTACTTTAAGAACTATTTTATAATTGATGCCTGTTCTAGCTTCCCTCATTTTGCTCTCTCTCTCTCTCTATTTGTGAGCTTATGTCTAAAGCAGTGTTTTTTAAAGTTGGCCGCTTTAAGATGGGTGGACTTCAACCCCCAGAATTCCTCAGCCAGCCATGGAATTCTGGGATTGGTCCACACATCTTAAAGTGGCCAGATTTGAAAAACACGGATACTCACTGACACTCATAGGCAGAGAACACTGCTTTTATTTCATTTCTCGTCTTTAAGCCCCATACAAAAGACTGCTTGCTTATAGAACAGCATCAAAAATCGTTTGCAAAAATGCCCCTACATACACGGTGGTGATCATAGACTGCTGGCAGTAACAGGGAGAGCCTTTATATTCCCCAGAATGCCCTTCAGCAGAGTTATGTAGGTCCTGAGGGGAATTGTGGGAAATAAAAATGGTTGCTCGAGTCTAAAAGGCTGTGCTTTTCCTTCAGGCCTTCATGTCAGGCTGCGGATGGGAGGGAGAGAGCAGCTCCTTCACTGTTTCCATTTGCTTTTTTGCACCTTCCACAACAAATGCAAGTCGTCCTCAATTTATAACAGGCTCTGAAAAATGTGAATTTTGACCGTTTATCACACTTATGACCGTTGCAGCATTCCCGTGGTCACGTGATCAAAATTTGGCAACTGACTTATATTTATGATGGCTGTGCTGTTCCGGGATCACTTTCTGCGACCTTCTGACAAGCAAAGTCAATGGGGAAAGCCAGATTCACAACCGTGTTGACAACCGTATAGGGCAAGGGTAGGCAACCTTGGCTCTTTTATGACTCGTGGACTTCAACTCCCAGAATTCCTGAGCCAGCCATGCTGAGGGGAAAGAGAGAGGTTTCCAAGCTGAGCCAGGCTGGCTCAGGAATTCTGGGAGTTGAAGTCCACGAGTTATAAAAGAGCCAAGGTTGCTTACCCCTGGGGTTTCCTGCCTGAGCAGGGGGTTGGACTAGATGACCTCCAAGGTCCCTTCCAACTTTTTATTGTTGTTGTTATTATTATTTAACCAGCGATTCACTTAACAACTATGGCGAGGAAGGTCATAAAGTGCGGCAAAACTCATTTAAGTATCTCAGTGAGCAATGAAATTTTGGCTTCAGTTGTGCTCGTAAGTCGAGGATCACCTATAACTGTATTTTTCCATTTGAAAGGTCAGCTAGCCTATATCCACTGCATTCTTTTGTGTTCATTTAAAGCTCCAGAGATTGCTTTCTGATAAGCCTGTTTGCCTCCTCCTTTTACATGGTACCTAAATATAATCGGTAACAAGTCGCGCTCTTAATGGCAACTGACATGTTTTGACACCGAGGCCCTTTCTCACCCAGTCCTTGGTGTCTCATGCAGTTAAGTCAACCCTTTTTAATTTGCTTTGTAACAGATTTGATGTCCTATCCTATGTTTGGAGCTGGGCAATATTTTGGCTGCACACTAAATTAAGAACCAATGAGATGCCTGGGATGTAATAAACACCTTCTGAGTTCAAAATGCAATGTGATTCAGTGCTAATAACAGGGTGTTTTGGGTCTTAAATGTTTCTAAAATAAGAAAAAAGAGGCCACTGCAAGATAAAACAAAGTAAAACTTGGATTATGTACAGGTAGTCCTCAACTTAAGACCACAATTGAGCCTAAAATTTCTGTTGCTAAGCGAGGCAGTTGTTAAGTGAGTTTTTGCCCCATTTTATGACCTTTTTTGCTACAGTTAATGGTCACTAAGTGTGAAAAATGGTCATAAGTCACTTTTCAGTGCTCTTGTAACTTTGAACGGTCACTAAGCAAATTTATAAGTCGAAGACTATCTGTCGTCGTATATTGAATTCAGATCCAAGTTCAGACGTAGTGCTAAGCCATTGTTGGTTACTTGAGTCTCCCTTAGCATGTTGCTTGATCCCAACCATTGGGATACTAATCATGGTTTCTGCCTTAAAATCATAGTTTAATCCAGGTCCCATCCTTTATTCCTTGGGACGGAGATGCTTCGGGAGATGGATTTTTTTCTTCAATGGTTGGAAAATGTCACTTGTCCTAGAGAAAGTAATTACACGCATGACTAGAGAGTATTTGTATTGACTGACTTTAGTTTTAATTAAGTAGAGATTAGATTAAATTTAGTTTTTGTCATGACTTCAGTCAGCCTTTTAGGAGATGTCACGCTGGGCCTGTCACTAGATGAGATTCAACAAAAATTCGGCATTTCTTTCATAGTCATAGCAGTGATGGAATAAAAGAGAAAGATAGAATTTGACTAGAGAACAAATGAGCTGAGGCTTGTTGGATTAAATGCCTTTAAAATGAAATAGATAAATGCCTGAACAAGTATGATTAATGGTGATGTAAAACCTCCAGACCTGGAGGCAGTATATCACTAAATAGAAGGCTTGGGTCTGCATTGACAGTGTTAGAAATTGAAGATTAGAAGATGTAAAACTGGGGAGGCTTAAAAAGATAATGGGAGTGTTCATATTTTCTATAGCATGCAAATTCATCTATTATAGCAAGAGCACTTAGACTTATATACCGCTTCACCGTGCTTTACAGCCCTCTCTAAGCAGTTTACACAGTCAGCCTCTTGCCCCCAACAATCTGGGTCCTCATTTTACCGACCTTGGAAGGATGGAAGGCTGAGTCAACCTTGAGCCGATCAGGATTGAACTCTTGGCAGTGAGCAGAGTCAGCCTGCAATACTGCATTGTAACAGCTGCACCACTACAGCTTCCTTCCTTCCTTCCTTCCTTCCTTCCTTCCTTCCTTCCTTCCTTCCTTCCTTCCTTCCTTCCTTCCTTCCTTCCTTCCTTCCTTCCTTCCCAAGCAATAGCACTTAGACTTATATACCGCTTCACAGTGCTTTACAGCCCTCTTCAAGCGGTTTACAGAGTCAACATATTGCCCTCAACAATTTGGGTCCTCATTTTACTGACCTCGGAAGGATGGAATGCTGAGTTAACCTTGAGACGGTCAGGATCGAACTCCTGGCAGTGAGCAGAGTCAGCCTGCAATTCTGCATTCCAGCCCCTGCGCCACCACGGCTTATATTAGGTTATGCTCAGTCTGTATAACAATCTTATCTACGGGCAGTCCTTGACTTATGATCGGAATTGAGCCCGGAATTGTGGTCAAAAGTCCAAGCATCACAGGATCAGATTTGAAGTGAACCGTTTTTTACAACAGTCGTTAAGTGAATGTGGCAGTTGTTAAGCGAATCCATTTTCCCAATGGGTGTTTTTGCTGCACACTGGAAGTAAACATTGGAAACCAGCAAAAACTGTCGCAAATTGACCCCAGGATGCTGCAAATGACTATAAACCTGATTTGATTGCCAAGCACCCAAAATGCGATCATGTGACAGTGGGGATATGTGTGGCTGTCATAACTCTGGAAACAGGTTGTAAGTAGCATTGGGGAGATCCGTCATAACTTTGGACAGTCATAAGTTGAGGACTACCTACACAGCAGAAAAGTATGAAGCACATACTTTCTTACACCCGGATTGCTGTGTTATAGGTCACATTACTGGTTTACTGGGGGTTTGTGATGCCAGTCCGTGGAAAACCCATCTCTCATTTTGCTTTTGGGGCTGAGAGAGAACCTGGAGATTTGGAAAAAAAAGAGCCGCTGGCCCTTTAAATCAAGTCCCCCCCCCTCGCACATGCGCAGTGGGCGTGAGCATTGAGTTGGAATAGTCTCCTTGCCTGCGAGTTTGCCAGAGTGGCGGTGACTGAAAACAAAAAGGCAATAAATCTTACGGTTCACCAGAGGTGACCCTCTGAACAATTAGCACAGGCGGCTGTATTTGTGAACTTTTGCTTCCTGGAATGGGGTTTTGGGGATAATAGTAATCCTGGTTGAGATGCAAGAAATCTTGATCAGGCCACAGAGGTTGCCCATGATAGAGAAACAGGAAATTATGTGGTCTTTTAGAGAATGGCATCACTTTTCTGGATCACTTTGCTCCCCACATTTTTGCAGTTTGCACTTTAAAAAAATAGCAAACAAAGATAAAAGCAATATAGTATCACAAGCAAAAAGAAAACACAGACAAGTTGGTGTGCATATAATTGTGGCTATGTTAAACTAAAACTTGGGGGGAAAATTGGCCACACCATGCTATGAGTTTATTATGGCTTTTTGAATTAATCTGGATGGCAGGATTAGCACAACACACAGTTGTTAAATTACCCAGCAACAAAGTGAGGCAGGGGTCTTGTGCAAAACCCCAAATCAGGAAGAACTCCATAAGCGCCTTTTATATTTTCTTAGTCGGCTTTTGTGAACTACAGCACACTTCATCACCTTCATTTCACTGAGCTTCTCTGGCATCCGATGAAGACAGCTGCAGTTGGGAAAGCTGACGCCTTTTAACAAAATACATTAGTCGGAAATCGGAAAAGGTGATACCAGAATCCCGATAATTATTATTATTATGGTTCTTTGCACATTCATTCATTATTGTTACAAGTAGTCCTTGATTTACGACCACAATTGAGCTCCAAATTTTTGCTGCTAAGAGAGACAGTTGTTCAGTGAGTTTTGCCCCATTTTACGACCTCATTTGCCACCCTTGTTAAGGGAATCACTGCAGTTCTTAAGTTAGTACCACGGTTGTTAAGTGAACCTGACTTTGCTTGTCCGAAGGTCGCAAAAGTGGATCACATGATCACTGCAGCAGTCATAAATATGAACCAGTTGCCAAGTGGCTGAATTTTGATCCCATGACCGTGGGGATGCCGTGATGGTCGTAAGGGTGAAAACTGGCCATGAGTCACTTTTTCCCCAGTGCTGTTGTAACTTTGACCGGTCACTAAATAAACTGTTGTAAGTCGAGGACTGCCTGTGCTCCCAGGCGCTGCTGAAAAGGACTCCCCCCCCCCTCCTCCATTGTTGGCACTCATAAGAAGGGAGCCCCAATTCGATGCGCCTGGCCGGCGTTGCTCGGCTGCTGGCGGAGCTCTCCAGCTAGTCGGGCCGCCCAGCACTGCGGGAACCGGCCCGGCTCCCTCCTCGGGGCTGCCCCGGCCCCTCCCCGCCGGATCTGGCCCAGCCGAGCCTGGCAAGGGAGGAGCGGGCGGGAGCCGCGCACAAAGCCGACCCTCCTCCGCCGGGGAGGAGCCGCGAGCGCCGCCGGGCAGGCCGAGCCGAGCCCGGCCACTCTTCCTCCCGGTAACCGGCTCGCAGCAAGCCGCCCTCGCCTTTGCAACAAGCGGGGCTGGGCGACCCCGCCGGGTGGGCTCGGGGGTCCCTGCCTGCCTCGGCTGCCCCCCTCCCGGCCTTTGCCTTGCAAGCAGCCCCTCCAGCCGGCGCCGCTGCAGCTGCTCCCATTGCTGCTGGGGGGAGGGGGGTCTCTGGCGCCGGAGCTGCCTTTGGGGGGAGGGGGTCCCCTGGCTTGCCCATCGCCCCCTTTCCATCCCTTCCCCCCTCCCGTTTCCCCCCCCTGTGCCCGGCTGGGGAAGCAGGCGCGTTCCCGCGTGCGCGCCCCGGAGCCGAGCCCGGCTGCTCCGGGGATGCCAAGGGCGCGGAGCTGATGGAGGCGCCCCGGCTGCGCCCCCCAAAAGAGCGGCGAAGACGAAGGCGGCGGGGGGAGCTGGGGGCGCCGCTCCCGGGGCCTGGGCGGGCATCGGCTGCTTTGACGGGGCCCCGCTCGGCCGCCCCCGCTGGGGGGAGAGGAGGAGGAGGGAGGGGGCTAGAAGCCCCCGACCCTCGCCCGCTTTTCCGACGGCCATGGAGCCGCCGCTGCTCCGGCCCCTCTCCGCCCCGGGGACCCCGACGGCGCGGCAGGCGAGGCTGAGTCTGGAGCCGCCTCTGCCCGGCTCGGAGCTGCTGCTGCTCCGCTCCCGAGGGAGCCCCGTCGGGGGAAGCTACCCCAGCGCCCCCGCTGCCTTGCTGCTGCCGGCCACGGCGCCTCCCACCCGGGAGCAGGTGCTGCGCGGGACGGCCGAGTGGGGTCCCCGCCGAGCCTCTTTCTCCTCCTCCTCCTCCTCTTCCGTCGGCGGTGGCTGCCTGCCCGGCCCGGAGGAGCCAGACGCGCACCCGGGAGCTCGGGGACGCGGCGGCCCAATCAGCCTCGGGGAAAGCCACTCAGGTGCGGGAGATCGCCGGCAAGACGACGTCGGGCAGAGCCTGGAGCCGGAGGAAGCAGCTGAGGATGAGCGGTGGGGCTCCAGCTCTTTAGCAGAGCATCCCCTTGCTCCGGATTTACGACTGGAGGCAGCGGGTAGCCGGGAAGAGTTGGACGTGGAGGAGCCTTTCTGCCCCATCCCGGGGACCCTCCCAGGGCCAGGGGGGCTGTTCCTGGATCTTGCAACCCCTCCGGGAGAGGAATCCTACGGCGCTGGGCTCTTTCTGGATTGTCCCTGGACAGATGAGATGGACCACTCGGACTCTCAAATGGGCCGGAGTCCCCCTTTGTTGAGGCCCCTGGCGGCGACTCCCCCAAATACATTGCTCCCTTCTCTCCAGTCTTCCGACGATCTCGCCCCCCACTTAACTTTGGGGCAGGCCCAACACCTGGAGGAAGAGCTACATGGCTGTTTGGAAGATGCTCCTCAGCTCCGAATGGTCTTCCGAGCCCTGGACCAGGACGATGATGGATTTGTCCGGATGGAGGAGTTTGTGCAGTTTGCTACTGTTTATGGGGCAGAGCAGGTAATCTGGGGGGGGGGGCTTTTGTGCACCATGGGGGTTTGCTGGTGTTTCGTGTTTAATGGGTGTTTCCTTCTCCAACCTTTGCTAACAAATTGGGGCCTGCAAGCCTTATTTATCCAGAAAAGGATGCGCTAAGATCTATGTAGACTTGGTCCATGAAGAGGGGTCCTAAGCATTTGATTGGAGAATTATCAACAAACTCAATAATGGTTGCTGGTCTTTTGTTACAGGGATGGTGGTGGCTTGAAACAGTTGGAATTCTGGCTAAAGTTGGGCCTGGTCTGTTTAGGCTCAGTTTATTTGGCTAGCAAGGAGTCACATTACAGAAATGGCTTGTGTTGTTTCAGTGTTTTTTTGTGTGTGTTTTTTTACCAGTGTGTTTGATACACCTTTGGGATAACAGTTTGGCCAGACCCAAGAGTTTTTTAATGCAGAATTACGGACAGAGAAATAATTCAAATTTCCTGCCCCTCACTTGGAGGTTGATAGGATGCAGTCTTGCAAAAAGGTTTGGTGGTTTGATCATCTTTGTTTGTGTCAACGGGTGCTCAGTTTGAATAAACAAGGTAGAGAAGTAAATACATTTGGAGGGCCCAAACTCAGGGATGTAAATAGTTTCCATCTCCTCTAATAGAATTGACCACACGAGATCAACTTTACGATCCAGATCTGAGTGAGTTATGTTTGTCTTAATTAACTCTTTCAGTGAAGCAAGAACTGGATAGTGTGGTACTTAAGTTTGTTTGGGGTCAGTTTGCCCTAGGTGAACCCCGCTGTGGTCCTTTGTTAACTATGATTTGTAGCTTAACATGTTATGGGAGTGCACCTCCATTCATGGTTTATTCTCTAAACCAGGGGTGTCCAACCGTGGTAACCTTAAGACTTGTGGACTTCAATTCTCAGAATTCCTCAACCAGCCATGGCTGGCTGGGGAATTCTGGGAATTGAAGTCCACAAGTCTAAAGTTAGCCAAGGTTGGATAGCCCTGCTCTAAACTATAACTAAACAAACCATTCTTTGATTCAGTGTGTAAACCAGGTCACTCTAAAGCATTAGACTTAATTCAATTTTTCCAAGGGTCCTATAGCCCCTAGACCTCGGTGTCTTTCAACCTTGGACCACGCGGGGAATTCTGGGAGTTGAAGTCCACATATCTTAAAGCTGCTAAGGTTGGGAAACATTGACCTAGATCAGGGGTCTTCAGACTTGGCCCTTTTATGACTTGTGGACTTCAACTCCCAGAATTCCTCAGCCAGGCATGCTGGCTGAGGAATTCTGGGAGTTGGAAGTCCACAAGTCATAAAAGGGCCAAGTTTGAAGACCCCTGACCTAGATGATAAAAAGAGGAGGGGAATTAGGAAGCTATCCGGAATGACCCCTAGACGATTCTGTGAGTCACTTAATTTGCATTTGCTACAAGCAGAACTGTTTTTTCCCCTCAAGGCATCAAACTTAGTTTGATGCCTCTGCTTAGTGGTGTGTCATTGTGCAGGTGTGATGAGTGAGGTTGACTGCGTGATAATGCTTGAAATGCTTCATAATGCTGCTTTGAAGCCTGCTTGGTCAGTTCTAGCTAAACTCCTGAGGTAAATCCATGGCTCTTAAGTTTGCTTTGGGCCCAGGTGTGGATTCTCTTCCGGACTGGCTTCATGGATAATCGGGTTGATAATCCAGGCATAGCAGTAAAGACCCGTAATTTAACATAGGCAGATTAGGATAAAGCTGATAATTTTATAAGGTGTCCTATTTGTGAAAAGCTGCCTTTCCTAAGTAGCTGCCTTCCAATCTTGGCCAACTTTAAGACTTGTGGATTTCAACTCCCAGAATTCTTAGCAGCAGTCATGCTGGCTAGGCTAGGGAATTCTGGGAATTGAAAGCATATACTGTATCTGTAGGGCACCCAGTCAGAGAAGGCTGAAGGAAGACTTACTTTAGGATGGGAAGCTTTGGATTCTAGGGTTGAAGGAAGCCCTTAGCCGAATTTCAAAAGTTTGCTTAAGTTTACTGAAAAAGAATAATATATTTAATAATGTCTGTGATATATTTATAGTAATGTATTCAAGAGTAATATATATATATATATATATATAATATCCAAATATTTGGATGAGGAGAGAAAAATAGAGGGAGAGAGAGAGATGTTGACAACTCCAGATGTGTTGACTTCAACTCCCAGAATTCTCAGCAGTGTCTAATCTGCTCAGGGAATTCTGGGAAACAAAAATCTACATATCTCCCAGTGGAGAAATTCTGCTCTAATCCACAATCCCTTTGCTGGGATTTGACTTCACCTACAGTATTTTGCAAACTTGACCATTGTTGTTTGCAAGTTGCATATTAAACTTAGGCAGGGTGCGAATCCCGTCCTTCTTTGAAGTCCAACCTCACAGGGTTGCGGTTTTGTGGATTAAAAGGGAGGGAAAAAAGGTCGAATCTTGTATATCCCACTAGGTCAGGGGTCTTCAAACTTGGCCCTTTTATGACTTGTGGACTTCAACTCCCAGAATTCCTCAGCCAGGCACGCTGGCTGATGAATTCTGGGAGTTAAAGTCCACAAGTCATAAAAGGGCCAAATTTGAAGACCCCTGCACTAGGTAATAGGGTAAGCCTGAAACACAACATAGTAATTTTTCTGATTATAGGTCCTATAGTCGTGTTTTCTCTTTTTAGGGTCGCTTTTTAAATTTGCACCAGGAGTTGGAACAAAAGTTACATACAATGGCCCTTAAGAGGTGTCAGATTATTCTTCTGGAAGCAGTTTGAGATCCGTTAAACATTAATGAGTTGCTTGCTTTTCTGAATTTCTGTCTGCAACTTTCCTGTTGTATCTTTGCATTAGCGGAGATTTCTCAAGGGGATCATAACGATGGATTGGTACAGCTTTAGAGCATCTCATCACTTTGTGCAAGTCAAATCCAACCCACGATGGGAACTAAATGTGTTCCTTTTGTATGATTTGTGTATCGGCGTGAGATGTAGGGCCGCAGGTTATTCTCACGGAGTATTTCCCCCCCTGAGCAAGGGGGCTGAATTCAGTGGGCTAGAAATAGTTCTCTGTGTTTTTTTTCCGAGAATACAGAGGTTGCTCTCATTTTACACGCCGAGTCAAACATGCTTTCTCCTGCTGTTATACAGAGGTACTCATCTTAAGGTTGAATTTTCAATGGAATTTACTACAGTAAAAGGACGTGTGAAATAAAGAAGCACAATACAGATAGTCTCAACTGAGAACCACAGTTGGGACGAGAATTTGAGTTACTAAGCAAGGCAAAGTTGCTCAGTGAGTTATGCCCAATTTTAGCTGGGATATGAAGCTGGCGATTGGGCTTGTTTTGTAAATGGTAGTTAAAACAGACATGCAAAACACATAAGTAAACTGTAGTCAAAACAAACTAGCCAATGTTTGTACCTTAACTGGGTTCACACAATGCATTAGGCCAAGGAGTCTTGAACTTGGGCTAATGAGCATGCTCCACCCAGCTTCAGCAGAGCAAACATTGGCTTAACGACGGAGCCCAGCCTGAATTTTTGTAGTAATTTCTTAATTTAGCTATATTTGGCTTTGCATTTGCTTGTAATTGTTCCTCTGAACTCACAAGCAACCCTGGATTTCTTTGAATTATTCATGCTGTTCCCTTTCTCTTCTTCAGTTTCACCGACATTCATTATCTTTCCTGAGGCTTAATTTGAGGGAAAGAGCTGCAGGCTGCAGTGCCATGTTTTAATCACACACGTGTGCCCTTCTGGTGCGTCATCTACTATTCGCCCTGAACTAATTCCTTGATTCTCTGCTTTTTCCCCAATTGGCAATCCCCCCCCCCCCCGTTGTCGCCTTCTTATGGCTGAGAGAATGTGACTGGCCTCAGGTCACCCAGCTGGCTTTGTGCCTAAGGTAGGACTAGAACTCGGGGCCTCCCAGCACGATGCCTTAGCCACCACATCAAACTGGTTCTCAGTCTCTCTCCTTAAAAGTAAGAGAGCCAATTTGGTCTAGTCTTCAGGTGCTGGCTTAGAAACCAGGAGACTGGGAGTTCTAGTCCCGCCTTAGGCATGAAAGTCTGTTTGATGGCTTCGGGCCAGGCCTTCTCTCTCAGCCCAACCCACCTCACAGGGCTGTTGTTGGAAAAAAGAGGAGGAGGAAGGGGTATTAGGTTTATTTGCCACCTTGAATTAGTTATAAAAAAAGGCGGAATATAAATAAAACTAAGCCCTCTTAAAAATAGCAAACTGACTTCTATATCAATAGGTAAATAGTTGAAAGAAATACTACAGTATTTAAAATCTCTCGTAATTGGGTCTTCCCGAGAGCAGGCATTATTCCAGTTATCAAAATAATACACCAGCCTGTCCTAGCACCATTGCCATAGGTGCTCGGGGGTTGCGTACAGGTGGATTCTACGCAGGCTGGATGAGGAAGGATGGTATATATACACCCAGTGCATAAATCAGACTGTTTAGTGACTGTTCAACGTTAGAGTTAAAGTGACTTATGACCGTTTTTCACACTTACGACCTTTGTAGCATCCCCATGGTCATGTGATCGAAATTCGGACGCTTGGCAACCGGCTCATCCTTATGACCGTTGCTGTGTGTCCCGAGGTCACGCGATCCCCTTTTGCAACCTTTTGACAAGCAAAATCAAAATCAATTCACTTAACAACTTGCGTTGCTTCTCAGTTGCTGTGATTCACTTCACAACTGTGTGACAAGAAAAGTCGTGAAATGGGGCAAAGCGCACTTTTAACAAATGTCTCACTTAACCACACAAATTTTGGGCTCAATTTTGGTCGTACGTCAAGGACTACCTATCCGTTGTCCTTTCTCTTCCCCACCACCACACCTTGCCTGCCCCTCAAGACTCTAGATTTTTGGAGCAGGAAGCTTTAAATCAGGGGTCCCCAACCCCCGATCTGTGGACCGGTACCGGGCTGTGGCACGCCAGCAACCGGTCCGCACAAACAAGCAAAGCCCCATCCGTGGGATGCAGGCAGCACACAAACCCGCACACTCTCCGGTCCGCGGAAAAACTTTTCTCCACGGAACCGGTCCCTGGTACCCCAAAGGTTGGGGACCTCTGCTTTAAATCACATCTCCATTTGAAGAGAGGCTGGCAGAGAAACATACAGACAGACCTTCACTGTGCATTTTGAGCGGAGGAAATGAATCTGAGGCCAATCATATTTGTGGGTTTTGACTTCATCCAGAACGGTAGCTTGCCCAGCTGCAGCCTGGAGCATCTATCGAGAGTCCACACTTGATTTTTTTCCAGTGATTCCCCCTCCCTCCCCCCCCATCCCACCGGAGTCTCAAGGCTACGGCAGCCTTTGCAAATTCAAGGCATGAAAAACAGGTCAGATGAAAAAACAACAGAGGAAAGGAATGTGTCCATCCACGGTTTATTTATTTTTTTCATTTTTATTTTTCAAGATAAACAATGGAGATCTGTCTTCCTGGCACAGAAAGAAGTGGGTTTTGTTTGCAGGGCACATGAAAGACGGAGGAGGGGAGGAAGTTCAGGGCAGGATCCGTATCAACGTGGAGGTTTTGGGCAGCTTTGCCAGGAAAGCCTGGGTGTGCCTGCTTGGCCTCCAGCCTCCCTGGATTGGGGCTGCCCATAAAAGGAGCCACAGATTCCGGAATTACGGGTTTGCAATGAAACCCAAATCCACTTGGAGGCAATTTCCTGCTCAGCGATCCTAACTGTAGGTACATTTTTGAGTTGTGTCCTGATTTGGCAAGGTTTTATGAGAGTATAAATCTGACAATTTGTGTTTTTTGTAATGGTAGGTGGTTTTTTTTTTAATAAGACAAAACAAACAGAAGGAAAAAAGCGGGGTGGGGGGGAGGAAAGGAGACCAAAAAAATTGTACATTAAGAAAAATTATATATAGGGCTCAAACTGCTGGCCTAGATATCAGGCAACTGTGAATTCTAGTGCCTTCTAAGGCATGAAAACTGACTGGGTGACTTTGGGCCAATCACCAGGAGACGGTGAGTTCTAGTCCTGCCTTAGGCATGAAAGCCAATTGGGCAATATTGAGCCACTTTCTCTCTCTCCCAGCCCAACCCACCTCAGAGGGTTGTTGTTAGGCTAGATCAGGGTTCCCCAACTTTGGTAAGTTTAAAGTTGTGTGGACTTCAGTGGCTGCTGGCTGGGGAATTCTGGGAGTTGAAGCCATCTTTAAGCTGCCAGGGTTGAGAAGCAATCCCTTAGATGTTAATTATGTGGATAAATTGTTTGTGTGTGTGTGTCTCCTGACAGTGCTACTCGGATTGCCTTTTAATGCTTTGCCAGCCACATTCTGTCAGTATCTCCATCATGCACGCTTCAGTTGTCTTTTGGTGGACAGGTAGTCCTCCACTTACGACCTCAACCCCACATTTCTGTTCCTAAGTGAGACAGTTGATAAGTGAACTTTGCCCCCTTTTACGACCTTTCTTGCCACAACCACTGCAGTTGTTAAGCTAATAACCCAGTTGTTAAGTGAAGCTACCTTCCCCATGGACTTTGCTGGTCAGAAGATCGCAAAAGGGGATCACAGGACCCCGGGACACTGCGACCGTCATAAATACGAGTCAGTTGCCAAGCGTCTGAATTTTGATCACGTGACCATGGAGATTCTACAATGGTCGTAAGTGGGAAAAACGGTCATAAGTCACTTTTTTCAGTGCTGTGGTAACCTCAAACGGTCACTAAATGAATTGTTGTAAGTCAAGGGTTACCTGTATTTAAATTGGGATTGTTCCTGGCTGGGTTTTCTGGGCCACCCAGCTATTTTGTGGGAATGCCCTTATCTTTTTCTCAAAACTTCTTGAGCTGGCCCCAAACAGCTGGTTTCTCCTCACGGTTTTAAGTGACTGGAGACTTTTTATATTAAGTCACTTCGTTCCAAGGTGGGAGAGGTGGACTTCTTCCTGGGATTTTGTATGACTAAGAGCAGTACTGTATATATTGGCCATCACCAACATCACACCATTAACATTTACAATTGATAGAGCTCACACTTTCCTTCAAGGGGAGAGCCCAGGCGGCAGACTGTCGAACTTAAGTGCACACTTTTAAAAGAAAAGAGTCTTTTTAAAAGCTGATGTAGTGGATGTTGAATCGATTCTTTGAAATAGTGGCAATCCAGAATTGTTGAGAGTTTGCTGCAAGAACAGCCTCAGAGATTTAGTGTTGCAGTTCTTCCTTTCTCTGGTTTATGCTCTGCTGGACAATTTATTATCAGGAACTAGCATGAGGTATTTACACGTGCTGATTTTAAGAACAGGATGGAGGGGGAAAAGGTGAGGTGGATGACCAGAAGCCTTGTCAGCAAAGATTCCTTTCCTTTCCTTTCCTTCCTTTCCTTTCCTTTCCTTTCCTTTCCTTTCCTTTCCTTTCCTTTCCTTTCCTTTCCTTCCCTTCCCTTCCCTTCCCTTTCCTTTCCTTTCCTTTCCTTTCCTTTCCTTTCCTTTCCTTCCCTTCCCTTCCCTTCCCTTCCTTTCCTTTCCTTTCCTTTCCTTTCCCTTCCCTTCCCTTCCTCATCCTATCCTTTCTTTTCTTTTCTTTTCCTTTCCTTTCCTTTCCTTTCCTTTCCTTTCCTTTCCTTTCCTTTCCTTTCCTTTCCTTTCCTTCCCTTCCCTTCCCTTCCCTTCCTCATCCTTTCCTCATCCTTTCCTCATCCTTTCCTTTCCTTTCCTTTCCTTTCCTTTCCTTTCCTTTCCTTTCCTTTCCTTTCCTTTCCTTTCCTTTCCTTTCCTTTCCTTTGAGGCCTCTAGCTTCAAATAACTTAAGGTTTTGGCTACTTAGCGTTTGAAACTTGAGATTTGAGTTTCTTTTCCACTTTTGATTCTTTTCAACATGGTAACTAAGGAAATTATTAGATTCCATTCAATGCAAACTGAGGCAGTATGTTAGAGAGTTTTAAAATGCTTATTATTGTTGGAAATACTCTGCCCTCCATATTAGTCATACCTAATTTACGCTGTACTGAAACCAACAAGCCAGATCTATTCATGCGTTTAATCTGATATTTCATGCAAATTCTGTCTACGGAATTATTCTTTAGGAGGGGAAAAAACCCACTGATCCAACAAGGATTTCTTTATGTTAAACTGAATATTAAATTTAGTTGCTTACCACTTGACATTGCCCTTAGTTAGTAACTAAAGGAAAATAAAGTACATAATTGGACTTCTACGTATCCAAGATAGTATGTATTTTTCTCTTGATCCATATTGGGATTGACTGGAAGAGAGGTCTCCAAACTTTTTTGATCACAGACGCTCATCCATAAAAAATATTTGGAGCATGCACACCCAATATATCTATCTATATTTATTTATAAATTACATCCATATACTACTATATCAACATGTCCATTACAGGAAGTCCTCGACTTACAACAGTTCATTTAGTGACGGCACTGAAAAAAGTGACTTATCATCATTTTTCACACAACCATTGCAGCATCCCCATGATGATCAAAATTCATATTTTTGGCAACTGACTCATATTTATGACGGGTGGCAGTGTCCCCGGTGTTATGGGATCCCCTTTTGTGACCTCTTGACAAGCAAAGTCCGTGGGGAAGTCAGATTTATTTAACAACCATGATAACAGCTGCAGTGATTCACTTAATGACTGTGGTGAGAAAGGTCATAAAATGGGGCAGAACTCACTTAACTATCTTGCTTAGCAACAGAAACTTTGGGCTCAATTGTGGTGTAGGCTGATTATCACCTGTATAAAATACACACCCCCAAAATAAAGTTTTGTATATAGTCTATATATTAAGTACAAGGGTTAGGGCTTGTGCGATGGTTGTAAATCCAAAGATTGGTCCTACGTCACTGTTTTCGATGTCATCATAACTTCAAATGCTAAGTGGACGGTTGTATGAATATGTCAATAAACTAGAGTTTCAGCATTTCGTGTGGTGTCTCTTTCCTGGTCTAGCCTACCTGAAATGAATGGCTTGACACCATTGCTGCCCGACAGACTTGCTGAAATGACCTCCTTCAGATCACCAAGGCTTGAAAAATTGGTCCATCTGTTTTCATTCCTTTTTATTTTTCCCGCGGCCCCGATGAGAGTTTAGATTTAAGAAACTACTAAGTTTAGTAACATGGGAAGAACCGGTCATGAGTTTAAAAGAAGGAAGCAAAAAAAAAAAGAGACGCTCTTCTGACTCACGTGGAGTCTGTTGCCAACTTGTGTCATCATGCGTAATGTCAGAATGAAGCTGGGAATGAGAAATCCCCCTTTTCCCTCTATTTGCTTGTCTTTTCTGGCTTCGGAATCAGTCGATATGCTGCTACTGGATTATTCTAAAAATGTTTGTTTAGCCAGCTTGGAAACATTCCCCCTCCCAGGAACTGGATACATCTAAAAAATGCTTCTTTCAATTTGGGCTGAATAGATGCCAAAAGAATTGGGTTTATTCTGAGAATTAAGAATGGCTTATTTCTAGATCTGTGTTAAGCAAAACAGAACAAGAGAAAAGAGCTTGATTGTGCATTATGGGGTTTGCTTACCGGTCTTTCCAAAGTTGGCTGGGTATTACGGCTTTCTGTGCTGGTGGGAAATTAAAGGGAACTGAAGTTCTGCATCTTTTAAGGACACCCAAGTGGGAGGAGGATCAGGCTAGATACAAATGTGTCTTGCCGTTTCTTCTTCTTGGTTTTGTGCTTTAAAAGCCCAACCATTTGTAAACCAAGATTTGTGGTTACTTTGAGGTGCGTAGCAAGCTATTAAATGTTTCTTGTGGTGAAACGTCTAACAGACTTTGAGAACGTGGAGGAGATTGCAGACATTTCCTTACCCAACTAGGTAACATCATCAATTACTGATGATAAAATCAGTTAACATATTGATGATATGAAATATCTGCAAGAAAACAACCCAGCTCAGAGAGCACCAAGGACTCCAATTTGTTGTTGTTATTGTCCTCTTCTCATTCTCCTCCTTCTCCACTCCACATCATTCCCTTCTAGCACTGATGATGTTTCCTAGTTAGGTAATGAAACATTTGCAAGAAAACCGCCAAGCTCAGAGAGTACCAAGGACCCGAGGGTTCAACCCTAAATTACAAATATTCTCTTCTATTGGTACTTCCTGCTTTATTTTGAGCCTCCCCAGTCCCTCTTTTCCTTTTTTTGGCTACATCCAATTAGTAAAAACAGAGCACCTTCATTCAAGCTTGAACCCTGTTCAACTTTCCAAGCTTGGAAAGATGAATGCATTTTGTGTTAGGCAACACCCATTCATTTGGCGCTCCCTGTTTTGATGTTGCAGTTTTGTGGTTAAGCAATCAAGACTGTTTTTCTTTTCCTGGATAGATTGCCCTTTCCTTTTTCCTTTTTTTCCTTGGGGCAGCTTTAAGTTTCGGGCTTCATTAGAAACCCTCTCCTGTGCCTTTGCCCCAAGTCTGCATAACTCAGATGAAATTGGTATGCCTGTCTCTGAGATCGAGGGAGGGGCTCGTACAAAGAACAGAAAGCTTTCTGTAATTCCCCCACCCTCTGAAACAGGAGCCACAGTGCAAGAATTATTCTCCAGACGACCTGAGCACGGTATCAAACGTTGGTCTCTCTGAGCTCATGCGGCTTCGCTTGGGAGTAAATATTTCTGCGTAATGCAAGCGTGGTTTGGTTTACAGAAAAGGGGAAGCAGGTCTGTTCTCTGTAGTCATTTTACAAACAATGCAAAGGCTACCTTGGTGCAGGAGAAGTTAGACAGGTAGTCCTTGACTTACGATCACAGTTGTAAGCCCAGGTGTTTGATCCTGACCCGCGCAAGGTTGACTCAGCCTTCTGTCCTTCCGAGGTCGGTAAAATGAGGAGCCAAATTGTTGCTGGGTCTGTAAACCTCTTAGAGAGGGCTGTAAAGCACCATGAAGCGGTATATAAGTCTTAAGTGCTGTTGCTAGTGCTGTCTTGTCAATGTTCACTTTTAGCAATCAGGTAGATAGATTTCCTCCAGGTGATATCTCCCCAACCTGGTCCCCTTGAGGCCTTCCAACCGTATGTCCATGGCCAATGTAATTCAGACCACCCACCCTGCAGCTGATCATCCTCTTCCCTTCCACCTTTTCCAAGAGAGAAGTCCCCTTAGGACTTTTTCAAGGGAGCTGGATCTTTGCCTGGATTAATTGGTTATGTGTCATCAAGTCAATGTTGAGTCTTGGTAACCACATAAGTAGACTTTTCCTCCAGGAGGTTCTCTTCCTTGTCTACCCTTGCAAGCCAGGCAGGTCAGTTTGATATATGTTACCTTATGGTAAGATGGGTGGCCAATAAATTTTATAAGTAAGTAAGGTAGATAGGTAGGAAGGAAGGAAGGAAGGAAGGAAGGAAGGAAGGAAGGAAGGAAGGAAGGGAGGGAGGGAGGGAGGGGAGAGGAAAGGGAAAAGGAAGAAGGGAGGGAGGGAGGGAGGGAGGGAGGGAAGGAGAGAGGAGGAAGGAAGGAAGGAAGAAGAGAAGAGAGGGAGGAAGGAAGGAAGGAAAGGAAGGAAGGAAGGAAGGAAGGAAGGAAGGAAGGAAGGAAGGAAGGAAGGAAGGAAGGAAGGAAGGTACCTACCAAAGGATCCCAGAGCTTAGCACAGACTGAGAAAGGGAGAATAACTCCAGAAGAAATCAATGGCAAATCACTTCCATGTTGTGGCCAAAAATATGATGTGGACTGTGGTTGATCTTGGAAAGCCAAATGGGATGGAACCTGGAGAGGGACGCTCTCCCAGGGCAGTAGGCCAGCTTGGGAAGTAGAAAAAAAAAAAACATCCCAGGAGGAAGCATGGAGAAACCACTTCTGTTCTGTTCCCAAGAAAGTGACCAGGGCTTGGCTATGAAGTCACCAGCTCATCTCATAGTGCCTTGTAGTCGTTCATCATGTTGTGCAGACTCCACAGGCACGTGAAATCAGAGTCATTGTCAGTTGCCGTCCTGGGACAGACAAACCCATATCCGGCTTCTTTTGGTTAGCGTAGAGATGCAGAGTCCTCTCTATGAATGGAAGACGGATCTTGCTAGCTACAGGGAGTTCCCCAGTAGTCTGCTTTTGGTATAGGCTGCTGGCCTGTATCCGAGGCTTCTTTGTATGTTTTGGATAGAATTCAACTCTTTCCCTTCCTGGTCTCAAATCTGGTGCTTTGACAGGCACCCCGTCCTGCTTTTCTCAGGTGCCAAGACAAATCCATACGGTGAAGGCCCTGATACAGGATGGGTGGTGTTTGTTCTTCCTTCCAGGAATCCTATGCATGGCTGCATTTGGGGGCGGGGAAGATTGCAGCTTGTTTGCATTTAGTCAGTTTCCCCCTAAATAGAGTTTTCTCAGACTATTTGAATCTGCCACTTTTTCCTTGCTATTCCATTTAAGACTACCCAAAGGTTGATAATATGAATATTAATTATGGAAATGTTTTTCTAGTGTCAGGACATCTGCCGAGGGGTAGAAGCTTCTGTTTATAAAAGGTATGTTTGTCTGTCCCACGTTGGCCACCGCTGAAGATGGAAAATGCAACAAGTACAAATAGTCCTTGACTTACGACCAAGTGAGACAGTTGTTAAGTGAGTTTTGCACCGTTTTATGACCTTGCTTGCCGCAGTTGTTAAGCTAGTAACACGGTTGTTAAGTGCATCGGGCTTCCCCCATTGACTTTGCTTGTCAGAAGGTCGCAAAAGGGGATCACGTAACCCCGTCCCAGGACACGGCGACCGTCATAAATACGAGCCAATTGCCAAACATCCAGATTTTGATCACGTGACTACAGAGACGCTGCAACGATCGTAAATGTGAAAAACGGTCGTGTCACTTTTTTTCAGCATTGTTGTAACTTCAAACGGTCACTAAACAAACTGTTGCAAGTACTTTGACCCATTCGGAAAGTAGGATGATCATCTGAAATGCCCATATTGGATGGATTGCAATTCCTTGACTTGGAAGGAAAAAATGCCCTCTGCATGACTTCAGGCATGCCATTAATCTAAGTTTGGATTCCCACGTTGCTCCGAGCTGCGATTGGTTTAATCATGTTTTCTCGGTTGATGGACACAACACTTTCAAAGGTACGGTGGTTTACAAATCACAGCGGTTGGGTACTTAACAAACAGTACTCTAGCCACAAAGAAGCAAAATGTGTTTTGGCTCAGCTCCCTCATGGAACCCCGGCTAATAAATCACACCAATGATTCGCTTTTTAAAAATAATGAATTGTGTTTGCAATGGGAAAAGGTCAGTCACCATAAAAGGGGAATTCAGCGTGGTCTGGGTTAGGGGTAGGCAACCTTGGCTCTTTTATGACTCGTGGACTTCAACTCCCAGAATTCCTGAGCCAGCCATGCTGAGGGGAAAGGGAGAGAGGTTTCCAAGCTGGGCCATGCTAGCTCAGGAATTCTGGGAGTTGAAGTCCACGAGTCATAAAAGAGCCAAGGTTGCCTACTCCTGGCTCTGGGTGAATGTCCCAATCTGCTTAATTAGCAGTAGGGGGACAAGTTGACTTCTGAACGGATTCCTAGCTTGGTCATGGTGATATTGGTGTCTTCTTTGAGGATGTAATCTATGACTGGGGGGTGGGGTGTCTTGAAATTCACATAGCTTCATATCTGAGGAACTTGAGTTCATGCCAAACCATGTTTGGGCAGGGAAGGGAATTTCAATGTTCAATGTTCCATTGCTGATAAGGTCCTTATAAAGTATCTTCAAGAGGATCATGATAGGAGAGTTTCTTCAAATCCTCTAAGCCTCAAACTACCATCCGGTTATCAAGCAGGTGCTGTGTACTGTGGTATCAGGGCAGTGGTGGGATTCAGCCGGTTCGCACCACTTCGGCAGAACCGGTAGCTAATTTTTTGTTGCCCAGGCCCAGAATGGACTTCCGGAAGCGGCATCCACACAGAGACCTGGTTGTTCACCTATTTGAATCCCACCACTGTATCAGGGATAACTCGATTTCCTGTAACTAGGATAGTGTTGCCTTTGTGGTGTTGGAGGATGTACATGACAATATCCCTTCAGATATGGCAGTGTTGCTGAAGGTTGTCTACAGATGTAGTCTAACAGGGACCCAGAGCACCATACAGGCAAGTCCTTGCCCTGCCTCATACAACCACCACTGGCAAGGACAACGGTGATTAAATCCTCGCATTTATGGCCTTCGCAGATCTGTAAAGCAAGGTGAACTAAGATCGTTAGTGCAGTCACGCTTCACTTAATGACCAAATCACCAGTCCCCATTGTGGTTGCTGAATGAGGGCTTACCCGTAACTGTCTATACTGGAGAGTGCAGTGCCAAGGGCTGCTTTATATTCTAAAAAATACGTTATGTTTCACAGTATCTAAGAATAGAACCAGTGTTAGCCACATGAACATTCACTCTTGAATGCATTTCTTCCTGCGTGGTGCGTAGAGTGGATTTCAGCCTGCGGTGCTGGCAGCCTTGGACAAAAAATGGTGCCCCTCGGTCCTGCTATCCGAGAAAACCACTTTAGGATAAAGCTTGGATAAGCTTCATGGCATCTCATTAGGAGCTAAGCAACCCCTGTGGTTGTTGTTAGTGTGCTTGTGTGACATTAATTTCGCTAATGGACTTTGCGCCTTTGAGCGCACATAAACATCTCTGAGGTCCTGGTTTTCATTATGTCTGGCATTTCCCAGAAGGCGTCTCTTCTTTTTTCTTCCTCCCTCTTTCTTTCCGCTCTTGTGTTGTCATCAAAGAGATTGGTGCTCCTCTTTCACTAAGCCATGCTTTAACCATAGCTTATTGAATCAGCGACCATGGGCGGGGTTCCCACTACCCCTAGATCCCTAAAGCATGGTGTTCCACCACTCAGGCTAGGTTCTGCACCACACAGTAACTCAAAGCCAAACAAGCTTTATTGTAGTTGAGTGCGATGTGTGAACACAGTAAGGAGTTGGACAATCTCGGATTAAAACCAAATCTCAGCCATGAACTTACTGCTGAATCGCTACTGACAGAATTTTGTCTCGCATCTTTTTCTTTGAGGACCAGCATGGGGTCCTGAGTAGTAGTCTGTATTGTGTTCATTAGCATCGTGATAGATAGATAGATAGATAGATAGATAGATAGATAGATAGATAGATAGATAGATAGATAGATAGATAGATAGATAGATAGATAGATAGATAGATAGATAGATAGATAGATAGATAGATAGATAGATAGATAGATAGATAGATAGATGGATGGATGGATGGATGGATGGATGGATGGAAACTATAGATATAGATAGATAATAGATACTGGATAGATAGATAGATAGATAGATAGATAGATAGATAGATAGATAGATAGATAGATAGATAGATAGATAGATAGATAGATAGATAGATAGATAGATAGATAGATAGATAGATAGATGTAGGTAGATAGGTAGATAATAGAAATAGAGAAAGAGATAGAGATAGATAATAGAAATAGAGAAAGATAGATAGATAGAGAGAGAGAGAGAGAGAGAGAGATGGATGGATGGAGAGATGGATGGATGGAGAGACGGATATAGATAGATGGATAGATAAAGATAAATGAGAGATGATATATAGAGATAGATAGAGATGGAGAGATAGAGATGGAGAGATAGACGATAAATATAAAGAGATATAAGATACATAGAGATAGGGATGGATGGATGTTTTTGGTGTACTGTTGTTTAAGAGATGCGTCATCTTGAAAACCACCAATTTCCTGGTTTGAAGAAATTCCTTTGGATTTTGCTTTTTGTAAGCAAAACTTTCCACAGAAGAATCAAAAGAACAGTAAGATCTGTACCCCCCCCCTTTTTTTCCCCGGCTGATGCGCTATGCAATGAGTTATGTGGTCAACCTGGTTTTCCGTTGATGCTTTCTGTTTGCATAGTTAAAACATGATGGAAAAGATGCTGAGCCAAACAGCATTTGTGAAGGTTGAAATGAGTCACCTTGTCATTGTTGTTCCATGGGTTACCACAGAGCTAAATAATGCATGTCAGGAACAAGGGCCACCACCTCTGACCGCTTGATGGCTTTGCCAGGCTTTGCATGGCATGTTGAGGCCCACGCTCCCCCCCCAAAAAAGGGGACAAGACCAGGCTCTGTTTGCAGAAGGGGGTCAGGAATGTTAGGGGTCAAGTGGGGGCCTTGAGCATCTACAAAGCTAATGACCTCCACAGCGGTCCTTGATACCTTCCCCTGCAATGCAAACATGGAGCACAATTTTTCACCCCACTCTCTCTGGGGGGCACACAGAGATGCCCCAGAGGTTGTTTTTAACTTGGATGGTTTTTGAATCGGAGCCACGGAATTTTTCTTATGGTGTCCTTAGAGGCTGGTAAGAATTCACAGGTAGTCCATCTATTGATAAATGTAATAAACATGTTTTTACTTAGCTGATATAATAAGAACTCTACTAGCTTAAATATGAGATAGTAGACATTAAGAGAAAAAGAGAGGAAGTATTTGATATTGAAACAAGAGAAATTTGGGTTACTAAATTTAAGACATTTGGAAATTAATGGAAAATAAGAATGTTATACTGTATTATTAATTAGATGATGTAAGATGGTGAGAAATAGAATATATTCATAGATAAGACGTGTATCCCGAATATTAGACTTTGTGATGAATTGTGATAAAGGGAACTTTGGTTACTTAAAACTTGGAAATTATAAATATTAAACGTTAAATGTAAAAATTAATGGGAAATTAAAAATTGGGAAAAACCAATTAGGACATTGATTGCCTATAAAGACGGAATGATAAAATAACCAGGATATGTATAAGGTAAAAATTATTGATAAATGTAAGAATGTTATCTTTATTTAATTGATATAATAAGAATTGTATTAGTTTAAACATGAGACAGTAAACACTAAGGGGAAAAGAGAGGAAATATTTAATGTGGTAGTTTGAGACTTGTACTAAAGATACTTGTATGTCACTGAATTATCGATTAACCCAGCCGCCACGTTGCTTTTTAAATACTTAAATGTAAAATTAGAAAATCAATAAAACATTAAAAAAAAAAAAAAAAGAATTCACCGGTAGTCCTTGGCTTACAACCACAGCTGAGCCCAAAACTTCTGCTAAGTGAGACTCTTGTTAACTGGGCTTTGCCCCATTTTTACGACTTTTCTTGCCACACTGTGGTTGATAAGTTAGTAACCCCGTTGTTAAGTGGATCTGGCTTCCCCCCCCCCATCGACTTTGCTTGTCAGAAGGTCGCAAAAGGGGATCACGTGACACCCCCCCGGGACGCTGCGATCGTCATAAATATGAATCAATAACCAAACCTTTGAATTTTTTGATCACGTGACCACGGGGATCGTTAAGTGTGAAAAACAGTCAGAAGTCACTTTTTTCAGTGCTTTTGTAACTTTGAACGGTCACTAAACGAACAGTTGAAGGCTGAAGACCTTATCTATCTATCTATCTATCTATCTATCTATCTATCTATCTATCTATCTATCTATCTATCTATCTATCTATCTATCTATCTATCTATCTATCTATCTATCTATCTATCCATCCACCTCTATCTATCTATCTATCTATCTATCTATCTATCTATCTATCTATCTATCTATCTATCTATCTATCTATCTATCTATCTATCTATCTATCTATCTATCTATCTATCTATCTATCTATCTATCTATCTATCTGATTTTTGTAGCTGCCTATCTCAGCAAAGGCTCTGGGCAGCTGGCAATTCAAAAGCATACGTTACAATTTAATATATTGTAATAAGGGTGTTGGGTCACCTTTGTGCCCATTGTTCAGTACAAATACAGGAAAAGCCCACAATCTCCAGATTGGGGGGGGGGGCTGAATTAAACATCACATCTTTCCTATTTATTTATGTGGCCTGTGTAGGAAGCTCTCGGTTCTATTTTGCCCCATTATGCAGAATTGGAATAGTTCAAAAAAAAAAAAAAAAGCGCTAATTATATCTCTTTCTGCTACCGGTCTTTCTCTCCCAGTCTCCTAATCTTTGCTAACCCGTGATTTTTCCTCTTCTCTCCATCTTTCCCTCCCCACTAATTGCTGCAGCATTATAAAAGTGTTATTATCTACAGCTGCAAACTCGTGGGTTTTTTTTTTTTTTTTTTTACTATAAAGTCCCCATAATTGGGGAATCCTGACAAATTGCCTATTCTTCCAGTAAAGCCTCTGCAATCAAAATATTTTTTAAAGGACATTATAATGAAAATGCTTGCATGTTTAAGGAGGGGGGAGAGACTTTCTGGGTGTCATCGTTTCATGATTTCTCACTATTTATGTAATATGTTTCAAAGCTTTGCAGCTGTTAGCTACAGTAATCCATACAATAATTGGCCAGGATGATCCCCCAATTACTAAGGAAGGCATAAGCCACCCTTTTTAATTCAGGGCTGAAGTGAGGGTCTGTGCAGGGCATCTTCACAATCACACTAGGCTGATGATTAATCTGCCTTCCTTTTTAATCATCTGGTTTTTCGATGAAGTCAGACTTGATTGGGTTTGCATAACAAGCCATGAATCAGGGTTTAATAACCCATTCGCTTGGTTCACAGAACACCCTACAGCCTGAAACCATGGTTTAGTCTGCTCCGATTGTTAGGCACAGGGAGTCCTCTACTTACGACCACAATTGAGCCCAAAATTTCTGTTGCTAAGTGCATTTTGCCCTATTTTATGACCTTGCTTGCCACAGTTGTTAAGTGAATTGCTGCAGGTGTTAAGTTAGTAATACGGTTGTTAAGTGAATCTGGCTTCCCCCATTGGCTTTGCTTGTCAGAAAATCACAAAAGGGGATCACATGACCCCGGGACACTGCAACCGTCATAAATACATGCCAGTTGCCAAACATTCAAATTTTGATCATGTGACTGCAGAGATGCTGCAACGATAGTAAGTACCAGTCAGTTTCCAAGCATCCAAATTTTGATCACATGACGATGGTGATGCTGCAACGGTCATAAGTGTGAAAAACGGTCATAAGTCATTTTTCCCCATGCCGTTGTAACTTCAAACGGTCACTAAACGAATTGTAAGTCGAGAACAACCTTAGTCTTTTTAGAAGTTTTTCTTTTTGCTTATGCAGACAAACCATATCTCAACAAAACATCGGTAATAGTAACAAATCTATCAAACAAAAATTTGCAAACAGCACCAGTGCTACAATTAGGGGGAAATGCACCTATTGGGAGTATATAAAACTGTAAATTTAAGGAAAGATAATGCCAACTTAAATACGCACATTCATTATTTCTGTCCAAGGCAACATTTATATAGTTCATTAAAATAACACACACAAAAAGGGAGAGAGAAATCCATTTGACTTCAGCAGAACCTTGATTTTATGGGCTAATTGGAGAGAAGAGGGTGCCTTTTGGATCCGAGTGTCTTTTAAATGAAATTGATGTCATTTAAGTCATTGTGTACATCATGCACGTGATTATCTAATGAGTGCAAATCGCAGCCCTTTGTGTTCGTTTATCTTTATGAACTTGAAGCACGTTTTATGCCAATTGTTGGGATTGTTTAGGAAAAACTGAAGTTCGTTGCGCAAGGCTGACGCTTGAATTAAATTTTAATCTGCCGCATGGCAAGTCTGATCTGTGCCTCTGTTTGCAGGTGAAGGATTTGATCAAGTTCCTGGACCCCACTGGGCTTGGCGTGATCAGCTTTGAAGACTTCTGTCGGGGGATTTCTGCAATCAGAAATGGAGGTCGGTTTCTTTTTATATAGGTGGATCAGAAGGACCCGAAATAGGTCCAAAACTTGGAAGAAGTCCTTCCTACTTCTCCCAGATCCTCATTTGGGAGGAGTTTCATCACATTGATGGGACATAGATAGATAACCTTTATTGTCATTTTTTCCCCCTGTGGGCACAATGGCACACATTACAAATGAAATTTAGTTGCTTCCTCTCAAAGTGTACACATACACAACACACATTTAAACATACTATATACAACATATGTATAGACCAGGGGTAGGCAACCTTGGCTCTTTTATGACTCGTGGACTTCAACTCCCAGAATTCCTGAGCCAGCCATGCTGAGGGGAAAGGGAGAGGTTTCCAAGCTGAGCCATGCTGGCTCAGGAATTCTGGGAGTTGAAGTCCACGAGTCATAAAAGAGCCAAGGTTGCCTACCCGACCTAGATTAATAAAACACCATAAATTATAAATGTCATTTAGGCCATCTAACCCTTGAAGTGGCAGCATTGTTTATATATATCAGGGGTCTTCAAACTTGGCCCTTTTATGACTTGTGGACTTCAACTCCCAGAATTCCTGAGCCAGCCATGCTGAAGGGAAAGGGAGAGGTTTCCAAGCTGAGCCATGCTGGCTCAGGAATTCTGGGAGTTGAAGTCCATGAGTCATAAAAGAGCTAAGGTTGCCTACCCCTGGTATAGACCTACACCCTTACATATAAGTAACATATATTCTAAGCCCATTTTGTGAACATTCATGGCTCTTTAAAACAAGATGAACAGAGTGGAAGACCAAAGCTATTCCCATTCCATTGGATTAGGAAAGCAAGTGCACCCCAATTTTGGGGACAACTGGCCAAGGTTTGGGGGTCTTCAGGTCATATTTTTATGTATCTGGCTTGTTACAACAAACCTTGTGTAATTTTAAACCAGAGTCCCTGTTTTCATAATGATCTGCTAAGCCCAGATTGGACAAAGCCTGAAAATCCTTCTATCTTTAACACACCATCCAGGGTAGTAGTAGAGCAGTAGTCACCAACCATCAAGGACTGGCTTCGTGGAAGACAATTTTTCCACAGACCCTGGGGCGGCAGGAACGTGCAACCTAGATCCCGCGCATGTGCAGTTTTGCTCGCCTGCTGCTCACCTCCAGCTGTGCAGCCCAGTTCCTAACAGGCCACACATCTGTACTGATCCACAGCCCAGGGGTTGGGGACCCCTGTAATTGAGGATGTAAAGTGTCCTCTTCCATATTCTCTTGGGGAGAAATTAGTTTTCTCTTAGGCCTATTAAGCAGGAATCCAGCAGTTGGTGATTTGAATGAACCTCTATGCTTCTAGTTAGATCCTCCCGGGAGATTAATCTCAATTCAGATGCTGGAAGCGGAGACACGTTCGTCTGGAATAACTAATTAGTTATTTGCATCCGCTGTCATCCACCGTGGTTCAGATTAAATAAATGGCTAAGATCAGATGAGAATAAATGGATGATCTAGGAGGTCTTGGGTGTGTATGTGTGTGAGAGACCGAGAGAGGGTAAGAGAGAATGAACGCATGCAACATTTGAATTTGGTTTTCCCTTCGGTTGTGATTACTCAGTTGGGAAACCGTTGTGTATCTTGATTTCATTTGATACAGTATATTTAATCTCCAAGGATTGGAAAATCTGTATAATCTGTTAGGAAGCAGCTTCTTGTGGACTTTGGGTAGACTTGGGAGCTAAGCAAGGCTGGAGGGGTTTAATGTTTGGGTGGAATACCTCCAGGAACTATCAGGAATATAGACCCATCTAGGAAGTTCAAACATCTCAGCAGAAGACAGGAACAGAGTGCGAGAATGTGGCATGGGTGTTCCGTGAGGTTGCCAGCAGCGGAGCTTGCATTGAAGGAAATTTTATCTTATCTCAGCAGGTGGCACTACCTGCTTGGCCTTCTCTGGGCTCAAATGCTAATCGGAGTCTGACCTTGTTAATATCAAATAGGAAGCCACCAGGAAATTTCTAAGCTACAGGCTGGCTTGAGAAGGTAAAGGTGAACCTTTCTGGAAGAAAATAATGTGGCCAGTTGGTTGCATCTGTATCGTGGCCCAGAAAACTACAGATAGCCTTAATGACCCTAATTGGGACTTGACACTTGGTTGTTGAGCAACATGGTAATTAAGTGAAGACCCCCACATGACTATGATGACTTAAGTGGCATTTTTGTGGTGGTACTTAAGTAAGGACCTTAGGGTCATTAAGAGACCTTAATGTGGCTTCCGGCTGGCTTCCCCATTGATTTTATTCGTCGGAAGCTGGCAGGGAAGGTGTCCAATGCTGATCACATGACTATGGGATGCGAAGACAGTTGGAAATGTGGGCTGGTCACTGAGTGTCCAAATTTAGATGATGATTACATGGATGCTGCTTTGGCTGAAATTGTGAGGACTGGTCATTAAGTACCACTCATTCAGCACAGTTGTAAATTTCAAATGGTCATTAAATGAATGCTTATTAAATGGGGACTTAAAGTATGGATTTTCCCAGGAAATCACACCAGAATATGAGCTCAGGTGGTGCAAAGGATTTTGGGTTTCAACTGTGTTTCTCAACCTTGGCAATTCTAAGATGAGTGGACTTCAACTCCCAGAATTCCCTAGCCAGCATGCTAGCTGGGGAATTCTGGGAGCCGAAGGCTATAAAAGCAGTATGAAGTGATATACGAGTCTAAGTGCTATTGCAATTACTATGCTTCTGGTCTGCTTAGCAGGACACATACACTGATAGTGTGAAGATGGGCGTTTGTGAGTTGTGTGGCACGACTAAGGATTGGAGGGGGTGTGAATGCTCTGGGTGGTTGTTTTTTTTAATTGTTCCTTTGGGCAGGAACACAATCCCGTGGATATTGTACTGAAGAGTTGAGTTGCAAACCTCTCCTTAGCAACCACGAAGATATACAATGCACCATCTGCAGTTGCCCCGAGTGGGTGCCTGGAGGGGGAATGAGTTGGTGATGGTGTGTTGAGTTTGCTCAGTATTGTTTAAGCAGCAGCATGGAGGGGGGGGGACGGTTTCTCACACGATGGCATTCCTCACGGTTTCCCAGTTGCAGCTCCCAAAAGAGGCTGCGATTGTTGGGTTGCGAGCAATCAAAACAACGTATTGGGGACCTGCACAGTAGGGAATTCCTTGAGGATTTATAGAAACAAAACAAAAGGAGTAAATTAAGGTGGGCAACAAAATACAGATAGTCCTTATTACATCATTCATTTAGTGACCGTTCAAAGTTACGACAGCACTGAAAAAAAATGACTTGTGACTGTTTTTCACACTTACGACCGTCGCAGCATCCCCAGGGTCACGTGATCAAAATTCTGACACTTGGCAACTGGCTCATATTTATGACGGTCGCGGCGTCCTGGGATCATGTGATCCCCTTCTGCGACCTTCATCCAAGTCGATGGGGGAAGCCAGATTCACTTAACAACCGTGTCACTAACTTAACAATTGCAGTGACTCACTGAACTGTGACAAAAAGGGTAGTAAAATGGGGCAAAACTCACAACAACTGTCTCGCTTAGCAACAGAAATTTTGGGCTTATTGTAAGTCAAGGATTACCCATATTGAAGCGCAACCCGGGCAATGCTGTGATTTTTGTAATGGTTGCACCGCCATGCGCTCTCCCGGGGCATTCTGGGACCGGACCTAGAAAATGCTGTGATGAGGCTCTTTGTGAGTCCTCTTTGTGGTGTCTCAAGAAAAGAAGGAGGCTGTTTTTAAATAGCTCTGCCGCTGAGCATACATTTTGCTCGAAGAAATGCTTCCTATTATTTTTCCTGATTTGCTGAATTGGAATGTCGACAGCTTCACGGAAGAGAATAATTTGCACAGACGGCCCATGTGGCTTAAAAAGTCCTGGCTGAGGAATGTAAAGGAAAGTTTGGGGGCCAGTTATTTCCCCAATATCTAATCCAGGCTTGGTTTGTGTTGAATGGTTGCATTAAGTATGCTTTGTTAACCCAGCCGCTGAGATTGCCAAAGCTTCGTGTACAAATTCTCTACAAAGGAAAGGAGAATCTGTATTTTTCTATGAAGCTCACCGGAATTAACTTTGGCTGATGGAATTCTTATCATCACTTCTTCTTTTTTTATTAGTTCAACTGCCATGCAGTTCTTCAGGCACGCTGGTTGAGGAATTCTGGGAGTTGAAGTCCACAAGTCGTAAAAGGGCCAAGTTTGAAGACCCCTGCTTTACACTAATCTAGATCTCATTTATTGGAGCCACGGTTGTAATCCAAGAATGCTTTCAGTGATCTTTCTCTTTGCAAATAACTTCACTCTGCTCTTCCTCCAACAGATCCAGACAGTCAGCTCTGCCCAATGGGGTACACTCCTGATGACCCGACTCCTGCGTGCGCTGATGAATTTGATGACTTTGTGACATACGAGGTAAGCGAAAACATACCCACCCAATGGCTCTTGGTCACTTCCGTTGGCTTAAGTGCGTCTCATTGGTTACTTTAGAGAATGTGAGAGAACGTGGATGATGCTTAAGAAGCACCTTATCTCTGATAGCTTCTGAAAGATTTCTATAGCAATAGCACTTAGCACTTAGACTTATATGCCGCTTCACAGTGCTTTACAGCCCTCTCTTAAGTGATTTACAGAGTCAGCATCTTGCCCCCAACAATCTGGGTCCTCATTTCACCGACCTCGGAAGGATGGAAGGCTGAGTCAATGGCAATAGCAATAGCACTTAGACTTATATACCGCTTCACAATGCTTTACAGCCCTCTCTAAGCGGTTTACACAGTCAGCATCTTGCCCCCAACAATCTGGGTCCTCATTTTACCGACCTTGGAAGGATGGAAGGCTGAAGCAACCTTGAGCCGATCAGGATCGAACTGCTGGCAGCCAGCAGAAGTAGCCTGCAGTACTGCATTCTAACCACTGTGCCACCACAGCCCATTATTTTAGGAGGCAGTTCTCTTCCTTGGTGCAAGAAGATCTGTCTTTCTGCTTTCAGTTCTGATAGAATGCTGCATTCTTCTGCCTGGAATGCAAGTGGCAAATTGTGAATGGTGGCTGGAACAAACTTACCTAGGCCCCACCAATATAACATCTGCCATCCTGATGGAGTCTATGACATGTTCTCCAAACTGCCCTTTTGACCTTGTGATGTATTAAAGTCTCCATGGGTCTTGATTTCTGATGACTTCACTATGAAGTTATTTGGGGTAACAATGTAGAATGGTGTAACTTTACTTTCTAATAGTGCAAAAAAGATACAGAGACCTTAGAAAGAGCAACAAAGATGATAAGGGATCTGGAGATTAATGAATGGTGAAGGGAACATTAGGTATGTATAGTCTAAGGAAGAGAAGGATTGGGGGGGGGGGACATGATAACTGTTTTCCGGTTCATGAGGTGGTCTCACAGAAAAGAGGGAGTTGACTTGTCCTTCAAAGCACTGGAGGATAGGGCAAGAAGCAATGGATGGAAACTAATCAAGGAGAAGGGCAACCTAGAACTAAGGAGAAATTTCCTGACGGTGCGAACAATTAATCAGTGGAACGGCTTGTCTCCAGAAGTTGTGGGTGCTCCATCACTGGAGGTTTTAACCAGAATGGTATAAGGACTAGCAGACTTCTAAGATCTGTTCCAGCCCTAGGATTCTATGATTCTATTTATATCAACCTCCCCGTCTAGTCTACAATTTTGATATTTCCTAATGATCTGCCTTCCAGCCCCGTTTAGCTTTTGAGATTAGACAGAGTTAGACGTTCCTATTGCATTGCCCGATCTTCTGTTTTCCAAGCTTGCAATTTTAGGACAGGTCTTTTAGGCAACTATTGCTTTCATGTGTGGGCCCTAGTGCGACATGTTTCAAAATTGTGTTCCTGTCGGTTTTAATGGTGAGCCACTGCTAGGGAAAGGTGCATGCTGATGTTTTAGATAGAGAAAATCCCTGGCAGAATGAGCTTCTGAAACTGACTATTTCTAGAACAAGATGGGATTGTGAAATTGATTAGAGAATTGACAAAGTGCAAGGGAACATTGTAAGAGAGAAAGCTACCCCTAATTTCTGCTTGATGGGTTGATGAGCAGGAAAGGAATATCAATCAATCAATCAATCAATGGGCTGGGTTGCTATTACAGACTATATCAGAAAGCAAATACCTGTAAAAACCACTGAAAAATGAAACAATGCAATCCAATATTTTTGAATCATTTAATTAGCCAAGTGTATTGTAGGAAGTGATTTGGGAACTGATTGTTGTGAATAACAGAAAACTAAGACTTGAATTAAGTAGAAAATCAACACGGCAGTGTGGAGTTTTAACGAGAATACAGTATTGTGAAAATGGACAGAAAACAGGTTTTTCCTCTTTGTGTTTTGAGACCAGACTTTGGCATATCTGGTGAGATCCCCAGGCCAAAAAGGGCTGCTCCCTGCTCAGCTGGAATTGTCAGGGATTAAACCTGGGCATAGCAGACATTCCTTCACTGAATTATAGCTTATTTCCTAAATCCTGACTGGGAGCAGGTAGAGTTTATAATAATTACTGGACATAGTGAGCTGCAAAGCATGCACTAACATGCGCAGCCCGGTACAGTTGCAATGAATAAACTACAATATTGATAAAGAATAAAGATTATTATTTTTCTTTCTGCAAAATGTTATGGCAAAGGTATACTTTTGAACGGTTGCTAAGTCATCAGTCCTAAATTGAGGACTATGTATTTTTTTTTTCTACTCCTGTTCTGTTCGGTAGCCTCTGACCTATAACAGGGATATGTAAGGAGAAAAATTGGGGCAAATAACCTTTTGAGCTGACTTTTAACCCGGGAGGCCAAGCAACAATCAGACGTTGTATGTCTCCGTGGGTGCCGGCGCGAATGGGCAGAACTGGAATAACTTCATGGAAGGCAGTTATGTGGGCTAATGAACAGAGGTGGAGGAAGCAAGCCAGCTTGCAAATATAGAAAAGTGTGGAGTGATAACGTAAATCCAGTGTGTGCATACCTGTCTCCTGAGAGAGTTAGCTATAAAGAGAAGCCTTTTTTTTTTCATCGCTTCAGCCCATATTCATGGTTTTTTTTTGTTCTGCTGAGAAGAACGGGCTGTTTCCCCTTTTATTGATTATAGGCCAGGGATGGCGAACCTTTTAGAGACCGAATACCCAAAAACTGCCCCGCTCCACCCCCACCCTGCCCGCTCCACCCCCCAGCCCACCCGCTCTGCCCCTGCTCCGCCCCCCAGCCCGCCTGCCCCGGCCCACCCACCCCCGCTCCACCCCTGGCCCACCCACCCGCCCGCAGGGCCACCCACCCGCCCGCAGGGCCACCCACCACCTCCACGGCCCGCTGCAGATCACCCAGGAGGCCCTGCAGCGCCATGGCAGCCATGCCCTCTGCCTGCACCCCACAGCATCATCTGCGCACAACGGGGCGTGAGGGCGGAGTCTTGTTCCTATTGCCCGGCTGCCATGTGCTTGGTGCACTGCTGTGTGCGGGCCACGCCCGGGGGTGACTCTCCTCCGGGGGGAGATGCTGTTGAGGAGGGGGCCACGGGTGGAGGCGGGGTTAGGGCGATAGCGCACGTGCCCACAGAGAGTGCTCTGAGTGCCCCCTCTGGCACATGTGCCATAGGTTCGCCACCACTGTTATAGGCTATCAAGTTGCGGCAAAAAAGGTTGTAATGTCCTACTGACTCACTTAATCAACTGATAGGCGTGAAAGGTCAGAGAAGGTCCAAATAAACTGACTTATTGCTAAACAGCCTGTTGCACAGGAATCTTCTCAACTTAGGTTAGCACCTGCTAGAAGTTAGAAAAGGGACAATGGAGTTCAAGTGGGGGGTGGACTTAGCTTGCTGGTGGCTACGTAGGGATTCTAGGCTGATCCCTCTTTTCACTCCACCCCCAGGTTCTGCCACTCCTTCCCCTAAATCAACAGAAATTCTGGTCCAATTGTCGTAAGTCGAGAACTCCATATATGGGCAGGCTGGAAACGAAGCAGATTAATTTATTTATGCTTCTTTTACATCAGTTTTATAGCATCAATTTCACAGATCTGGGTGCTATGCGATAAAAGCTTCTGATAAAGCAGAAAGCCGCCCCCAGCTTCCCTCCCCTTCACCCTCATTAAAACCTAATCAAATGATAATGAAATACTTAAATTCTTTATAATGAGCCAGTACTGTGCCTGGCTAAGCATGTGGGCTACTACTAGTGAGAAAGTGATGGCCCTTCTCTTGTTTTTGTGGAGAAGGTTCCATGATAGATTTTTCTGTCCTGCTGGTGTTTCCACAGACTTACACAGTTGTAGGTCCCTCAAATGTAGCTCTTGGCTGGGATCATTTTTGTTTAGTGTTTTAGGAAGAGGGTCTTCAAGGTTCCTTGAGTTATCTCATGGGTGGGGTTTAGCAGAGGAGACAGGTCAGGCCCTGTTCTCTTTAATTTTTTCCTTGGCTACTCATGGGCAATTACTAAGACCATTGAAATTTGGTCCTCTGAGAATCGAAATCCTGAAAAATACAGGATATTAGTAAGGATTAAGTAGCTGAAAGTATTAGGAGGCTAGGAAGCAATTTTGGAACAGGTTTCCCAGTGGGAAAAAAAATAAAAATAACACAAACCACAGGTAGTCCTTGACTTACAGTAGTTCATTTAGTGACTGTTCAAAGTTATAACGGTACCGAAAAAAGTGACATGACCATTTTTCACACTTAACGACTTTTGTAGCATCCCCATGAGCATGGAGATCAAAACTCATATGCTTGGCAGCTGACTCGTACTTATGACCGTTGCTGTGTCCCAAGGTCATGGGATCCCCTTTTGTGACTTTCTGACAAGCAAAATAAGTGGGGAAGCCAGATTCACTTAACAACCGTGTTACTAAGTTATCCACTGTGTGTGGCGAGAAAGGTTGTAAAATGTGGCAAAACTCACTTAACAAAGGTCTCACTTAACAACAGAAATGTTGGACTCAATTGTGCTTGTAAGTCAAGGACTACCTATAATAGTAACCAGGGGGAAAGGGAAAAAATTAGTTTTTGAAGAGTTTAAAAAAAAATAATCCAAATTTTCTGAGTTGGCAATGCTGCCCTCTGCTGACTGTCCAAAGTATCTGATCTCGGTGATCCTCCAGAAACTGCAAAGATAGAAAGAGGAATAAATTCAGCAACTATTATCCGAACGCCAGTGTGTGAAATAGAACAGTACAATTATCTGTCTGTAACATCTGGAAATGCCTGAACCGAGAGCTGAAAAACAAAACAAACAGTGGAGGAAATCCAGAGAGTTGAGTGGATGGAAATTGTTAAAGGAAAGTTGGATTTATTTATAACTGTTTGCGGGAAATAATACTCTTTTGAACAGAAACAACAAGGGACCTTGCAGCCTCTTGGAAAGGAACTAATTTATGAACCACCGAAGAGTTTATGGATCACACATTGTCAGTTGCAAAGGATTTAATTGGGAGACAGAGTCCATAATCTGATGGTGGATTGTGTGCCTCAAAACTTTTAGGAGATAAGAAATTTATTAATCTTTAAGTTATACATCACCTCTTCACTCGATATATTGGATGGGCGAGAGAGGTGCACCCAGCATTGGTCACAAATAGCGAGAGGCACCTCCTGCATTGTAATTAATATTTAATCCATTCATATTACTATTATTGTTAATAGCTGTTAGCTACAGCAGCTAAGGAGAGCCTCCATTTATAAGAGAAGTCTGCCTGTGAGTAGTGGGTGCTGTCAACAGGCCTTATTCATAAGCTCCCAGGGAAGAATCAGACTAGTTCCTACTGCCAGATGGACCGAATGGATCTGGATGAATGCAGCAAGATGTGGTTTGGGATTAACTGACCAGGCATGCATGCCTTATTTGTGGAGAGTTAATATTTACTTGATTTTCTTCAAAGATGTTTCAGGACTTTGGAACAGATCACGAGGACAGAAGTTCTCAAGAGTATGCAAAGTCCATTGCTGTGGGTATAGCTTATTCAAAAGAGATGTGTGTGAAACTCAGAAGGACTTGCAATAAAACCAGTCTTGCACTGAAGCAGCCCATCATCAGAGGGTGCCCCCAATCCATCCATCCTTCCTTCCTTCCTTCCTTCCTTCCTTCCTTCCTTCCTTCCTTCCTTCCTTCCTTCCTTCCTTCCTTTCCTTCCTTTCCTTCTTTCCTTTCCCTTCCTTTCCCTTCCTTCCTTCCTTCCTTCCTTCCTTCTTCCCTTCCTTTCCTTCCTTCTTTCCTTCCTTCATTCCTTCCTTCCTTCCTTCCCTCCCTCCCTCCCTCCCTCCCTCCTCTTCCTTCCTTCCTTCCTTCCTTCCTTCCTTCCTTCCTTCCTTCCTTCCTCCTCCTTCCTTCCTTCCTTCCTTCCTTCCTTCCTTCCTTCCTTCCTTCTTTGCCTCTGGGCAGCTTGCAATTCAAAAAAAAATCTGTTGCAATCAAAATACTAAAAACATTTTATAACAACAACAACAAAAACAATAGAAACATCCAAAAGAGCAACCAGGATACCTGGCTAGTTAGCAATATAGCCAGGGAACGGGGTCCTTGATGGATTCAGCACCGAAGTCTCAGGAACATAACCAGGTTTTAGGGCCTTGCGAAAGGCCAACAGGATTGGGGCCATTCTGATCTGCGAAGGGAGAATGTTCCATAGATCAGAAACCACTACAGAAAAAGGCCCACCTTCTAGCCCCCCCAGCTGACACTCTTTGGCTGAAGGGATCTGCACCATGCTATTCTGCTCGATCTCTACCCATTAGGTGGTCCCTCCCGCCTGTTCCCCCGCAAATTCCCTCCCCCCCCCAGGTAAAATGTTGGATATTGGCTCCAGCAGGCTTATCTAATTTGGGATGGATCAAAACATGAGCAGCCTTCCTTGGCAGAAGAACAGCCACCATGGAAGTCCAGCAATATTCAGAAGACTTCCCACCATCAGATGTGATGGCCCACTGCTTTTTTCACTTCTCTCTTTTTTCCCAAGCACTGCTCCCCACTGGATGCCTAGAAATGGAGAAGTTCCACAAACAATGCCTGTACTCCCCCTTTCTCTCTTTTTTTTTTTTGTCCCAAAGGCCCAGAAAACTCCCTTTAATTAAAGGACTCTGATCAAGTGGCAGAGAAATGAGGAAGTGAGGGAAGGGAATATCTCCTCCATAGCTGCTCAAGAACAAAAACTCTGTTCAGGAGTCCTGAGCTTAGTTTGTGTGGGTCTGCCCAGTTCCAGATTTCTTGATTCTTAGGTTCCCCCTTTTCCTGATTCCGTTCAGCAGAAAGCTGGGGGGGCTTTCTCCCTTCAGGAAGATCCAGGAGCAATGTTCAGCATTTACAGCCAAAACGGAGCCTTCGAGTAACCACCAATCACTCCCCAACTTAAAATCCTGATCAGGTCTGCTAGGATGGGCTGTGTGGTCCTTCGTCCAGCCCAGAGTGCAGCTCTTTAGGAAGGTAAACTTGGAAGACGCTTAGTCTGAGCTGGCTACTGGCCTGTAGGACTGCCCATCCTGCTTGGAAAAAGGTAGGAAATCAGCCGGAATGTTGTTTCCTTGAATCTGCTTAGGCAGCGAGTTGCAACTTTAAAATGGATTTCCTTGTTCCAGAGCTGGTGCGGGAAGGGGGGGGGGAAAGAGAGAAGAATTGACTCTCCGTTCAACGGAGAAACAGGTTGGGTGGGAAATGCCAGTTGGACACAGAGACGCAGTCCAGGTAAATCATTGGTTTGAAATAGCTGGGGAATTAACGCACCCTGGGTCTTGTTGAGGTCAGGAAAAGGGCTGTGCTACGCGAAGGAATACATAAGCAAAATATGCAGCGCCGGACGAGGGTTGGAAAACAGCCCTTTCAACCGGGCTTACCTGAGTTGCTGAACCAGGTGAGTTAAAGGCTCCGTGGCATCTGGGTGGAACGTCCTAAGCTTGGCGAGTGTGAAGTTTGGTTAGGAGGTGGGAGGTGGCTCAAGGTGTTGTGGGAAGCCACAACGGATTAATTCAGGAATGGTCTGTTGTCAGAATGCCACAGTGGGTTTGGATGGGCTAACCTTTAAGGTCCATAGAAAGGACTATTCTTGATACAAGAAGCAGGTTGTTGGGATATACCTGGGTGTAGGGAGGGGGCCTACAGAGCTTGTATTCTGCTGCTTGCCATTTTTGTTGTCCTGGATTTTAAAAATGGAAAGGTTAACAGCTGTTTTTCCCGGAGGGAACAAATCTTGGCATTTATTGGGGAAGTTGCAGGCTTCGTCAGCTTTCGTCTCTTGTACCGCTGGATGTTTAAAGCTTATTAAATGTTAGAAGCGAGGTGGGTGGGTGGGTGGGCGTCTTTAGAGCCTTTGGCTGGGTGAAGAGAAGCCCCTTGAGAGGAACTGAAGAAACTGAGGGAGCAAAGTTTGTAATTTTTTCCTGATGCAGTCTTGGATTTGGCGAAATAGAATCAGCTCATTTTATCATTAGATGACTTCATGATTTTATTCCAGGAGATGAGTTGTCGAAATTATTATTATTATTATTATTGGTTTGTTGCACAGTCAGCCAGATGTTTGGACTGGATTTGGCATTTTTTTTATCCACCTATCGAGTCCTTTTCAAGGACTTGGGATAGGCAGGTGTTGATGTTTTATAGTATGATTATTTCATTTATTTATATCTCGCTTTTATTATTTTTACAAATAACTCAAAGTGGCAAACCTTCTTTCTCCTCTTTTCCCCACAACAACAACCCTGTGAGGTAGGTTGGGCTGAGAGAAAGAGGGACTGGCCCAAATCACCCAGCTGGTGACTTTCATGGCTAAGGTGGGACTAGAACTCACCATCTCCTGGTGATTGGCCCAAAGTCACCCAGCTGGCAGCTTTCATGCCTAAGGCGGGACTAGAACTCACCGTCTCCTGGCTTTTAACCTGGTGCCTTAACCATTAGACCCAACTGGCTCATTTGCCTTTTGGGTTGTGCTGGTTCTGCTGAGAGGCATGTTTTGCACACAGCCATCGCTCGTTGGAATACAACAAATGACCAGGGTTGGGCTTCTGCATAGGTCGTAGTAAGGTGTCTTTTGGGAATTCTTTTTTCCTGAGGACTTCGGGGGTACAGTAGAGTAGTGGCGTATCTGTCATTGGGACCAAGTTCCTTTTTTGTTGTTGTTCGGGTTTATTTCTTTTATAACTCTCGACTTCTGAGAGGCGAGAAGTCCGTATCTCCATATCCTGCCTCTCTCCCCTCCACTCATTTTAAACCCAGGCTTTTGTTTTTAACAATCCTGCAGTTGCTGGAAGAAAGGATTTGTCAGGGAAGCTGGAATGTGTCGAGTCAGGAGTGCTGGTAATGCAAAAGCTTCCTTTCCAGGGGGATCTGTCAAGGGCACGAAGCAGCTGCCCAGGAGACTGGCTGGCCCTTCCTGGAGTTGTAAACGGAGGAGCTGGGGGCAAAGGCGTGTTAGCCAGCCAGGCAACAGTTTCAACCCCCCTTCAGCCTCCGATTTTATGGTCCTCTAAGTGAGAAACACGGATCCTCCTCTTCCTCCTGCCTATGGAGATTCTCAATCATCCAGGTCGTGCTTGTTCCAAAGGTGCTTTTTCCTTCCCTCAGCCTTCTTCCTCCCTCCCTCCCTCCCTCCCTCCCTCCCAAACTCTCTGGAACCCAAAACAGCCTTTTAACAAAGCATCAGTGACAGGATGGAAACTGCAGCAAAATATGGGTGTGCCCAACCTCCTGGTGCAGAAGGCTACCTAGCCAGCTGGGCCCCCTTTAATAATAATAATAATAATAATAATAATAATAATAATAATAATAATAATAATAATAATAATAATAATAATAATAATAATAATAATAATAATAATAATAATAATAATAATAACTGAAGCGTACAGATGATTGATATCGCTGTACCAGGAGATGCCAGAGTCAAAGAAAAAGAACTGGGAAAAATTACGAAATATCGCGACCTGGCCATCGAAACTGCGCCATTATGGATGAAACGTGTAACAGTGGTACCCATTGTCATCGGGGCACTGGGAACTATGTCCCAAAACTTTGCAAAACACATCAAGAAACTGCAGCTTCCTGCAATAACTCCGGCAATGCTACAAAAAACTGTGCTACTCAGAACATCTTATATTTTAAGGAGGTACCTGGTTGACACCTAGGATGCTGGCAGCAACCCGTGTCAACCATCAGCGCCAGCCAATTTGAATGTTCAGTTGACTGAGGTTCATGTTTAATGAATAATAACAATAACAATAACAATAATAATAATATTGTTGTAAGGGACCTTGGAGGTCATCTAGTCCAACCCCCTGCTCAGGCAGGAAACCCTACACCATTTCAGACAAATGGCTGTCCAGCCTCTTCTTAAAAACTTCCGGTGTTGGAGCATTCACCGCTTCTGGAGGCAGGTTTCAGAATACAGACGGTCCTCGCTTAACCGTCGAAAATCCCTATTCGGAATGCAAAGCTGAGCTGTGACCTTTCGCTTACGGGATTTTCTCCCTCCTCCAATTGACCGTTGAACATGTGACTTCCAATCGGTCAGCACCGACTCCCAAGCGGAGGGGTCTCGCTGACCTTTAAGTAGACTTTTCTGGTTTATTTTTAAAGCAACACCCTGGTGAACTTGATAAGGTTGTTTGGTTTGGCTTAGCTTGGTTTTCTCCTGGGGTCCTTCAAGAGTCATTGGCAAGATTTTTCGCTCCTATTCGGGCACAAGAAGGCTCTTCTCCAGAATTGGTTTCTATAGTACGGGGAAAGAAATGCCTCCGAATTGCTTGTTTTTGTATAATTTTATTAAAGATCAGACCGAATGCAAACTAATGTAAAGTGAAAAAGAAAAAGAAGAACGAAATCAAAGAGAAAGCTAACAGTTCACGAAAGGGGGAAAAATAAAAGAGAAATAGAAAAGAAATTAAAAAGATAGAAGCAGCTCCTGATCTTCTTTACAGCAGTTATAAATACAATTATAAATTTACCTGTGGTTACAGCATAGCTGGTCTTCTTTTTACAATCTATCCTGTCTATTCATCACAACTGTAAAGCATAAGTTCATCTTTTTCTGTTACATGCAAAAAAATCGACAAGGGGTTTTCAGTCACCATAAAACACAGACAATTGTCTTTTCTCTCTCTTTTTCTCTCACAAAGAAGTTAAATCTCGCCATCTCAGCAAGTTCCATCATTTTCACTCATCATTCCTCCGTTGTGCACAATGCCAAATCTTTCAATTTTATACAGTCATTTTGCTGCAGTTACCACCTTTTAAAAAAAAAAGCTCCGTGACTTTTTCCCCCCAGCTGTTTGTCCATCAATCCCAAAAGAAAAAAAAAACCCCTCTGGTTTCAATTGTATATTAATCTTTAAAATCCTCTGAAGCAGTCATTTCAAATTGCTTTTTAACAAGAGCCAATTGTCATTTTAAAATGCTGCCGTTTCTGATACCTTTTCAGCGGTATCTTGAGACTCGCAGCTCCGTGATTTTATAGTTATAAAATTATATTTATAAAACATAATATGACTGATTTCCAGGGTGGACTGGCGGTGCAGTTAGAAAGATTTGCAAGTTGCCTGTGCGTTGAGACACACAGCAGACAAAACTGCCTAATTTGAGAAGGGTCTCTGGGACCTGGACAAATCAAAATTGTCCAACAAAGATCACACAAACATTTATTCTGATAGGTCAGTTCATGAAAATGTACAGAGCACTAAATCTGGTTCATGGATCTGTCCCAGCCATGGTTTTGTTAAGCATGGCATATTGCGTTGATGTCAGGCAACCAGGACCACATGTTAAGATGATTTATTGCTCCTGCCTCTACACAAAAATCTAGTCAACTAATGGTCAGCACTAAATTGGAACTAGAAAAGAGTCAATGGAATTCAAGACGGTTTGGATCTAGACCAGAGGTCCCCAACCTTTTGGGCACCAGGGACCGTTTCCGTGGAGAGAGGTTTTTCCTTGGACCGGAGAGTGCGTGGTTTTGTGTGCTGCCTGCATCTCACAGATGGGGCTTTGTTTGTGCAGACTGGTTGCTGGCATGCCGTGGCCCGGTACTGGTTCACGGCCCGGGGGTTGGGGACCCCTGAACTAGGCAATGCCAGGGCGTTAAACCATCCTTAAATTGCTAGCTTAGTGTTAAGGGCAAATGCAGCCAATAGTTACAATAGCCATGCTTATAAAGCAGAGGTCCCCAACCTTTTGGGCACCAGGGACCGGTTCTGTGGAGAAAGGTTTTTCCGTGGACCAGAGAGTGTGTGGTTTTGTGTGCTGCCTGTATCTTGCGGATGGGGCTTTGCTTGTTTGTGTGGACCGGTTGCTGGCAGGCCACGGACCGGTACTGGTCCATGGACCGGGGGTTGGGGACCCCTGATCTAGACCATTTGTGGGAACGTAAGGATTCCAGACTGATTCCTTCTTGACTCTCCCCAGGCTCTGCCCATCCTTCTCTATATCAAACTAGGGATGCTGGGTTCATACATTGCACTAAACCACAAACCAGTTATTACAGGTAGTCTTTGACTTACAACAGTTCATTTAGTGACCACGTTACAACAACACTGAAAAAAGTGACTGTTTTTCACACTTACGACTCTTGCAGCCTCCCCTTTCACGTGGGCCAAAATTCAGACTCTTGGCAACTGGCACGTGTTTATGACGGCTTCAGTGTCCCGGGCTCAGGTGTGACCCCCTTTTGCATGCTTTCTGACAAGCAAAGTCAGTGGGGAAACCAGATTCACTTAACAATTGTCTTGCTACCTTAACAACTGCAGTGATTCACTTCACAGCTGGGGCAAGAAAGATCACGAAATGGAGCAAAACCCACTTAACAATAGAAATTTTGGGCACAATCGAAGTTGCAAGTTGAGGACTAAGTGTACTGGGTGACGTGCTCCCTGTTGAAGATGTCTTGCAGTCTTCTTTTCCTTTGTTGTGCTTGGTGCAGGCTTGCCATCAATCTCTGCTTCTCCTTTTGCCTTCCGTAGGCCAATGAGGTGACGGACAGCGCGTACATGGGCTCCGAGAGCACCTACAGCGAGTGCGAGACCTTCACGGATGAGGACACCAGCACGCTGGTCCATCCTGAGATGCACGACGAAGTGGAGACGGACAGTGCTGTCGATTCCACGGTGCATTCGGAATTCATGGAGCCGGAGGAAACGGAGAACGGGTATTGATTTGACTTATTATTTGAAATATATATACATAGTCACCCATCTTTCAACCAACTCTGGACAGCTCCCAGAGATTTTTTTTTAAAAAAACAAACCCATATAAAACTAAAGAGAAATTTCCTGATGGTGAGAACAATTAGTGGTGTGGCTTCCCTCTAGAAGCTGTGGATGCTCCATCATTGGTGTTTTCAAGGAGAGACTGGACAGAATGGTATAAGGCAGGGGTCTTCAAACTTGGCCCTTTGATGACTTGTGGACTTCAACTCCCAGAATTCCTCAGCCAGCGTGCCTGGCTGAGGAATTCTGGGAGTTGAAGTCCACAAGTCATCAAAGGGCCAAGTTTGAAGACCCCTGGATTAGAATCTCTTGCAAGTAAAGAAAGGGATCATCCATATAAGCACACCATTCAGCCAACTACAGCAGGGGTCTTCAAACTCGGCCCTTTTATGACTCATGGACTTCAACTCCCAGAATTCCTCAGCCAGGCACACTGGTTAAGGAATTCTGGGAGTTGAAGTCCACAAGTCATAAAAGGGCCAAGTCTGAAGACCCCTGGTATAAAGTCTCCTGCATGAACAGCTGGTTAGATTAGAAGACCTCCAAGGTCCCTTCCAACTCTATTTTTCTGTATTCCGTATTCTATTCCACATTTTAAAACTATAAAGCTCAACTGATGAAAAGGTTGCAAACTACAAGGTGTAGGTGAGTAGGTGTTATTTCCTTCTTTCCGCCCTCCCACCCACCCAGCAATTGGCTTTGGGGGAGGGGGGAACTTTAATTCAAAGACTACCTCGCATTTATGGTCTTTTGCAGTGTTCCAGGGTCACATCGGCCCGTGGCCTGTGGCAAAATTGGGCCGGTCACAACAGGTGACCTGATTTACGACCGTCGTGGTCGTAACTCGAGGACAACCCGTACTTTCAGATTTGCAAGATTCTGTCAACATAGCTTTGCAATTAAGAAAAAAAAAAACGAACTCAATCCGGATTGGGATTCCTATCTGGTTTACCCTGCCAGGCCAACAACTCCTTCAAACACCTGGACCATTACAGCACACTGACTCTCCGAGGAGCGCATCGGAAGGCGCCGTATTTTAATTTTATATTTCAAATTTCATATTTACACATTTGAAAGATTCACATCTTTCCTTCACACACCCCCCCCACAACAAGCCTGTGAACTAGGCTGGGTGGAGAGAAAAGGGACAGGTCCAGAGGTCCTCAAGGAACCCCTCCCGGCTAAAGAAGGCCTCGATCCTGCATCTCGCTGCTTGTTACCCATCCCTTCCACCAGCCCACCCGACACTGCTTGGCCGGCTGCCTTTCACCGTTTCAGAGAAAGCTCCAGGAGCCAAGCAGGACTTTCTTTATTGGGTGCCCAGCAGGATTAAGTTGCTGCTGATCCCTTTACTTGCCCTGCTCAGCCCATAATCGGCTTTAATGCGGGAGGTCTTTTTTCTTGTCCAGCGGCTGCCAGCTTTGGGTCTGTTGTAGCTCTCCGCTTGGGAAGACACGGCCTTAGAGGTACAGATGCTCTTCTGGGGGGGTGTAGGTGTGGTGGGGGGTGGCGAGCTGGGTTTGACTTTGGGAAAGCTAAGATGGGGAGGGGATGTCAACAGCTGCAAGCTGCTTTTGGCCTTGGGAGTCTCTGATCCTTGCAAGACCCACGAGGGTCCAGCACAAGGAAGAAGTCACCATCCCTGCACATCTGAACTGAGAGAGAGGGCGGATTAGATAAAAGACAAGTATCTACATTTATTGCTAACTGAAAACCCTCTTTGCATAAAACAGAAAACAGCCAGGACTTCTGATCGATGGTTTTGACCCTTAGATAAGACAGGTGATGAAAAGAAAGGAGTTAAGGGGTGACTTTTAGAGAAAGAGGTAAATCAGTGGAACAGCTTGCCTTCAGAAGTTGTGGGTGCTCCATCACTGGAGGTTTTTAAGAAGAGACTGGACAGCCACTTGTCTGGAATGGTATAGGGTTTCCTCTTGAGCAGGGGGTTGGACTAGACTAGAAGAACTCCAAGCTCCCTTCCAACCTATTCTGTTCTATTCTATTCTATTCTATTCTATTCTATTCTATTCTATTCTATTCTATTCTATTCTATTCTATTCTATTCTATTCTATTCTATTCTATTCTATTCTACTCTATTCTACTCTATTCTACTCTATTCTACTCTATTCTACTCTATTCCATATTCCATATTCCATATTCCATATTCCATATTCCATATTCCATATTCCATATTCCATATTCCATATTCCATATTCTATTCTATTCTATTCTATTCTATTCTATTCTATTCTATTCTATTCTATTCTATTCTATTCTATTCTATTCTATTCTATTCTATTCTAATTCTAATTCTACTTCTAATTCTAATTCTAATTCTAATTCTAATTCTATTCCATTCCATTCCATTCCATTCCATTCCATTAATTCTATTCCTATTCCTATTCGTCTGGATGTGTTAGTAAAGACAAACTCTTACTTTAGCTGTCTCTTGTAGCTATAGGCAACAGACTGGCATCCATTGTTCAGGAATGTATTAAATAATCTTTCAGGGTTTGGGGGGTTTTGCAAGGATTTTTTTTTCCTTTAATGGGTGAACTTTTTTCTGCCCCCTTTTTTTGCAGTGCTTTGCCTTCTGACTGGCTTGCCATGTTGAGCTTCAGTAACCCTGTAAAGGATAATATTTATGTTTGTGGTGGACTAGAAGTCCCTTATAGACTTTTTGCAACAGGAAACAGGAAAAAAACCAGGGATTTACGGTTCCGATGAACAGGAGGAAAAAGATAATAGGAAAAAGAGAGCTTTTCTTTTTGTAACCTTAGAGAAAGAGGTAATTTTGTAATTGTACTTATATTTGCTGTGGGGAAGTTCTTTCTCTTTCCCGCTATCTTTTTTTTTTTTGTGCTTTGGTCCTTTTTTCGTTCTCTTTCCCCCCCTTTATATTAGTTCTTGTTAGTTTTTGCTTTCTTTCCGAAACTTTTAATAAAAAGCTATATTAAAAGAAAAAAAAGAATAAGAAAAACCTGTCCATGTAAGAAAAGCCCTGGAAAGGGAATTGATTAAAGCAGCTTTGGGTTTTGAAAGATGTTGAAGCTTTGATTGAAATTAAGAGCTCTTGTTTATTTTTCCTTTCTAACCTTCAGCCTGAAAGAGGAGAAAGGAAGCCTCCCGGGGTCCTTTGAGACCGGAGGGGCCTCTAAGCCCTGTAAAATAAAGAATTTAAAATAAAAGCAAACCAGCATTCGGTCTTGGAAGATTTGCCTTCCCTCAGCAGTGCAGTGATGGAGGGAACATCTTGTCAGGAGGGCATCTCAGGAGGAATTGTGGTGTTGTAGGAGAAAGGCTGATCTGTGGCACAGCTGGTGCTTTGGGCGGGGGGGGGGGAGCTCCGTTGAAGCTTGCTTCAATTTTGTGGGGTGCACAGGTAGTCCTCAACCTATGACCACATTTCTGTCGCTAAGTGAGACATTTGCTAAGTTTGGCCCCATTTTATGAGCTTTCTTGCCGCAGTGGTTAAGGGAATCACTGCAGTTGTTAAGTTAGTAACGCGGTGGTTAAGTGAATCTGGCTTCCCCCGTTGACTTTGCTGGTAAGAAGGTCGCAAAAGGGGATCACGTGACCCCGGGACGCTGCGACCGTCATAAATGTGAGTCAGTTGTCAAGCATCCGAATGTAAATCAGGTGACCGCAGGGATGCTGCAACGGTCATAAGCGTGAAAAATGGTCACTTTTTTCAGTGCCGTTGTAACTTTGAACAGTCACTAAGCGAACCTTTGTAAGTCAAAGACCACCTGTGTTCCCCCTCCCCTCCTTTAGCTGAAAAGGGGAGGCACGCTGGCTCAGTGGCTTAATGACGCTGGAGATGGTCTCCACTCCGGCAGTTTGAGTCCTAGCTCTCTGTGGCAGGGTGAGCTCCCGTCCCTTGCCTCAGCTTCTGTCCGCCTAACAGTTTGAAAGCCTGTTCTGTGCAAGTAGATAGATAGGTACCACTTCGGTTGGGGAGGCGAGCTGGTGCTCTGTGCAGGCAGTCAGATTCCTGACGGCTCTGAACCTTCCTGGTTGCGGTGCCCGTTTTTGAGGCAGTTCCGGGAAGGGTGACGCTCCAGGAAGAGCCACTCGTCTTTCTGGTGCGAAGCCAACTCACCCTCCTATGGTGCACCTTGGGAAGCGCGCATGCATGTCCTATAACAGGGCTGGTACCTTGGCAAGTCAAACTGCTACTCTGCAATAGCATTGTGATCTCCTGGCTACTGTAGCCACGCCATATGCTAATAATAATAATAGCTGGAAAGGCATTTGAGCAAGACAACAGTTTTCTCCGTTTGGCTCTGAAGTTCCCCATCCTCTCGGGCAGAGACGGTTTCTATTATGCTCAGTTTGAAGACCAAAGATACATCTCGTCGGCCCTTCCAAGCTCGGACATTCTAACATCAGATGTCAAAATAAGAAGAAACATTGTACTTATTGATAAAGGAGAACATAAGTAGCTCAGAGTTGATCTGTGGGGTCCTCGGTGCTCTCTGAGCTTGGTGGTTCTCTTGCAGACGTTTCATTACCAAACTAGGTAACATCATCAGGGCTAGCAGTGCCAGCAGCAGATCTGCAGTCTGTGACATATAAGCTTCTGAAATGTCCTGTTTCCAGATCTCCCACATTTTATTATCCATTTTGTTTCCTGCAGTCTTTCTTTACCCATCCATCTGGCCTTGACCATTTCCTCCTTCCTTAAACACTTTTATTTGCTTATAAATAGAAACTCTTTTGTTTGTTGATGTCCAGGAAATGTTTCCTGATAACTCCTGTTTTGACAGTTCACTTTATGCTCTTTGATGAGTCAGGAATCCTCGCTAAAGCAGAAACATGCTTTCCCTCTCTCTGTCCAATCAAATTTTACCTCCCTTTCTAGATCCAAAAGTAATACTCCCTAAATTACAATATAGGCATATTTCTGATTATTGTACAGTCAAATAGGCTTGACTTAGAAGAAGCAATTGCTCCGATACAACAGTGATGATGTTTTTATCCATCAATTAATAATACCGTGCAAAGAACAAGCAAACCTTTTTGATTGCTGTTCTTTGAAAATTTGATTTCTAGCTAGGACTCTACAAATTGGAAATAATAATAATAAAGTTGGAAGGGACCTTGGAGGTCATCTAGTCCAACCCCCTGCTCAGGCAGGAAACCCTATGCCATTTCAGACAAATGGCTGTCCAGTCTCTTCTTAAAAACTTCCAGTGTTGGAGCATTCTGGAGGCAGGTTGTTCCACTGATTAATTGTTCTAACTGTCAGGAAGTTTCTCCTTAGTTCTAGGTTGCTTCTCTCTTTGGTTAGTTTCCATCTGTTGCTTCTTGTTTTGCCTTCAGGCACTTTGGAGAATAGCTTGACCCCCTCTTCTTTGGAGCAACCCCTGAGATATTGGAACACTGCTATCATGTCACCCCTCGTCCTTCTCTTCATTAAACTAGACATACCCAATTCCAGCAACCGTTCCTTATATGTTTTAGCCGCCAGTCCCCTGATCATCTTTGTTGCTCTTCTCTGTACTCTTTCTAGAGTCTCTCTAGAGTCTGAATATCCAAGTAACAATGTAAGATATGTGCCCAGTAAGGTAATATTTTGTTTTGTTTCGGTAAATTTGTGGTTGATATATAGTAGCTGGAAATATTTAGTTCTGGTAAACATTTCTTCTATCTTTTTGTTGTTTTGTCTACCTGTTGAGTCCTTCCCAAGGACCCGAGAGAGGCAGATGTTGTATTATGGTGTTAGAGGTATCATATGTAAGCTGTTTCAGATAAAGCTGCCTTTTGTCATTGACTGATGTCAGTGCCAATTATTGTGGTTTGTCACACAAAGTTACCCACATGTTTAGATTGGATTTGGCATTTTCAACCACCCATTGATTGCTTCTCAAGGACCTGAGATAGTCAGATGTTGTTGTTTGATGGTGTTAAAAATATCATTGCCGGATGTTCCAAGTAAAGCTGCCTTTTGCAGTTGACTGGTGGGGATTTTGTCAAAGCCGATGGTGTGCAAGTGATGCTCCAGATGTTTTGGAATTGCACCCAAGGTGCCTATGACTGTTGGTGCTATCTCTCTCTCTTTTTTTTTTTTTTTGCCACAGTTGTTCTATTTCTGCTTGCGAGTCTTTGTATTCTGGGATTTTTCTCCAGTTCTTTCTCTTCTCTTCTGCCGTCTCCAAGTACTGCCTCGTCCACTATCCAGACTTTTTTTTTTTAATCTTATCAATACTTATTAACTCTCTGTTGCATTCTTATTATTGTTATTGAAGGCCATTGCATATATAAAAAAATGTGCAGTGGAGAGTATACTGGAAACTTAATGTACCACAAAGCAAATCTCTATAAGGTGTTGGTTGTTTTAAAGAGCAAATATTAATTCTCTCTCTCTTTTCCGAAACCACAAATAACAATATACGAGCTTTTCAGTTTATTCTGTGTTTCATTTGGAGGAGTTTTATTTGGGTTTTTTTAATCTGTATCTTTGGGTAATGATCTCATCAGCTCTGGGTGGGACTTTCAATCAGCGTTGTGAGAATGGGAAGATGTTGGAATTTCTATCTCATTCTCCACATTTCCGGAGGATAACAAGACCATTTTGTCTGTTAATGCAAAAATAATGCAGACATTAGCACCTTGGACTTAACTGATAAACTAATTTCCTGTTTTTGAATGGAGCTCAGAACCATACAGCCTCAGGACAGACGGATTTTTAAAGTTCTTTTTAATTCTTAATTTGAATTAGAAAAACTTGTGGAAAAGTTGCATGCATTTTCTTTCACAACAGATGGAAACCCAGGCAATGTACATTAGTGAAACTGGAAGGTTATTCGGTATTGGAAGGATATTCACTTGGCAAAATTTTTCAAGGGAAAAGGGCAAATCTTATGAGTAATTCTCCTCCCTACAAAAATAGACTTGATAGCAACACACATCCAGAGGTGATAACTTGAAGAAACAGCAGTAAAGCAGTGAAGATTGAGACAAGCTCAGCCAGATGTTTTCCTATTAGCAGGCCATCAATTTGTGAATCTAAAGTGATCCACTTCCTTCATTTTGACCTTGTTTGTTAATTTCTTTTTTAATACATTCAGGCCTTTAACAAATATTATTTGGATTTCTTTGGGAGAAAGTTTCTTAAGTTGGTTCCACTCAAAGATGGAGTCCATGTCTGGGTATTAATAGACAGCCCTGTCCTAGCTCTGTCATACACCAACTGATGTTCATGCACAGTCAAACCATGTTCTGTGCCTTCTACAAAAGTAGCAGGTTATTCTGTCCTTGATTTAACAGCAAGAGGAGACAATGGTGACCAGAAATGATGCTGGCAAACTTCTCCATGACAGATCAAGACTTAGGAGAGAGTTGAGAGTTATGTTGAAGAACATCAAGAGAGGCTACGCGGAAGAGGGCCAACAACTTTTGTCCATGGCCAAAATTAGGACCAGAAATTACAGATATAAGTTGCAGCTACTTAGATTTTGTTTAAATATAAGAAAAAAAACTCCCTGATAGTAAAACCTTCTCCACCATGGAACAATCTACTTATGGAAGGTATGGATTTTCCATCTCTGGAGGTTTTGAAGAAGACGATGGACATTCATTCCTGGTGGATGGTTTAGCTTGAATTTGCTGCATATTACAGGGGGTTGGGTTGGATGGTCCATGGGTTGCTTCCCAACACCACGGCTCTATGATTCGCCAGAAAAAGCACCCCAAAACTTAAAAGCATCAGCTAGCTTCACACAACATCCATTGGCGAATTGTTTAGGCTTCGCCTACTGTATGAATCGGCAAGGCTTGGTGTGATGAATGAAACCGGCCAGTTGTGATTTAAGCAATAAAGCAATAAATGGTTTAGTGTGATCTCTCAACCTGTAAGAGAAAAGTATTTTGTTTCCCTAGGTTCTGTGAAAAACATGCTGTTTTGCACGTGCCAAACGCCACAAACTACTTGCTATTCCAAAAGATTTGTATCTGGTTTTCTTCTCTAGCCCAGGGCTGTCTCCTTTGACTGGCACCAGAAAGACAGGCTGCTCCATTATTTATTTTTAAGTCCTTTTCATGTAGTAAATACTGGGAATCAAACCTGAGGCTTTGTGCCACGTTCAGCTGATCTGCCGCTTGCAAAATACTACTGCCGTGATAAAAAGGAAGTGCTTTAAACAAAGCATATTTCAGTGTAAGATACAACAATGTGTATATGCAAGCTAGGAGAATTCAGTCCACATGATGCTACAGTGTGGAACGACATACAAATTCTGCAAAGGTGGGTTGTGTATTTCTAGAGCTTCTTTCATTTTTTAGAAAGAAAATACTGGGGGTGAGAACCAAGAACTTCTGAATCCAAGGGAAATGTTCTCCTTTAAGGGTTAGATTCTGGTCACATCAGATGCATTGCGCTGTTCGTACTTTTCTTTTAACAAGATTTCATGTCTTTGTGGGTTGTGGCCCAGCTGCCTCCTGTAGATGTTCCTAACCAGCCCTTTGCTTCCAAGGTGACCATGCTCCTACACGCTGAGCCCCAGATTGCTCTGGAATGGTCTTCTCCAATGTGTTCCCTCTAGATCAGCGCTTCTCAACCTTGGCAGCTTGAAGATGTGTGGGACTTCAGCTGGTTGGGGAATTCTGGGGGTTGAAGTCCACACACCTTCAAGGTTGCCCAGGTTGAGAAACATTGCTGTGTGGCAAAGAGCCACAGTGGCAAAGTGGTTAGAATGCACTATTGCAGGCAAACTCTGCCCACTGCCAGGAGCTGGATTCTCACCGGCTCAAGGTTGACTCATCCTTCCGAGATCGGTAAAAGGAGGACCCCAGATTGTTGGGGGCAAAGTGCTGACTCTGTAAACCGCTTAGAGAGGGCTGTAACACACCATGAAGCGGTATATAAGTCTACGTTCTATTCCTATTGCTATTGCTTTAGAATGAACCAGAACTAAATCTGGGAATTTGGAGATCTACATTCCCAGCCTGTCTGTAGGTTATTCAACTGTGAAAAGTTCTTTTCAAGGTTGCCTCTGGTGATGGAATTACAGAATCAGTCTCCTGTCACACCACGACAGTGTAAACATTTGCTAGGTCCTGTACCATCTTCTTGGTGCCCTTCTCTTGATGCTTTGATCCTTCTTTTTCTCCAACAGATCCCACCCTCACGATTTGTCCTTGACCACCGATGTCAACAGCCACTCAATTGTCACCGTAATCAGCGGAGAGGAACATTTTGAGGACTACGGAGAAGGGAATGAAGACCTTTTCTCGGACAGCTTGTGCAATGGAGAAAGTGGCTTCAGTAGCTCGTCTTTCCTTTCTCCCAGGTATCTTTAGCCCATAAGCCTGAGACAGTGAGCCTCGGCATTGCTTTCAGATCTAACTAGGGTGGGTTTTTTTTGACACACTTGCCCATCACGGGAAGCCATTTTAAGAATAATCCGGAGAGAAGAGGTGTCTAGTAGCTGTGTGTTCGTGTTTACATATCAGTTGTGCTTGTGACGTTTTTTTTTTAGGCCAAGAGAGAGATGCTCAGGGAGCTTGACTGCATGATTTCTGCTCAGAATCTGAAACAGCCATGGGGAAGGTGGGAGAATCTGGATTAGCACAGCCTGGGAAAATCCTGTCTTGATTTTTTTTAATCCTTCTCACTCCTGTGCTATAATCCAGCTGCAGTTACAGCCAAGAAAGAAACCTTGAATGATCTCCTGGGATATATAGTACCTCTGTGTGTATGTGTCTGTGTGTGTGGTTTAAATCAGTGTTTCTCAAACTTTCCTTCACCACGGATCCCCTTTAAGTACCTCTTGCGGCCAGAGACCATGGCCACAGACCACCAAGACGTAACTGAAGATTTAAATCATCACGTTTTTTCCAAGACTTCGCAGACCTGCTGTGATGACACTGCGGTGCCCCAGGGGTCCGCGGACCACAGGTTGAGAACCACTGGTTGAGATACTTCATGAACCCATCCTAAGACCCATCATAAGACCCTCACCTGGAGGAGAAATTTCCTGACAGTGAGAACAATTAATCAGTGGAACAGTTTGCATCCCTGAGTTGTGTGTGCTCCAGAACGGTATAAGGACCTCTACCTTGGATAGGAGGCTGGACTTGGAGACTTCCGAGGTCCCTTCTAGCCCTATGATTCTATGATTCTTAGAAAAAGGCTTACTCAGAAATCACACTCTTTTCTCCAACGTGATGCCCACCAGACAGCTTCAGTTTGAACCTTCCCATAGCTGGGAAAAATCCAGGGGGAAGAAAGGAACCTCTGATTTTTATAGCTTAACGGTTGGGAGATAGGATTGGGAAAGGGGGTAGTTGTTGCCGGGGGTGAAATGTCAAACGTTTGATCCAAGGGGGTGGATCTCCTGTGGTTTGTATTGATCAGTTTGTCTGTTCTGTTCAGTGGAAGATGAGGGCCGTCTCCGATGTCCGGTTCCCTTCACAAAACAGTACGAATGAAGATCCCACAATTGATTTTTGTTTTCCAGCAGTTTACCTGTTTGGCCGTGTTGTTTTGAGGACTGCAGTTTTCACAATTAACCTCTCTCCGACTAAGCCTGCTGGCTTTCAGAAGTTTATTTCCCTAAAAGGGAATGTCAGTCACAAGCCAGCTTCAAAAAAAAAAGAAAAAGAAAAAAACACCACACATTAAATCTTATTTGTTTATTTATTTTTAATACTGTCGGCACCAGCCATACTGATAGGCCCTGGTAAGACCACACTTGGAATATTGCATCCAGTTTTGGTCACTATGATAGAAAAAAAAAAAAGTTGAGACTCTAGAAAGAGTGCAGAGAAGAGCAACAAAGATGATTAGGGAACTGGAGGCTAAAACATATGAAGAACGGTTGCAGGAATTGGTTATGTCTAGTTTAAAGAAAAGAAGGACTAAGGGGTGACACGATAGCAGTGTTCCAATATCTGAGGGGCTGCCACAAAGAAGAGGGGGAGGGGTCAACCTATTCTCCAAAGCACCTGACAAGAAGCAATGGATGGAAACTAATCAAGGAGAGAAGCAACCTAGAACTAAGGAGAAACTTCCTGACAGTTAAAACAATTAATCTGTGGAACAACCTGCCTCCAGAAGTTGTAGGTGCTCCAATACTGGAGGTTTTTAAGAAGAGATTGGACCACCATTTGTCAGAAATGGTACAGAGTCTCCTGCTTGAGCAGGCGGTTGGACTAGAAGACCTCCAAGGTCCCTTCCAACTCTATTATTCTGTTATTCTGATATATATTTCATGACCTAACTAAGTAACGTCATCAGTGCTAGCTTTTCAACTTTTTGTTTTTGCAAAAAACTTCTGTAAGCCACCCAAGCTTGCCCCTTTCCTTCCTGTTTGTCTTTTTTTGCCTGTAAAAGACCTCACGTAACGTGTAAATGTGATTTCTCTAGCACCAATCCACTTGCCACGAAACTGCACAGCATTATCACTGACGAGGTGTTTGAGTTTTACTGCACCCAGTGCCATAAACAAATCAACCGCCTCGAAGATCTTTCCGCCCGCCTCAATGATCTTGAAATGCATAGGTAACCGGTTTTGAGGCATGGCACTTTCTTCATTAAGAGCATGAACCGTGGTTTGTTTGTTTGTTTGTTTTTAATCAAGCGTATGTCCTTGCTTTTTGATAGCTCAAAAGAAAAATATGAATTGCGTGTCAGCAGACTTTCTTGAGCTGGCCTGAGCGTTTGTTCCTTCTCTTGATTTCTTCAACATTTTGGGATCCACCTTTCTCTTGGGTGGGATATTCCACCGGTGTCCTATAAAAGGACAAGCAAGAATGCCATTTCTCAATAACAGTGGCAGTTATTACCTGCTAGGAATGCATGTAGTCCAGGGGGTCTTCAAACTTGGCCCTTTTATGACTTGTGGACTTCAACTGATTCCTCAGCCAGGCATGCTGGCTGAGGAATTCTGGGAGTTGAAGTCCACAAGTCATAAAAGGGCCAAGTTTGAAGACCCCTGATGTAGTCTTAACACTGATGCGCTGCCAATGCTTCTAGAAATGGCCTTCACCTCCAGAAAGGCTCTTTGATGGTTATTTAAGCTTAAAGCAAGGACAGAGCTAGTGGGAATGCTTTTTGTGTGTGTGAGTGTTCTGCTCTACAGCTTTCTCCTTGCATGGTTCCCTGTGGTTTTAATATGGATGTGATGCTTAATTTCTCCTTAACCTGCGGTTTATGATCTACATTGACAGAGGTGGAAGCAGAAAGAAGAGGAACGTGTCAGTTGGTCAAAAAAAAAATGAGGACAGCAACCTCAAGAGTTGTTGTCCACCAATGAAGGTCTAGCATTATAGGACTGGGGGGCGTCTTCTCTGCATTGCCAGAATTCATAGGGATTAAATTTAGGGCTGCCCTAAATGGGGCAGCCCCCCTGAGGCAACTTATTTGGAAGGCCATGAAAAGTCAGGTATAGTGTCTGGTTTCATTTACAGTAGTCCTTGACTTACGACCACAGTTGACCAGAATTTCCATTGCTAAGGAAGGCGTTTCTTAACTGAGTCATGCCTGATTTTATGACCCTTTTTCACAGCTGTTAAGCGAATCCGGCTTCCCTCATTGACTTTGCTTGTTGGGAACCGTCTGGGAAGGTTGCAAATGGTGATCACCGGACCCCAGGATGCTGCAATAGTTGTAAAAACAGGCCAGTGAGGAGGCGCCTGAATGTTGATCACATGACCCTGGGGATGCTGTGACAAGTCATAAGTGTGAGGATCGGTCATAAATCACTTTTTTTTCCAATGCTGTTTTAACTTCACACTGTCTATAAACAGATGTTTGTAAGTCAAGGACTACCCTGTAGGGTGTACCATGGTTGCTGGTGGAAGGAGAGGGTCATGTCAGAATTTTGTAACTTCCCTAGATTTGGAGTGGAGTGGTGAAGACTGATGGGCAAGTTCTTCCATCTGCAAAACGTTGAGGGTCTTTATTTCTGAGTGACAGTTCCTCATATCCTTGAGGGAATGGTTGCTGGAGGTGGTTACTTCCCAACAAGGGCTCTTCTGATGGACCAGAACATTTTAGAAGGACCTCGGGTTGAGAGAAGGCTATGCCAAATAAAGAGTAAATGCCAACGCGGTTGGTACTCTTGATGGTAACTCAGCTCCTACAAGACATATCTCTGGAAGCCATTTCCTTGCTGCTTAATTTCCAGTCATCAGTTGTACATTCACATTTGTAATTTACTTTGATGGTATTTCATGGGAAAAATATACATTTATGTGTATGCGAGTGTGGTTGTTTGGAGCGCCCTTGAAGGAACGAAATGTGATGTTTGATGACGCGCAGAAGACGAAGGAATAACTCGGGAAGGAATAACTCTTGAAGCCACTGTATGTGTTCAGACAAAAGTGTGAGGTAGTCGTGAGGGAAATTGAGGAGAAATTCAGACAATCCAGTGAAACATCATTAAGTAATTTAAATCCCAAGAGAAAGTGATACTTGTAACCTTTAGCAGTTGAGCTAGCTTTCTAGATGTTGGTAGAACATTCAGCTCTGGGTTCTGAAAAAATCTGGTCCAGGGACATCTGGATCGGATGCTTTTGGCTTTTAGGGATAGATGTGTCTTTGAACGGAGACCCTGTATAACTCAGAAAGATTTAGCCACCAAACAGGTGCCACGGAGACACGCAAAGACCTTCAGAATTGCATGAGAGAGAGAGATGCATTCATGTCTTTGTACAAAGTTTTTCTGACCTCCTGAATTCCTCCTCCTGTGGAATTGTATTTTTTAATGTAGGAGGATGTTAATAATGTTACAATCAGGGGAATAATTGTATTACCTGTTGGCCAATGGCTTCAAGTTCTGTGTTTTGTCTTCTTCCAACTAAATATCTGGATTATTATTGCCTCCTTGGCATGCCACTCAAAGAGAGGTCTCGCCCTTAGCCAGAGAAAAGCTTGGCTGGCTGGGGAGTTCTGGGAGTTGAAGTCCACCCGTCCAAAAGAATGTGGAGGTTGGGAGAAACTGGTTTACAGGTTCCAGAGATGGCCAGTTTTGATGCTCCTCTGAGAAGGCGCCCTTGAGAGGGCTTCAAAACCGAGGGAGTGCGATGCATGCAACTGGAAGCGTGTGTGGGTGATGTGTTCGTGTGCTGTGCTGCAAATTGTAAAGGATATGGCCCTCCTGCTCTTGTCTTTGCTTGCTTCCTGTTTCACTCTGGCTCGTTGGTGTCAGCTTTCCTGACTTAGTTTTCCTGTTGTTCGTTCCACAGCCCGAATAAGAGACTCTCCAGCAAAAAGGTAGCAAGGTAGGAGGATGTTTCTTTCTTTCGTTCTTTTCCCTTGTTTTGAAGTGATCCTGCTTTCCTGTTTTGAAGTGATCCATTTCTTTCCCTGAACAATAAAGATCTCCAAAGCAGAGCGAAGATCCCATAAAGGATGGTTTTTTTGGTAGGGGTTCCCGGGGGAATTTTGGCAAACCTTGGGGAGGGAGGATGTAAGCTCTGAAAGCTAGAGAAAAGAAGGACCAGGGGTGACACGATAGCACTGTTCCAATATTTGAGAAGCTGCCACAAAGAAGAGGGGGGTCAACTTATTTTCTAAAGCGCCTGAAGGCAGGACAAGAAGCAACGAATGGAAACTACTCAAGGAGAGAAGCAACCTAGAACTAAGGAGAAACTTCCTGACAGTTAGAACAATTAACCAGTGGAAAAACCTGCCTCCAGAAGTTGTGGGTGCTTCATCACTGGAGGTTTTTAAGAAAAGACTGGACAGCCACCTGTCTGAAATGGTATAGGGTCTCCTGCTTGAGCAGGGGGCTGGACTAGAAGACCTCCAAGGTCCCTTCCAGCTCTATCCTGATTGACTGAAAACCACCAGGTTGTGCTCTTAATATTAGAGATGCCATCTCTGCGTTGGTTGCCAACGTGCATCTGTGAGAAAAGGCATATTGGGGGGAATATTCAACTCACTCCTGAGCCCATTTTTCATTGAGTTGCTGGGAGATTTCTCTGCCAGCAACTGGATGAAAAACAGAGTTTGTGGAGTTTGTGGAAAAACAAAGGGTGATCCAATACAAAGAACCAAAAACGGGACAAGTCAGTTTCTCTCACGAACAGTAACTTAGCCCTGGTAGAGCAGAAACCTGGGAAGAAGCATTGCAGGTTATTTCAAGAGACTGCCTTAATTATAACACAGCTGAGAAATTCCTCGTGTCATTTCCAAGAATCTGCATTTGGCACTCAAGATCCCTTTCTGAAATCCAGGTGCTTCTTTTGTCTTACCTTGCAAGAAAAGGATGTTGAATTGGGCCATCTTTTCCCCTCCGTTTTGCTACCTGTTGCAAAGGCTGCAGGTTGCGGTTGACAGAGAGAGAGAGAGACTATCAAAAGGCTTACATTCCTGTGTGCCGGTGCCTCCTGCCATTATTAAAATGCCGTCAGTATAAAATTCCAATACCTTTGCAGCTTCTCAGCCAATGCAGCACTTTCCCCACTGTTCTAACTTAGGGGGAATCTGCTGGAAGATGCTGCCCAGAATGATTGCTTGTTTTTTGTTTTATTGCTTTATTTTAATTATGCAATTATGTATTGGCAAGTAAAAAAATAAATATGGTATATTCTGAACACTCCTGTTAAGATAAGATAACCTTTATTGTCACTTTTTTCTGTGAACACACTGGCACACATTAAAAAATGAAATTCTGATGCCCGCTCATTCATAATGAAGTATGTTTTTTAGATGAAGTATGTTTTTTTCCCCCCTCCCTAACTTTCCCTGGCGGAGAAGCGGATGCTTCAGCCAGTTAGTGCCCTTCAAACTAGCCGTACTCTCCGGTTCTTCTTGTTTGAAATTGGGAGGATAATATAAGTATCAGCTGGCAACAGCATCTGATCAACTCTCTTTGGCCTTAGAAGCTCCTACGTTTGTGCGAATGCATGGACAGGAGACCCCTAGTAAAACCCAAGGTTGAAGGCTGGACTAGGAAGTAAAAAAAAAAAAAAAAAAAACCTCCAAAGAAAATAGAAAATAGAGATGCGGTGAGGTTTCACAGGGACATTGAGGAGGGGGATACAGGTAGTCCTCAACTTACAACAGTTCATTTAGTGACCGTTCAAAGTTACAAAGGCACTGAAAAGAGTGACTTATGACCATTTCTCACACTTAAGACCATTACAGCATCCCCATGGTCAGCTGATCAAAATTGAGACACTTGGCAAACTGGCATGTATTTATGACAGTTGCAATGTTCCCCGGGGTCACATGATCCCCTTTTGTGACCGTCTGACAAGCAAAGCCAATGGGGGAAGGTGAGATTCACTTAACAGCTGGGTTACTAACTAAACAACTGCAGTGATTCACTTAACAGCTGTGGCAAGAAAGGTCGTAAAAGGGGGCAAAATTTACTTAACAAGTTATCTCTCGCTTGGCAACAGAAATTTCCCGTACCAGACTTGGTTCTTTATCGCAGGATGGCTTATTGAACGCCTGTTTAGTGATAAATTCTCTTACTAGTTGATAAACGTCTGGGCCAAATGACTTGCCATAAAACGGCAGACTTTGGACCACAACACGGAAGCTGGGTGACGTGGTAGTGGTCCAGTTAACTTCCGTTGCTGATCCCAGGAGAGCTATTTCACTATCTTGCTACAACTCAACCTGCCCCGACTCTTTTCTCTTTATCGCTTTGGGGTGTGCGGTTCTCCTTGTGTGAAGATGAAAAGAGAGATCGCGTGCCGAAAGTGAGAGCTTGATTACCCCATATTCCAAAGAGTGAAAGTATTAAAGGGTAAAGTTCTGTCGATTTGTTCTTTTGCTCTAGAGCCAACCTAAAACCTACCGCATTGCTTTCGGAGCTTAGAAGGCCACCAAAAAACCTGGAGGGTCACCGTAGATGGGAGCCTCCAAGCTATGAAATTGAAATAGGATGAATATGATTTCATTGATGAAAGCCTACACTGGTCACCCGTTGTCTGTTGTGATGATGGTGGCCTTGTTTTTGTTTGCATTCCTCTGTCTTGCTTACAGGCACCTGCATCAGACAGGAAGCTTTTCGATGGATAATATAGAACCACCTTTTCAGAAGAGCTCCGAGTGTCTGGAGGAGGATATAACTGATAAGGTACCTGTGTGTTTCTGGAACCGAAGGAGATTGTGTATGGATACACACATGCGTGCATACACAGAGTGGGAGGGAGCAGTCAGCCAGATGTTCAGACTGAATTTGCCATTTGAATCCACCTATCGAGTCTTTCCCAAGGACCTGGGATAGGCAGGTGTAGATGTTTTATGGCAGGGGTCCCCAACCTGTGGGCCATGACAGGTTTGCAACTGGGCTGTGGAAACAGCCAAGGAGCCTACGTACGCGCATCCTCACGTGCGAGCAGTGGGCGAGCATATGTGCGTGCGTTCCATTTGCATGAGCGGCAGGTATGTGTGCACGCCACTTGTGGAAAAGGAGCTGCATGCATTTGCTGGCCGCTTGCACGAAGCATCCCCTCCACCCCCTGCTGGTCCGCAAGGCCGGAAATGTTGGGGAACTCTGTTTTATGGTTTAGAGGTCTCATCGCAGGATGTAAGCTGTTCTGAGTTAAGGCTGCCTTTTGCAATTGACTGATAGGGATTTTGTCAATGCCAATGGTGTTCAAGTGGTGCTCCAGTTCTTTTGGGATTGCACCTAAAGTGACTATTATTATTGGTACTACCTTTGCTTTTTTTTTTGCTACAGCCATTCTACGTCTGCTTGCAGGTCTTTGTATTTTCTGATTTTCTACAGTTTTTTTCTTTTCCATTCTGCCGTCTCCAGGCACTGCCATATCCATTGTCCAGACTTTTTTTTGCCTTTCAACAATTTTTAAGTCTGGACTGTGATGTGGCAAGCGCTCGTCTGTATTACTATGGTTGGTCACACAGTCAGCCAGATGTTAAGACTGGATTTGGCATTTTTACCCACTTATCAAGTCCTTCCCGAGGACCTGTGACAGGCAGACGTTGTTTAATAATATTAAAGGTATAGTTGCAGGATGCTAGCTGTTCCAAGTAAAGCTGCCTTTCGCAATTGACTGATGGGGATTTTGTCAATGCCCCTGGTGCAGGTGATCTTCTTAGAGAAAAGAGTGACAGAGCTGGAAAAGGACACAGTGGCCAACGGGGAGCAGCAGAGCCGGTTAAAGCAAGAAAACCTCCAGCTGGTGCACAGGTACGCCTTGAAGAAACAGATCTGTCCGTTTGGAAAGAGTGGGGGCCCAATTATGTGCTGTGGTTGAGACGTTGACCCTTTTGGAGTGGGGCTTCATTTACAATGCTTGCAGAACAGCCAGAAGACCCGGATTAGAAATTCAGCTTTTTTGTAGGCAGGCTGTTTTGTTATAAGGATTGTTTCTTCATACAGCTGCTTTTTCAACACTACTTTCTCAATAGGACTTCGGTGGATCAGGCTGCGTAATGATTTAATTAATCCTCAAGGCAAGCACTAATACAATTGGGGTCTGCCTTTTAAAAAGCATTTAAGAGAGGGATTGAGAAGAGAACATTTTCTAACAGAGACCTACGTGTCAAGCGCTGGGGAAATCAGGAGAGTCAGGCAGTTCAAATGAGTGTAAAGATTTATTGCAAGCTTAAGCTGTCTACAAGAATCGGACCAACTAATGGTCAAGGGGAAATGAGTGGGAGATAAGAAAGGCATTCAAAGTGGGCTGGACTTTGATCTCTTGTGGGCGTGCAAGGTCTTGTGACTTACGATGCGTTTGACCCCTCCCGCGGGCTCAGCTTGGTCATCTCTTATACTATGTACCCCGGAGTGTAGAAATGTTGCCATTTTCAGTTCTTTTTCATATTTCGCAGGTGCTTTAGTGCACCATAAAGATTAGCCAATATCACAGAAAGTGTCTGGTAGCACTTTTTCAGATTAACAGCTTCCCTAGTTCCAGTTTAAATCCTACACCGCTTTAACCCCCCCCCCCCGTGCATCTGGAGAAATGAGCTGTAGTTCACAAAAGCTGGTGCCTTTTAATAACATCTGTTAATCTGAAAGGGGGCTACCAGATCTGTGGCGCCGTCTACAATTTACTTATGTATTAAAATTGTATGCCACCCATCTCGCCAGATGTCTTAAACTTGTAGGCCGCCTATATCGTTTATAATGTCTGCAAGAAATCCAGACGTAAGTCTCAGATTTTGTGGATCCCAAATAAAAACCTCTCTCTAGTTCCCTTGAGTCCGTGTGCCAGAGACCATGACTTTTCATGGGACAGTAAGTGGCATTAAACTTGAAACCCCTCTTCTTCGGACAGGGCAAATGCCTTGGAAGAGCAGCTGAAAGAGCAAGAGATGAAATCTGATGGAATCCTTATGGAAGAAATCCGGAAACAGAGAGACCTGCTCAGCAGAATGGAACGAGAAAAAAGCATGGAGATTGAAAACCTACAAGCCCAGTAAGGTGGTCCAGTCCGTGGAAGCGACGGGGAGTCCCTGGGTTATTGTCATTTGTGTATCACCTCAGGAGAAAATCAAACGTCTGATTTCCTGATGCTAACGAAATAATCATTACAGAGGTTAAAAAAAAATATTGTATCTGCTCAGTGCAGTTGGTGGAACATTTGGGACAGACAGGATGGGGGGAGGGAGATTTCTGCACTCGGTGTATTGAGCCCCCTCCCACAATGTTCACTCGCTCTTAATTCACAGGTGTCAAATTCTACACCTGACATATTTAGATTTCTAGCTCTGTAAGGAGATTTGGGCTAAAATGTTTTAATTGAACAAAAGAAGAGAAAAAAAAGTTTGGCTTAGGAAGCGTAATTGCCTTCACCTCTGTGGGAAGAGCCATTTTTTCAGCAGTCTGCAGAATATGCACAGAATATGAAAAAAATCCCCAAAGAATAATGGGAATTTTAATATAGGTCATATGAAAAACAGCAGGAGGAGGTTGGCATCGCTTCCTGTTTTGCATTTTTGATGCAAATTTTTGAATAGGGTTGATTAGTTAGAATCCATGGCATTATGCAGCTCTGTTGGGATAACGTTCCATCATAGATCTCTCTTTAACTTGGTGCAAAGTTTTTGGTTTTAATGTTTATGGTTTTCATAGTTTGAATGTGGGTTTTATGTTTTATTACTTTTGATTTTCTATCGGTAGCCACTCAAAGTTTGGTATAAGATGGGAAGCTAGATGAATGCTTTAAATAGATAAATAAATACGATTTCTAAGCCTGCCTTTGGGTTTATGCAAATATGCAGGTTGCATCAACTGGACGATGAAAATGGAGAACTTCGATCCTGCGTCCCTTGCCTCAAAGCCAACATTGAGAGGCTGGAGGAGGTGAGCACTTTATTCTTTTAGCCAATTCTTCTCCTCCTCCTCCTCCTCCTCCTCCTCCTCCCCCCCCACCCCACTTCAGCTATCGAGGGACTGAGCAATTATATTGCCCCATATTGTTAAACCCAGATGAAATGCAAGCCTTTGCAGTATCCCAGAACATTATGATGGGGCACTGGGAGTCTTGCAGAAATGAATCCTTCATTATCTCGCAGTAACCAGCAGCATTGCTTAATGTCCTCCTGGAGCATCTCTTGGCAGCTTGCAAAGCTTTGTTGACTCTTCCCTAGCCCTTATTGTTGGGCAGAACAGAGGCAGCAGATGGCAGCTGCTTAACGGGAAAAGAGGATTGGAGGACAATTCTGTGGCCAACCGGCTAGCTGAGTTTGCTGTTCTCAGTGAGTTCTATCCCCCGTGTAAAAGAATTCAGTAGTTTCTGTTTAACAGCTGGGACAGATGTTGGCCTCGACTAGCACAATTTCTCGGTCTAGCTCTGCTTGCCCATAGACAGCAGGTAAAGTCAGGTGGGGTGAGATTAAACCTAGCTTGTTTGCATGCCAATCTTGTGCTTTAGCCCGGAGGGATCTGAGCCTTTTTCTCCCGGGGAGGAAGCTGCTAGAAGATGCCCAGTTTCATTGTGCTCCTTCTTTTTTCTTTCTTCTAGGAGAAGCAGAAGTTGTTGGATGAAATTGAAGATCTCACCGTTCAGCTCACGGAAGAGCAGGAGAACAAGAGAAAGCTGGGGGAGAAGTTGAACCACGAGAGACACCAGTTCCAGAAAGATAAAGAGTCCACGCAGGAGGTGAGAAGGGCCACCGCTGGTTTCCAGAAGCTCAAATAGACTACGACACTCTTGTGCGGTTGGGAAGGAACTTCACCGCTTGCAAACTTTTTGCACGGTTTTCAAGATCAGGATTTCCTTTGCAGTCAAGAAGCTAGAGAAGATGTGAGGAACAGAAGAAACAGAATAAATATCTGCAAGATCTAAATTGTATCGTGTGGTCTATACAGGTAGTCCTCGACTTACGACCACAACTGAGCCGAAAATTTCTGTTGCTAAGTGAAACGTTTAAGTGAATTTTGTCCCATTTTACGGACTATCTTGCCACAGTTGTTAAGTGAATCAGTGCAGTTGTTAAGTTAGTAACCCGGTTGTTAAGTGACTCTGGCTTCCCCATTGGCTTTGCTTGTCAGAAGGTCGCCAAAGGGGATCACGTGACCCCGGGACACTGCGACCGCCATAAATGTCAGTCAGTTGCCGAGTGGCTGAATTTTCATCCCGTGACCACAAGGCTGCTGCAACGGTCATTAAGTGTGAAAAACAGCCCTAAGTCACTTTTTTTTAGTACCCTTGTAACTTTGAATAGTCACTAAATAAACTGTCGTAAGTTGAGGACTACTTCTAATATCCCGAACTTGAGGTGCATGGAAGAGGGGAAAAAAAAACCCGATGTCAGTACAAGAACCACACAGCAATTCTAAAATGAATTCTTCCTCCCTCTGATTTGTATCTTAACCTTCTGCCCAGAGGACATTTTAGACGTTGCATTTGCCTTGGACCTTTGACAGCAATTATTTAATGAAATATTTTCGTCCCTCTGCGGACACAACCCATTTGCAATCTGCCATCAGCTCCTTTCAGTGCAGGATAGCTGCAGGAAATAGAGGGGGTGCATTTGGAAAACAGGCTGTGCCTCTCCGCAGAAATGGCCTACTTCTGGGTGCAGTTCAAATTCAATGGCCAAAAAGATGGCTTGGAGAGAGTGAAAAGAATCCTGGCCTGGCTGGGACATCTATGCTTTCTGCTGACTGACTTTTCTTATACAGCACGAATCCGTCCATGTGAATTGATTGCAAATGCCGTTGGTCTTGATCTTGCTTGCTTGCCTTGCAGCTGATTGAGGACCTCAGGAAACAGCTGGAACACCTGCAGCTCTTTAAGCTAGAAGCCGAGCAGCGAAGAGGCCGGAGCAGCAGCGTCGGCCTGCAGGAATACAACAGCCGGGCGCGAGAGAACGAGCTGGAACAAGAGATCAGACGGCTCAAGCAGGTAGACAAACTCTAGACGTGGGACAGTCGAGGAACTTTCCACTTGTGATGGCATTGCTGGAGGTATCTTAGGGGATGGAGAGAAGTGGGGAAGCTCTTACACCTGTGGCTCCGGGCAGTAGTCTTCATTCTGTGATCTTTGGAGGAATGAGGTGTGGGTATCGGCTTAAAGCAGTGTTTCTCAACCTTAGCCACTTTAAGGTGTATGGACCTCAACTCCCAGAATTCCCCAGCTAGCATGGGTGACTGGAGAGCTGGAGCCTACAGAAGGTCCCATGTAGGAGATGACCAGGCTGAGCCCGAGGGAGGGGTCAAAGTCGTCATTAATGATGAGTCCCTACACACCCGCAAGAAATCTAAGTCCAGCCCACCTTGAATGCCTCTCTTATCTCCCACTCATTTCCCTTAACCACCAATCTTGTAGAGAGCTTAAACTTGGAATAAATCTTGATACTCATTGGAACTGCCTGAATCTCCTGATTTCCCCAGTGCTTGATATGCCAAGGGCAACTGTCTAGTTCAGGGGTAGGCAACCTTGGCTCTTTTATGACTCGTGGACTTCAACTCCCAGAATTCCTGAGCCAGCCATGCTGAGGGGAAAGAGAGAGGTTTCCAAGCTGAGTCATGCTGGCTCAGGAATTCTGGGAGTTGAAGTCCACGAGTCATAAAAGAGCCCAGGTTGCCTACCCCTGGTCTAGTTAAAACAATCATGCGGTGAGGACTTGGGGAAAGATTCGAACAGAGAGAACCTTGGTCAAAAGAGCTCTGGGTGGTTGGCCTCTGTGGAAGGCAGCTACTTCTGGTCTCCCGGTTAAAGCAGAAACCCGTGTGACCAACGGGGGATTTTCTTTGCAAACAGGACAACCGAAACCTGAAGGAGCAGAATGACGAGCTGAATGGGCAGATCATAAACCTCAGTATTCAGGGTGCCAAGAATCTCTTCTCTGCTTCCTTCTCTGAATCGCTGGCTGCGGAAATCAGCTTGGTCTCCAGAGATGAGGTAAATGTGGCAACTTCCCAGGGACTTTCTGGGGCTATTTCCCTGCAAGCAACAAAGGTGGAGCTGAGTGTGTTGGGAGAGGCAATTTAGAGAATCCACATTAGAGAGGGCTACTTTGGTTTTGGCCGACGCTTGAAGGATTTCTGTTTATCTTGTTGATAAAACTAAGTATTTACCAGATCCTTTTTTCTTTAGGAACTCATAAGGTTCAACAGAGTTCCTCATAACAATGATTTTGGAAAGTTAGGTGAGCCTACTATGAAGGGATATAGCCCATAGACCAGGGCTGTATAAAACCTCCAAGCCATTTCATTTCATTTTATAGTCCTGAGAGATTCTGCATGGAGCTCTCTCTAACCCCAGGTGTATTTTTAAACACCATGTTGGGGAAGGCTGTCCAAAGCTTTAACTTTAAAACTTGTAGACTTCAACTCCTGGAATTCCTCAGCCAGCCATGCTGGCTGGGCAATTCTTGGAGCTGAAGTCCACAAGTCTTAAAGTTGCCAAGTTTGGGAGCCCTGGCTCAGAGCTAAAAACGTTTAATTTATCTGATGATGTTTAGCTGCATTTCTTCCCATGTTTCATGAGAACCACTTCAGTTCTGAAAGGCTGCTTAGAATCCATTAGCAAAGCAAATGAGAGATAATCTGATGTAGATTTCCTATCAGGATGGGATTGTTTTCTAGGGTGTGCTGCCATAACAGCCCTGGAAACAGACACGGCTGCTTTAATGAGCTGAAGATAGGTGTCCTTCAGGGAATCCAAAACATTGCATAGCTCTGTTGCATTTCCAAGAATGCAGCTTGAGGAATGCTTCTGACTAAGGCATCAGCTGCAGTGGCTCTTGGGGTTCTAGAAAACCAGACCCCATTGGCAGCACACCCTAGAAAACAATCCCATCCTGATAGGAAATCTGCATCTACATTGGAGATGCCTTGATAATTCCTCCAGCCACGTCTGCCATAAATATTTTACTTCAAAGACTTGATAAATCCCAGCCAGTGACCCATTTATTGCCTGGCATTAGATATTCCTGCACTGAGAACATAGTAGAGTGGTCTTCCAGTAATAAGCTTGGGTCTTATACCAGTATACCAGCTAACTTAAATGAAGGATAGAGAAGAATAGAACTATTAGGTATCAACATTGTATTAATTTATCAGAATATAAAATGCAAATAAAAACAAAAACAACGGGAACTAGGAGAGGGTAAAAAGGGGGGAAAAGTGTGGGGTAGAAGGGGAAAAAGATAAAAAAAAAAGGTGTGGTCTTGGTCTTTGCTAATCTCACTGCATGTTTTAGCTGCCCAGCTACACATTTCACCCTTTTATATGACACCCCTTTCGTTTTCAGATTTTCATTAAACTTTTTGTAAAATTTGGGCGGGGGGAATTAAAAAAATAAGCTGGATTCCTTTCCTCTCCAGCTGATGGAGGCAATCCAGAAGCAAGAAGAGATCAACTTCCGACTCCAAGACTACATTGACCGGATCATTGTGGCCATCATGGAAACCAACCCGTCCATCCTGGAAGTCAAGTAGGAGACTTAAGAGTTGAGAACAACACAAACCCAGCGTCACGTGGGTGTGGCGGATTTGCTCCTTGGAAGAAGGAAATACTGGCCCAGTCTTCACTCTATGGAGAAGGCACAGGAAACCTCACGGCTGGAGTGGTTGGGTGGCAGAGCGTAGTGAACTTGGGGTGGAGAAGAGAGAGAAGGAGAGAGAGAGAGAGAGAGAGGACCAGCCATTAAGTGAGGCTGTCCGGATTCTAATGGGTTTTGGAACCCTCTGGCTTGTGGGAACTGGGCTAGGGGTGTCAAAAAGAATTTAGAAAAAAAAGAAAGGGAGTCACAGAACGAGGGGTGAGGGTGGGGGTGAACATACACCTGCCCTCTCTTGCAGGAACGGAGCAGAATCTGGGTGGCCCCTTGAAATAGCCTTCTTGGAAACTTCTCCTGTCCACCAGCAACAGGAGCAGGCTTGTGCTGCGTGGGAGGTGGCTGGATCCCTCGGTACCTGGAAGTTGTAGCACGGCAGTAAAAGGAAGACGCTCTCAGATCCCTTCCTGAACCTGCCTTCCCCGGCCTCTCTGTTTAATCATCTCTCCTTCATCATCAGCCCTCCGATCACCCTCCTTTTTGAAGCTGTCTGGGTTCTTTGGCCAGTGGAAAGGAAAAAGGGGCTGCCTTGAACTCCGGCCGGGTTCTGTGTCTCTCGCACCGTTTTGCACAAGGCAGAGGGTGTTTCGGAGCCCCCCCCCCCGTTCTTGGCTCGTCTGCCTTGAAACTCATGACTTGCAGGTGCTCCAGGGAGGGGAGCCACTCCGCAGAGAAGGCTTTATGGTGGGCTGATGTGAAAGAAAAGAAAAAAGAAAAAAAGAGAGGAAGAGATCAAACCCAGGTTTTGGTCTTCTGGATGATTTGGTGGGTGGCAGCCCTGGTGATGAAGTTGGTTGTTGGGGCCAGCTGGCGATGGCTGTGCTGGAGGAGGCGGAGGAAGCTCAGCTGATGACACTGAATGTGGAAGCAGAGCTGATTCTTCACCCCTCTTTGCGGCAACCAATTCCTTCCATACTTCATCTCACACCCTTTTCCATTTGGTGTTTTCGTTCGTTAAACCACTTTTAAGGCAAGAATGGCAACGGATGTGTCGGTTAAATAATAAAAACGGGGAAGGAAGAAAGGGGAAGACATCACAGACCGGAAGAACTGAGTTGTTTGTCTGCTGGCACCAACACATCACATTGCTTAGAAGGACCTGTTCAAAGCTCTAATATAACACCGAATTATTATTATTATTAGTTTAGCTTCGCATCTATACCTTTGGGAAGGTGATGAAACAGAATCTGCACAAAACTCTTCTGCTCTTCTCCCTTCTCCTCCGGTCGAAGTAGCTGTGTATATTGATGGGAGTCTGATAAACAAGCAATTGGGAACAAGTCAACTTTCCCTCCAACCTAAGTTTTAGGGGAGAAGATGAATTTTGCCCGTAGCAGGCTATTTCCCCTGAAAAAAAAGAAAAGGTTTTCAATGTGTTTTAAATCTACCCTTTGAAATGTGTTTTAAAAGAGGCTTGCTTCTTGGGGTTCTTTATTATTTTAAATGCCACTCTTTGGAATTTGAAAGGGGCATCTTATACCTCTCGTGAGTGAATCCTGCTTCACAGATGCTTTATTTTAGAGAGAACCTTCAGAAGCCCATGGGGAGGTGAGATTGTACATTTCTACACATGCCTTCTCTGTGTCTCCTCCAGTGTCCACCTCTCTAAAGCAATTGTGCAACTTGGACACACAACATAAGGGGCAAGTGACCCACATATGCAGATAATTTTCCTGGGGTGTAAGAGATCGCGCCGAGAGCTGGCATATGCTATTTATCTCCCTTCTTTGGAATCATCAAACTGTTGAGTTCTTGAGTCCCTTCATGTATGGTGAAAGTCACATAATGCTAGTTTGAAAATGCTTTGGGAGAGAGGGGTGGAATAGCTCTAGGCCAAAGCCACTGATTTTTGCTTTCTCACCCTTGAGCCAACTGTTGGGCCACTGGAATACTTTGCAGCTCCTTGAACCAGGACATTGGAATTTAAAAAAGAAATCAGCAGATTCCCCTATTAATGGTTTCCAACTGGCTTGAACATGGAGGTGAAATGGTCAGAGAAACGCAGAAACGTTGTTCCACTATAAAATGATTCTCAAACCCCAAACATCCTTACACGCTTACTAATACCCTGTATTTCTCCATACCTCCAAAAAAGAGTCTGCAGGAAGAATCCACATACTGTAACATTTCCAGAAGAAATTTTGGGTGTAAATCAGTGTATACTTGGAAAGAGAAAGATTTTTTTTTTCTTTTTCTACCTTGTAGAGTTAGGTATTTTTTATAGAATGGAGGCCGATCAATTTTTAATACTTCAGAGAGCACTGTATCTGTGTAAACACACAAATCTCTCTCTCTCTATGTATGTATGTATTGTATAATGTACAAATCTATAAATAATCAGATTGCCTTTCTGGACTTGGGCTCACCTGTCCGTATTGTAAAGCCCTCCCCCAGGTTCCTCCTGGCCTCCTGGTTGATCACAACGTGGTACTGTAATGTAAATAGTCACAGCAGGAGGAAAACAGCAGATCCACCATAAATAGTGAAGCTCTGGCTTGCGCACACCGTTTTAATTTCTCAAGGAAAATTGTTCTCCCCAGTGGGTATGTGAAGGAATTTCCAAAAAGAGGCAAGCAGTTATTTGTCTTAACAGGTGTGCTGACTTGTCTAATTAAAAGCTGTTACGTCTCTGGCTGGAAAACTGGCTTGCTTGGTCTTTTCTTGTGCACTCTGGTCACATCCAGGACAGGTGGACAACTTTGTCATCTCTAAGAGATCAACTGTCAGAACTACCATCTATCCAAAATGGGATTTGTTCATCCTTATGCCCAAATTCAAATCAGAATCTGTGCCGTGAGGCTGTACCCACAATTAACCTGTCCACTCTGGCTGTTAATCACAATGTTCATTTATTTTTGGTCTCTGCCAGGCTATGAGTTACTGGTCTTTGTCCATGGTACGGAGAAGAATGAAAGGTTCAAACAAGCCTTGCTTTTGCGTACTAAGTAAAACTGCCTTGGATAGCAGTTGGCACTGACTAATGCCCCCTTCCTTGTCCCTCCCGAGTCCAATGTGGAGTTCTTGCAGAACTTATGGCTAAAACATCTTTTCCTGAGCTTTGGTGGCGCAGTGGTTAGAAGGCAGTATTGCAGCCTAACTCGGCCGACTGCCAACAGTTCGATTCTCACCAGTTCAAGGTTGACTCAGCCTTCCATCCTTCCGAGGTCGGTAAAATGAGGACCCAGATTGTTGGGGGATATATGCTGACTCTGTAAACCGCTTAGAGAGGCTGTAAAGCACTGTGAAGCAGTATATAAGTCTAAATACTATTGCTTGCTATTGCTAAAACACCTTACAGAGATTATTATCTCTTTCATTTGGGATGGCTCTGTAAAGAAACACCAACCTGGTTTGTATGTTGTCCTGGATCATAGAGGAGTAAATCAAATTTTGATCAGGTTTTAAAACATGAAGCCACACCAGCTGCATTACAGCTTAGCACAGTGCCTGAATCTATAATTCAGAATTTAAAAAAGGAAGACTGAGTGTCTTTTCTGTAAGGAGTGCATCTGCACTTTGCCTTCACACAGGGTAATACAGTTAATCCTCGACTTACAGCAGTTTGTTTAGTGACCGTTCAAAATTACGACAGCACTGAAAAAAGTGATTTATGACAGTTTTTCATGCTTAACGACCATTGCAGCATCCCGATGGTCACACGATTTACATTTGGATGCTTGGCAACTCACATTTAGGATGGTTGCAGTTCCCCGGGGTCATGTGATCCTTTTTTGCACCCCAAATCAATGGGGAGATTCACTTAACAATTGCAGTGCTTCAGTTAACAGCTGTGGCAAGAAAGATTGCAAAATGGGGCAAAACTCACTTAACATAGGTCTCATTTAACAGGAATTTTGGGCTCAATTGTTGTAAGGACTTCCTGTAAGTGAGCTACCCCTGCATTTTCATTGTTTTTGACTTTCTGAGGGCTGCCCAACAATAGCAGTGAGCATGAAGGCAGCTATGAGGAGTCCTGGTGTATCCAATGAAGCATGAGAATGAGGAGACGAGGCAACTGGAAAACGGGCAACAGTAGGAAAGGACCCCGCTAGGCTCATGGTGCACGCTTATTACTCTTGGTTCAGGCGGGGCGGAGAGGAATCCACCTCAGTCATAGTATGTCTTTGTGGCTAGGGGAAATCTGGGAGTTGAAATCCACTCATTTTAAAACAGCCAAGATTGGGAAACATTGAACTAGAAGATCCTGGTCGTTCCCTAATATGAGGGGTTGTTAGAATCATTGTAGCAATAGTGAATTGTACCAATTATAACTCAAGCTCTTTTTTGACCTTGGAGAGTTAGGCTCATTTCTCTGGTTTGGCACAAGGTGGCGCCAAAACATTGCTGGAATTTGTAATGAGCTGCTTTCTCCCTTAAGGAATGGGCAGTTTCCCCCTCCTTGCATATGCAAAACGACAAAGCTGGATTTTAGCTATGTTGTTGAGCTTTGCTTCCTGTTCACCAAGATTCAAGCCTGCTCTTTGGTGCATGATCTGCTTTTTAAAAACCACCTTCCTACAATAAAGCTTCAGGTACTAGATCTGGGCTGCAGAAACCCAGAGGACTATTAACTGGTAGCAAAGAAGGATTTTTATATACCCTTTTAACTGCCATATAATGATCTTGCAGGGTTTTGCAAACTAGGCATGGTAAACCTTAACTTAATCTAGTGTGCTGCAAGTGTGTGGAGCTATAATTTCCAGAGTTCTGAAGCAACACAGATACAGATAGCATTGACTACGAATCTACCAAATTGCAGAAAGCAACTTTGCAAAGTAAGAACTCGGGAGGAGTCCCTCCCGCCCCCCCGTAGCTAATTTCCACAAGCAGGTTGATCAAAGGACTCTGTGTGTGTTTGTCAATTCTGTGATTTGAACCACCGCTCAAAAAGGGATTTCTCACTCTGTAACAAAGGAACCGCTTTGTTATTCTAGTATTTTATATTTTGTGTATTTAGCTTGTTAATCGCCTTCAAGTCACCTTTTGTGACCTTCCGACACGCAAAATCAATGGGGAAGACAGATTCACTTAACAACCATGTTGCCAACTTAACAAATGTAGTGATTCACTTAACAATTGGGGCAAGAAAGGTCATAAAATGGGGCAAAACTCAACAACTGTCTCGCTTAGCAACAAAAGTATTGGGCTGAATTGTGGCCGTAAGTCAAGGACAACCTGTACTACTAAAAGTCTCGTGTCTGCAACCTTTCCCTGAGCAAAACAGTGCATCTTAGGGCAGCAGTTTTTGAACCCAGTACCTCAAATGGGTTAACTTGCAGAATGTGTCCAAAACTAGGGACCCATGATTCCTGTGGGACTGAAGTTTGGCAAATTTTATAAACATTTCATAACATTAAAAGCATAAAGCATTTTATGACATAATACAAAATGTCATAAAACGTTTTCTGTGATCAAGTCCTGATGTTTGTGCGGAACAGTTCAACTTTCACGGCAGGTACATCTCTGAATATTGCCCTGAATTTAACTCTGGGCAGATTCCAAAGATTAAAATATATAAATCTGCCTGCCTGCCTGTGTCTTTCTTTTTCTTTTTCTCTTTTTCCTTTCTCTCTCTCTCCCTCTCTCCCTTTCTTTCTCTCTCTCTCTCCCCCCCCCTCTCTTTCTTTTTCACCTGCCCAGAGTTGGTTGAAAGATGGGTGACTAAGCTCTGCAGATGTTGAAGGCTTTGGGGAATCTGCCAAAGAAATATCTCTGAAATGATGACTCAATGGGTCACGGTTTGTCTATTATGTTCTTATTTCTAGAAGAGTGGTAGACAAGGCATTGCCTCTTTCCATCTCATGCCACAGAAGTGAGTTTTAAGGACAGCTGGGGTGCTCTAGAGAAGGCATCTCTCAACTTGGCAATTTTAAGACTTGTGGATTTCAACTCCCAGAATTCCCCTGCCAGCATGTGCTGGCTGGGGAATTCTGGGAACTGAAATCAAGTTGCCAAGTTTAGAGGCTCCTGCTCTAGAGTGAGCCTGCCTTGGGAAATCTCATCCCTGGCGCAGCTAGTACAGCTTCTGTAAGGACAAGAACCTTGCTTCTTTAGCAGGAATAGTGGAGAAACCCAGTGCTGGTTATGACATAACTTTACCATTTTAATTGGGAGAGACGGGAGGTAATTTGCAACTTCCTTAAAAAAAACTAAAAAAAAAAACTTGAGGTTTGCCTGGCTGACTTCCAATTAATTCCTGGCCTCTTGTAAGAACTTTGGTGTTGACCGCTGCACTTCATTAGAATTCGGATTTTCCCGGACTGCAAACCTGGCACTTAGGGGGAAATTGAGCTGTCTGAGGTTGCATCAAGAATGAGAGGTGACAAGGTGGGGGGGGGGGGCAAAGCTCTGATACCAGCATGGGTTTTGAGCCTGCCTCATTAACTCTGAAAATTAGAGAATTCATGGTCCTGTCCCGAGGGCAACGGTTATTCTTTTTTTTTTTTTTCCCCCAAAGATTGCTGTGCAAGGATTTCCAACAAGATAGACTTTCACACCTCGGACCTCTTCTTATCTTTTGTACTGACTTTCAGCTGAAATTTTCATGTTGCTCTATGTTTCATTTTCTTCGTTTTTTATGACAAATGCCTGGAATGTTAGCTCTGATTCTTTGCACTTTTTTAAATGAAAAATTGAAACGTCTGGGTACCAAATGCATCTCATGTGAAGATCTGTTGACAGAGCAGGATTTTGGCTTCAATTTTTTCTTTCCCAGTCTGGGGCTCTCCACCTTGTACTCCTAATAGTTATTATTATTGACAAACCTACCCCCGATCAGTTGTATGATATTTAGAATTACATTTATCCTCCACTCACTCTCAAAGTTCCTGAAGTGGTACAGTTACTGGGGGAAACTTATCAAAGTCTACTCTATATTTATTTCCAGTTAATTAAGACTGTTGTAAAGTTCAAATTTCCAGTGGAAGTGCAAACTTTCAAAAATTTAAAGTGCTAGGATAGATTTTGGGATTTGGGTCTCTGTGTAAAACATGGCTGTAATTTGCATATAATTTCTTGGAAGTTAGATTTCCGAAGCATGGTAGATGGATAATAGTTTTGACCCTTTAAATGTGGTTTTTCAAGTTACTTTTGCAGAATACTTGCCACTGTTAATTTATGGGATTTCAAGTTAACAAAATCTGCAATTTTGAAATGTGATGAAAGAAAGGCCTGTTTTCTACAGCTCGTCTTTGGTTCTGTAAAATAAGAGATTGATTTTTAATGTAGTTGCTCAAGTTCTGCCAACTAACTGAAGGAACAGCAGCTTGTGCCCATATTTTGTGCCTGTTTTAAATATTATTTATTTTGTCCTGGGAGAGATGCTCAGGCTGAGCTTGATCTCATCTGGAACATTTTTTGAGCTGGCCAACAATACAGAATAATTACTAGCTACTTGGAAGCACTTACTCAAAGCACAAAGTAATGAAATGTGTATGGTAAATTCATTCATTCCATAGGAAGATGGCTTTCCATGGCCTGGGGCTTCTAAATGTGTTGGATAACACTTCCCCAAATGGTTTCAGCTTAGGGGAGCTTTTGCAGCATGTGTGCGAAAATAATATTTGATTTAGCTATTTGGCACCATTTTCTCCCAGCTTTTCTGGCAGCAATCTTTTATCTCCCAGCTAAAATTATGCACAAATTTTAAACCCTCTGCCATGTTATTTGACAGGAAGAGTCTGAAATGGAACAATTTGGAGCAGGATTTCCCCCCCCCCTCTATCTTGCTTCTCAAAACCCATTATTTATTGGATTTCTGAAACTCCCTTTATGACTTGAAATAGCCATGTTTTGAAGAAGAAAATATTACAACTTCAAAATGGAAATTGACAGAATCCAAAGGAATCTGAGAGCAAAATTTCCCCTGAAACGCATACATACAGGGAAGGGTCCTAGAGGCATGCAAACTTTCTCCGTCTCATTTTAAATTTGTGATAGGTGCTGGGCTTATTATCCCTTTCCCCTTGCATGGAGGTGAGTCTTGGACTCTGTACTGAAAGTACCATCTCGTTTGGGTCGCCACGATGTAAAAAAGATGTTGAGATTCTAGAACAGGGGTAGGCAACCTTGGCTGTTTTATGACTCGTGGACTTCAACTCCCAGAATTCCTGAGCCAGCATGGCTCAGCTTGGAAACCTCTCCCTTTTCCCTCAGCATGGCTGGCTCAGGAATTCTGGGAGTTGAAGTCCACGAGTCAAAAGAGCCAAGGTTGCCTACCCCTGCTCTAGAAAGAGTGCAGAGAAGAGCAACAAAGATGATCAGGGGACTGGAGGCTAAAACATATAAGGAACGGTTGCAGGAATTGGGTAGGTCTAGTTTAATGAAGAGAAAGATGAGGGGTGACATGATAGCAGTGTTCCAATATCTCAGGGGCTGCCACAAAGAAGAAGGAGGCAAGCTATTCTCCAAAGCCCCTGAAGGCAGGACAAGAAGTAACGGGTGGAAACTAATCAAAGAGAGATCCAATGTAGAACTAAGGAGAAGTTTCCTGACATTAACAACAGACAGGAAGGAAAAGCTTCAGCTTCTGAAGTACAAATGAATGTGAAAACTCTCTGGTGTCCCTGGATTCTCTTCCAGTAGCACATGATTTTCTGCCCTTGTGAAAACTATTTCCTTTGGTGGAGCTCACAACAGTTGCGGTATCAACAACAGCTAATGTAAAGCCCTCATTTTGGAGTTCTGGGAAGCTGAGCAGGTACTGCCTGCCCAAAATTATACCTATAGCTGCATTGCCAAAGGCTGTCTTTGAATGGATTTTCAAGGGTACAAGGTTTTGTTTTGTTCTTCTTTCAGTGTACAAGTCACCCAAACCTCACGTATAACATTAACATTTAATTGCCATAATTGTATTGTTATCTCGGGGTCAAGGAGCACTAAAGCATTTCCCTGAATCAGCAGAAGAAACCTGAGGCTGCACAATGTCAGGCATTGTAAACCACCCCTGCTGATAGTGAGCAGGTGAAGTCAGGTGATGGAGGGCTAGCAAAAGTGGAATTAGCACAACCAGCCAGACACTGTTAAGGTTTCAGCTTTAGCTTTGGACTGTTTTTTCCAAGAGGAAGAAAGTTATACTAAGTTTCAATAATCTTTTCTGGATCTCGGTATTTGTCAAGTTACACAACTACAACTGGAGTATTAGTACTTTTATTTTAAAGGAAACCTATGTACGTACATACGAATAGCACAAATTTATTTTCTTAGATAAAAGAGTTGGTAACTCGGACAAACTGATTATAAATTGATACGATGAGTCCATAAGGGCAATAATCTTTTATACGTCCTTTTTGTACTAATGGCAGTGCTTTTGTGGATAAAGAGGGATTTAAGAAGAAGCTGCATGATTTTATTGTTTTCTTTGCTCCCAACAGGCCTGTGAACTCAGTCTGGTAAATGCTGGAGTTGGCATAACTGATTAGAAATTGCATTGATCATCTAAAAGGCTTAGTGGAGCATTAATTTCCAAAAGATTTAGCTTATTGTACTCTACCAATCAGAAATAAAAATGTTGGGGCGAGTTGACTTAACAGTACACTTGGAAGTTGGAAGCATAATGTATTAGTGCCAAGTGACAAACAAAGAAAATCCCTGTCACACTAAATTCATACGATAGAACATCAAAATTAAATGGAGAATGAATGGTGATGATTCTATAAAATTTTATTTAATTTAAAAATATTTCCAACGCCTGCCAATTTCCAAATGCCTTTCCATATATTGATCTGGAAAATGAAAACAAGCCATAGGAGCAACTGGTAAAATAGACCACCAATGTTTTGATTCCTGTATTTCCTGAAACAAACAGATTAAAGGGGTGGGGGCTGATGCCATCTGGGAAAGCCTTGTGGAAGGAAGGAAGGAAGGAAGGAAGGAAGGATCCTGTTCCTACCCTAGATTTGGAAGGCTTGTTGACTTGTCACTGCACGTATCAGTACAAAAGCTCCTGTCTACAATACTGTGTTACTCACGGCTTTTGATGACAAGACAATTCTGCCTCCTCATTCAGTTTCTATCCTCCTTCAAAAGCAAACTATTGTGTACTTTCCATTTAACGTTAAGCACTGCAAGCAACTTAAACACTGCAAGCACTTATTTCATTTCAGGGCAATATCTTTGCAAATAGAATTTTATAGCTTCACATATTTTCTGCTACCCACATTTACATGGAATTATTAATTACCAGCCTCACCTTTCTCTCCAAATAAAGGCATAGGCCATATATATTTGCAAGGCAACTTTTTCCAAATTAAGAAAATTGACCTCTTGGTGCTGTAAAAGGCTTGTACTGGTAGTTGGAATTAACGCTCAATTATAGTCATTTTAATATCTTGATTTTTATTGCAAACAATGACCTTTGATATTCAGCAGTATAAACGTTTAGTAAAATACAAATTTTAAAATGGTTTATATGGACAGCCATTTGCTCGAAATGGTATAAAGTCTCCTGTTTGAGCAGGGAGTTGGACTAGAAGACCTTCAAGGTCCCTTCCATCTCTGTTATTCTATATTGTCTAAAAATCAGATCTGCTTGACAAAAGGCAAACCAGCCACACTTGCAAGTCTAAAATCAGTGTTGGAAATCTCTTATTGCAGAAATTGGCAGTTTATCATGATTAGATGTGACATATCCCCCCCCCCCTTTTAATGGTCCCTGGGTCTCTTTGTGCCTGTACTGAAAGTATATTTTTTAAAAATCTTATATAAGTGAAAGCTTGTGGCTCTTGTTCTCCTCTCAAATGTTACATCAGTCCTAGCTTACAAAATGTTGTCCAAGCTCCAGTACATCAAAACAAGAGTTTGCTTAGCAGAGAAACCAGGTGGAAATCTTCTGAAGTATTCCATTCAGATCCAGGGAACAATGCTGCCAAGAAATTAGCTTTGGTAGCAAAATCAGCAGATCATCGGCAGGAGAGAAAAAAATCTTCCTGCCATTCAGCAGCCATCTTGGGGGAGAAGCCCAGCCATGTCCTTTTAAAAAAGAAAAACAAAAACCCTTCATTTCCTGATTCTTTAATTCTTCTTAACAGCCAGTATTGGGCAACTAATGAATAGTTATTTATATCCCACTTTTATCTTTGAATAAGTCAAAGCAGCATACATAAGGCCCTTTCCTCCCATCTTCCCCACAATAAGAACTATGTAATACCTATATGAGGTAGTAAGGGCTGAGAAAAAAGTGAGTGGCCTGCATAGTCCTAACTGGGCTGATATAAAAATTACTCCTCCACCCCTCACAAAATTTATTGTTGTTGTAGTTCTATAAACATTGTTTATAGAACATTGTTCTATTGTATGAATAGATAATGTTGTAGAGGCTATACAAGAACCAGCTATCTACCTATCTTTCTTTGTATGACAGTCAGTTTTTGACTCCTGGTGCTGGTCCATGAAGTTTTCTTGACAAAGTTTTTCAGAAGTGGCTTGCCATTACCTTCTTTCTAGGGTTGAGAGAGAAGGACTGGCCCAAGGTCACCAGCTGGTTTGTGTCTAAGGTAGGACCAGAACTCATGGTCTCCCAGTTTCTAGCCTGATGCCTTAACTATTTCATCAACTGTATGACTGGCTAGTGTATAGCAAACTAAACAAAAATAAAAACAAAACAAATAATAGTAAACAAACCTAATACATCTTAAAATAAAATGTGCAAAGCATATATAAATCTATAAATATTGACTGAACAAATGGGGCTAGAGCCTTGATGAAATGGATTTTTGTCATAAGCAATGCTTCCCCCCCCCCACAATATGCAAAAACATATCAGTTTGACCTCTAGATATGAAAGACTGAAGAGATGGGAAAATACTGGAGGAAAAAGTGTTATGTATGCTGCTTGACCTTGAGGAAAGGAAGGAAACGTATTTAACACAATAAAAAATAAAAAAAGACAAAACAGATTTGTCGCAATAAAAAGCGTGTGCATGAATTCTGAAATGAAAAGAGTTCTCTGCTACATTTGTGCTCCAAAACTAAATGCAGTCTCTATGTTCTATTTCTTTGGGAACTAACTTCATTTGAAATTGATTTAAAGCCCGCACCCTTTATCTAATTTATGATGCGGTTATAACAGACCTTTGAACAGTCTTCAGCAGTAGTGGGATTCTGCAAGGTGGAGTTGGCAGAGCCACCTGTCTTGGGAGACACCTGCCTTTCCCATCTGCGTTGCTGCTTTCGTCAGGAAGGTATCCCACAATTACTTCTTAAACATAAACAGGTTTCCCATCAAGCTAGGCAAGTTTGCTTCAGCATGGAGAATCTGGATACATGCAAATTAATGAGGCTCACCCAATACGAGAACTATAGTCCTCGACTTATGATCAGAACTGAGTGCAAAATTTCCATTGCTAAGCACGGCAGTTGTTAAAATTGAGTTTTGCCCCATTTACGACCTTTCTTGCTACAGCTGTTAAGTGACTCACTGCAGTTGTAGAGTTAGTAACAAGGTTAAGTGAATCTGGCTTTCCCCCTTGACTTTACTTGTCAGAAGGTTTTAAAAAGGGATCATGTGATCCCAGGATATGAATCAGTTGCCAAGCGCCTGAATTTCGATCACGGGACCATGGGGGATGGTCATCGTGACCCTTTTTCCAGTGCTGTTGTAACTTTGAACAGTCACTAAACAAATGGTTGTAGGTTGAGGACTACCTGTACACTAAAGCCACAGACTAATTGGGTTCGCACTGCCAGCAAAACTGCCCAGCCATTTGTGAGGTGTGAACAGATCAGATGTCGTGTGGAGGATGTGGGGAGTACTGCACAAGACCGGGAGAGATTCTCCCCTAGCGAACTTGGCTTTGCTTAGAATTCCTTACCCTTGTCTATTCCTTGGTAGGGTGGAAATGGGTTTGAGGGTTCCTTGGTGCTCTCTGAGCTTGCATTTTCTTGCAGACGTTGCATTACCCTAACTAGGTAACAACATCAGTGCTAGAAGAGTGAGGTTTGCAAGGAAGAGGAGGAGGAAGTGGATTGTGGGATCCTTGGTGCTCTCTGAGCTTGCTCGTTTTCTTGCAGAGGTTGCATTACCCAAACAAGGTAAGATCATCAGTGCTAGGAGGAGGAGGAAGAAGAGAAGGGAAGTGGACTGTGGGGTCCTTGTTGCTCTCGTTTTCTTGCGGACGTTTCATTACCCAAACTCGGTAACATCATCAGTGCAATGGGTTGAATCTTCCTTTTCTTGGGAGGGGGGGGGTTTGCGTGCGCGCGCGCCCCCCTATTCTCCTCGCGCTTTGGGGGCGGCGGTTCGGGGCTGCTCTTCGCCGAGATTTGGGGCAGGGGGCGCCTCTCAATCGCCGCTGCTAAAAGACCGCAGAAGCGCCCGGGCTGCCTCGGGCATCGCAGCGCCTGGCCTGCCGCCCCGCCCCGCCCCCCCCCCCGCCGAGATTCAGGTGAGTCGCCGCACAGCTGCTCGGCTCGGGGAGACGCGCGAAGGACCCTGGGAGTTGTAGTCTCCCCCCGCTCCCTCCTCCTCCCTTCTCGGAAGCAGAGACCGCCACCGTGTATCCTCTCCTCCGCCCCGGACCCGTCCTCTTCCTCCGCTTCCCCCCCTCTCCCGCCCCCCCCAAGCGGTGGACACGCCATCCCCTCTCCTCCTCCTCCGCGGACCACAATTCCCGCCGAGCTCCTGCGGCCCGAGAGCGCCACATCCGCCCGGCTCTCTCCTCCTCCCCCCCCGCCCCGCTAGGCCCTCTGGGGTTTGTAGTCTCACCTCGCCATTCACGAAACCTCGGGCGCAGTTTCCGCAGGGCGGCCCCGCGCGGTGCCGCTACGTTACGCAAAGGGCGTAACGGGCCGGCTTCTGGACTCCCGGAGGAAGGCGGGCGGGAAGGAAGGAAGGAGGGAGGGGAGGGCTGGGGTGGAGGGGGAGGTTAAAGAGAAGCAGAAGAAAAAGAAGAAGAAGAAGCAGGAGAAAGAGAGCGAGCCAGCCGAACCGGAGCACCACGGGCTGCCCAGGGGGGGGGGAGGCGGCCGGGGTGGGCGGAGGGAGGGGTGGGTGGGTGTCCAAGTTATTCAGCCGTCCGGCCCGGGAGAAGAAGACAGAGAGAGAGGACGGGAGACGCGCCGCCAACGGCCGCCGCCGCCGCCGCCGCGTCCCTCAGCAACGGTCAGTGGAGCGCGCGACCCTCGGGAGGGGAGGGGGGGAGGGGAGGCAGCGGGGAGAGAGAGGGCCAATGAGAGAGCACGCGAGGCAGCCGGGGGGGAGGAGATAGAACGTTGGTGGAGGTGCGGGGGGGGGGGCGAGAGGGGAGTGCTCGTGCCTTCCTGGGGGGGGGATGTGAGTGCGGGGTCTCTGAGGCAGGGAGGAGGGAGAGGAGGGGGCTCCTCCTCTGGAATAACCGGGGGGGGGGAAGGTCTGAAGGACACTGCCCCCCCCTCCCCTGCAGCTCCCCACCTGGGGCCCCTTCCTCAACTTGGGTTGGACTGCAACTTCCATCACTCAAACCCACCCCTCCATCATTGGCGAGGGGCGTCATGGGGGGGGGGAGAATGTCTTGCCCCAGAAGGCAGAGTGGGGAGAAAGCTGGATAAGGGCATCAGTTTGGGGGAGGGTGGGTAAGAGAGGGGGGTTGGGCCAGGGAGCTCTTGTAGGGGAGCTGCAGAGGGATGGGGGGGGTCTCTTGGGGTGCCTCGGTGGGCGACCTTCCCCCAACGTGGTGTCCTCCAGGTGTAGGAGGTTGGACTACGGCGCCCAGAGTCCCCAGCCAGCAGGATCGAAACAGCAGGGTTGGGGGCAATGGTGAGTGCCTGGGATGGAGGGGAAGGGTGGTACTATGCAGGGGGGGAGGGGGAGGGAGACCAGGGGTCATAGGAAATCTTGGGGTGTCTTAGAACTGGTCCCTTTCTCTTGGTGCAATCTACTTCCTGGATTGTTGCTGGGATGAATTGAAAGGTGATCCCTGTAGAGGCTTCTTTGCATGCTGGAGACAAAGTGGCATATATAATAAATATTTGAATGGACATTAATATATATATATTACATGGAAATGAATAAGTGATTTTTTCCCCCCTTGCTGAAGCTGCTTAAATGTCTAGGCTCTTTCTTTCTAACTCAGTATTTCCCAACCTTGACAATTTGAAAATGTGTGGACTTTTCATTCCCAGAATTTGCCAGTGAGCATGAGTGGATTTCAACTCCCAACATTCCCCAGCCAGCATGGGTGGACTCTAACTCCCAGAATTCCAGTATGGTGGCTGGGGAATTCTGGGAATTAAAGTCCACCCATCTTCAAGCAGCTAGGGTTGAGAAATACTGCTCTAACCCATGCTTGCTTTTCTATTCTTCTCTTTCCAGTAAAGAAACAAAACGTATGTATGGGGGTCCTGCTAATGCTGCCTCCTTCTTGTAGCATCCGAATGTTCATATTTTGCCTCTTGAGTGATAAAAAAAAACAACTTAAACCCTGGAATTTGTGGCAGCTTATAAATGAGAAATGAAACAGTCATAAAACTGTTAAAACAAGATGAACTATAAAACATAATATACAAACAGCAGTTAAAATGTCAACAAAAAAGAAGAACCGTATTTGCACTGCAAACTAAAAAGCATAACACTGGTGGCAGTTAGGAAGAAAAGTCCACTGAATTTAAACAGTTTTAAGGACCTATTTGTAAATGGATGTAGAGGGAGTTAGAAAACCTTACCGTGGGTAAAAATTGCCATCATGTAGTTATCATTATTTTGGAAGGATGCAGTTTCAGAATTATTCTTTTTAATAGGAGAAAGCAAGCCATGCCTGCTAGGGAATTCTGGAAGGTTACTCAGCTGGGGGAAGAATGAGTTGTAATCCTACTGGAGGCTTGGTCTAGTAGTTCTTGAATCTGCTCCTTTATACAACCTTGTTCCCATTAACTTTCTGCTGAGATGGCCTGCCCTACCGGCCTGCAGGAGGTCACGATAATGGGTCTGGAGACTAAATTGTATGATGAATGGTTGAGGGAATTAGCCTAAAAAACAAAAGGTTTGCGGGGGGGGGGCGACGACGAGGAGGACATGCTAACTGTCTTTCAGTACTTGAAGGACTGTCGCAGAGAAGAGGGGATTGTCTTAATTTCCAAAGGAAGGCAGGACAAGAAGTAATGGGTGAAAGCTTGTTAAAGAGAGAGCCAACCTAGAATATGGAGAAAATTCCTGAACAATTAATCAATGGAACAATTAACCCTGAAGTTGTGGGGGCTCCATAACTGGAGGTTCTCAAAAATAGATCGGACAACCATTTGACTGGTATAAGACTCCTGCCTTGAGCAAGGGATTGGACTAGATGATCTCCTATATTCTATGAACCAGGTACCCCATGTGAATTTGGGGTATGCTGTGTTTGTCATATGCTTTTTGGGGTACACCCAGCAAGCTATGCTTCTCTGCCTTTCTAGTCATCTATGGAAATTGAGGTGTATTAAATGGTGATATCAGTCCTAGCTTGCAGACCATGGATAGGTTTGTTTGGTGTTGTGAGAAATGCATGCAGGACATCAGGTTAGATTGGAGTTAGCCATCTCTTGGAGAACTCCCTTTATTGCGACTGTCCAAAGAGTAGCTGCCGACTAATTGGACAAGACAGGGTAGATTTCCAAACAAAATTGTGGATGTGTTCACGTAAATAGAAATGAGCGGCATTTTTTCCTGTTGATTTTATTTAAGTTGACATTCCTGTATATTTTTCGGGATTAGGTGATGAGTTGCTAAAGAGCCAGAGAAGGGAGGTATTCTTTTCAGAATTAAATTTTTGTATATCACTAATACTGAGGGAAATGTATCCTGGGAAAAGCTGAGCCAGAATAAACAAAAGGGAACCCACATTGTTCGACAAAAGAAGACAGTCAATTGGGCCAGTCCCTCTTTCCCTTAGCTCAACCTACTTCACAGGGATATAGTTGTGGGAAAGAGGAAGGAGTTCACCTTAAGCTGTTTATAAAAGAATAATAAAGGCAGGATACAAACAGATAAATAAAAATAAAAATATCACATCATCTTGGATGCATCTTGGAATAATAAAAAAATGGGATAAGAGGAAGAATGATCAATGTACCCTTCTAAACCTGGGCTTGTAAGAGGTTTGGGACTTACATAAATAGGCTTTCAAGTGAGTTTTCAAAAAAAAAAAAAAGTCATCTTTCCCTTTTAAAAGTGTCTTGGTGACTTTGTACTGTACACTTGTGCTTTCAAAGCATCTTTTAATTTAGGAGCCACACTCAAACTTGCACACCCATCACTGCTTCGCTGCTTCCTTGCACTTGTCTTTAATGAATACTATTAACTATGCCACTGCAAAGCTAAGCCTCGTTCCTTCATTCCCAAACAGGAATGAATTGGGCATAAATCCGGTTTTGAGACGGGGAAAAGTTGCACGTATCTGGATTTCAAGACAAGACACGGGCATTAAATGACCGTGGTGTCACCTGCCACAAGACTCTGGCAGAACAAGGAAAATTGCATTCCTTGCTTGAGTTTTTCTGCTGAATTCTTTTAGTTTTGTGGGAAATAATTTGGAATCTGCACTTAATGGAGATGCCTCTGTTCTGTTGTTGTTAGGGTAGTGGAATTGCATTGAAGCTTTAGTCTTATCTACACAATAGTGGGCTGATTTATAATAGCCTGTAACTCACAAGCTATCAATACAAATAGTAGACCTCTAGCAGCTTTCCGATAAGTATTTATAATTACAGATGCTCTCACTTTGTTTTCCTACAGAATGTCATCAGATGTCTGAAAATTGTGCATTGCAAAAGATTTGTCAAGAGTTTTATAGTTATTTTATAGCAAGCTTCCAACTGGTAGGAAAAAAAAAAAAAAACCTCTTCAAATTTCACTGTAATACACATCATCAGTGAACAAAAACTGTTCTCTGCTGGCTATTGAAATACTGGGTGCTATTTTCAGATATTTTTCTTGGTTTTGCAGTAATGGCAAGTTACACTGTATTGCTTTACCAAAACAAAACAAAAAAATGGTTTGTTGGTTCTATAGGGTGACTCCACCTTCTCTAAATTTCAGTTTTGGTGAATAGAGAAATTTGCTTTTAACTGATACATGGTGATACTTTAGTTGATTTTTGTAAAGATATTACAATGTGGCTGGTTTTGGATGGCTGTATACTATGAAAGTTGAAGGTTTTGCAGACTATCACTGCCAAGAGGGAGGCTTATAACTTTCTAACTGGAGCTATACCAATTCTGCTGGCAAATTATGAGGGGCTACTTAAAACTGTTCAAGGGAAATTCCCCTTCCCTTTGTCTGTTCGCTAAATTTGACAGATTCCATAATGCAAGACAGCCTCCCTCTTTTGAAGGAGGCAGTATATATTTCTGAGATCTAGGCCAGTATTGAGCTATGTGACGGCTTTCTTTAAGTGATATCCAAAACCTAGACGTGATTGACCCACTTGAGAAAAAGCTATAAAGTTGGTTCTTCATTATAAAAATTGTGATTCTTTAATCTTTGCGTTTAGCTTGAGCAAATGAAGGTGCTTCAGCGCTGAGAGCTGTTAAAGAATAGTCTCAACTAAATCAAAGATAAATATTTTAGTGTGGAATATTAGCGACTCATAGGTTGACTTAGCCGCGTGTTAGAAAAGTAGCTCATTCATTCCCCAGAAGTCTTTGAGCCAGGATGATAGAGACGTCGGCTAGCTAACAGAAGGAGGTTGTCTTCTTCTTCATGGTCACCCATCGGAGCTCCTGAGTTGCTATTGGCGAATGGAGGTTCCTTCATTGAGCCAAACTCACACAATAGGAGAGTTGTGAAGGCCAGAAGGCATCAAACATAAACCACTGTGAACTTGCCCTTTACACTGCAAAAAAAAGACTGGTTAGAAATATGAATGTTTTGTTTTTTTAGCATTAGATCCTTCCATGCTATGTAGCATATCAGGCAGCAAGGGATCTCCCAACATTTTCGGGTTTGGGTGAGTCCTTCAGCGTCTTCCCATGTGACCTGTGCACAAGCCCCTGGGGGGACTGCGATGTCACAGGAGGTCCACAAAGACTTGAAGAAATGTTATGATTTAAATCTTGAGTTAAGTCTTGGGGGGTCCGTGGCCACGAAAGGTATTTAAAGAGGGTCCGTGGTGAAGAAAAGGTTGAGGACCCCTGGTTTAGAGTCTGTCCCGTGAACGTTCTTCGCCATGTATTTTGAGGGCATCCTCTTGGTTCCGTGGCATTGGGGCAGCCCAACTCATTGCCATCTGGTTCTCCATGCGACGACTAAGACCTGAATAATACACCGTGTTAATTTGGGGTTAAACCTGTTTCTCTTTTGCTAAATTGAAAGAAGCTAGACAGCTCCTGTGTGTGTCAGCGCATTGCTCGTACATGTCAGTAACCGTACAGTATTTGAGTGGGGCAAGAAGAGATTCTGAATCTGATAGATCACATTGAAATGCTGCAGGAGGCTGTTCTTGGCCCACTACTGAAATCTCTGGGGAATTTCAAATCTGACCTTTGAGCGTGGTTGGCTTTTCCAGTATATTACGGAGTAAGGCTTGTCGAGTATGAAATGATTATATCTTTTTTTTTTTAAAAAGGACTTAAGTTAGTGGATTTTATTTTGGCCTTCTGTGTGGGTTGTTGTTGTTTTTTAATTCCTCTGCCCTTTGTCTTTAGTCAAAGGTGTAGCTTATTTCTCCACACTTTGGGGCCAATGGTTTGATTGCAGGCACAGGCTGTGGAGGTTGGGTAATGCAGGTACAAATTCTCAGAAGTGATTCACTGTCCCTTTATTGTTCTTTTCCTCCAAGTCTTGTGTATCGGTATCCAAATATAGAAGCTGCAGATCTGAAACTGGCAAGAAAACATTTTATATCCTCATGAGAAATAACTAGCTTAAGACTAATATCTGAGTCAGTCAACTACACGCACTAACTTAGGAGAACGCCCAGTTGAACAATGAAAAGAGTTTTCATCCCGTACTTCCTTGTTTGAAAGTAGAGTCCTTACCCAGAGCAAATAAGTTAGGCTTTACATGGACATGCTTTTTAAAATTCTTTATAAAAACAGCTTTAGTTGCTCCAGTTGGCTTCCTCTTCACTTTATTTATTTTGAATAATAGGCATCCATGTCATTTGTGTAAATCCAGAGAAGGCTTGCTGTCAAAGATCATTTCCATGCAATGCGATATATCAAATTGGGTTTTGATTTGACTTATAAAGTCTACATTTGCCATAGTGTATATTTTCTATTCTGAAGTAGCTCCTCTGTTAACCAAATTCTTACATAGAAAAGACTTAGGTTGCATGGAAATGCTTCAACGTGGCTGGACCTTGGTTAGGTTCATACAACATGTTAACCAGAATCGGGTAGGTTTCTGGGATGCTACTGGGTGAATCTAAACCCTGATTTATTTATTTTTAGCCTTTTTTTAGCCTTTTGTGTCACATGAACCCAATTTCTGTCTTCTAAGTAAATTTCCTGTTTTTTAAAAAAAACTGAGCAGCATATGGTAATTCTCTCTCTTGTTCAGGATCACTCAACTTCACAATTAAAGAAAACTAGATTCAAAGCTCTACACCAGGCTTGGCAACTTTAAGACTTGTGGACTTCAACTCCCAGAATTCCCCAGCCAGCATAGATGCCAGGTTGGACATCCCTGCTCTACACAATCTTAGTCCTGCTCTAATTGCTACCTCATTCTGATTTTGACCCAAGGTAAAGATAACATAGTCCACTACTCCAATGTGCCCTTATTGGAGCATTTATCAGAATATAACAGAATAACCAAGTTGGAAGAGACCTTGGAGGTCTTCTAGTCCAGCCCCCTGCTCAAGCAGGAGACCCTATACCATTTCAGACGAACGGCTGTCCAGTCTCTTCTTTAAAACCTCCAGTGATGGAGCACCCACAACTTCTGAAAGCAAGCAGTTCCACTGGTTAATTGTTCTCACTGTCAAGAAATTTCTCCTTAGTTCTAGGTTGGTTTTCTCCTTGATAAGCTTCTATCCATTGCTTCTTGTCCTGCCTTCAGGTGCTTTGGAGAATAAATTGACCCCCTCTTCTTTGTGGCAGCACCTCAAACATTGGAACACTGCCATCATATCACCCCTAGTCCTTCTTTTCATTAAACTAGACATACCCACTTCCTGCAGTCTTCCTCGTTTTTCTTGTTCCTTCTTGTCCCTTCCAGCCACCAAGTTGCATTGTGAACATTAAGTCCAGATCCACCAAGAAGCCTTTTCTGAACAATTGTTGACTCGCTACAAGCCACAATCAGTTCCATCTTGGTTTCACTATGGGTCATTGGATAAACCAAAATTGGCTAAGCTCACCAAACTATAAATTGCTGCTGCCTCACAGTGGTGGCACTCAAACCCAAGTAAGGCCATTTAGGGCTTAGCATAATATACGGGAGTGCAGACAGGATCTGTCCCTTTTAATTGCTGTTTATATTGTTTGTACGCTCAGTTACTTGTTTTAAGAATCAGATTTCCTCCAGGTAATGGAATAGAAACAGTAAAATATTTCTGGGAGCGAACCAGACCGGCTTGTGGCGCAGTTTGGTAATAGTGGCCTACTTGCCTGTTCTTACGTAATTCTTCTAATGAAAATCCAAGCCTCTTTGGTATTACGCTGATGTCTGCAGCTTAGTTTAGAGGCTACGTGGGTTAAGAGAGAAACTATTTGATTGCTGTAGCCTGACAGTAAAGCTGGTTTTCACCCACAACAGCTGTACTTGGTTCTATCCCTCATTTCAGTCTGATGCCCAGTTTTAAGAGGCAGAACTCGAGAGGCTTCCTTTTCATTTCTCCATCCTCCCGTTCACCAGAGGTTTGGCTAAAGGAAATGAGTAAAAATGTACAAAGGCTGGGGCAGGGAAAAAAAAAAAAATAGAGCGTCCTGTCCTTCTAATTATTGTATTACAAAATTACAGTTTTTCTCCCCAGAAATCCTAGGTGAGCAGAGGAAGGGGGAAGTGGATCCAGATTGTGAGAGGGATTCAGGCTTCCCGCCCCCACTTCTGTGTTTGATCTTAACGCAAGACTGCTTCTCTTTTAGTTAAAAAAACAAAACAAAAAGCCAGCAAAGATAAGGCATGTATATTGATGTAATTAGAAGGACAGGCAAGTTGATGTCTAGCTTAGGGGCAACATTAGTTTTAAATCCGGTGACCGTACCACGTGGGATTGAGAAGCTGCTTTAATTTGATAGAGAAAAAAACACCTCAGCCTTCACAGATTTGAGGGGTTTCAGATTTTACTGACTCGTAGCAATCCTTCCAATGATTCCCCCCCCCCCCCATTACTATATCTGTTCAGCATGCACCGGTTAGCACCGGTAGCTGACTTGATACTGAGTTATGAGGTTATTCTATTTCTGCCAAGGTGTACATGGGAGGCAGGGGTGGATATTCATGGTTGAGTTTTGAAATGAGAAACCTAATAAATGGCGCTTTCAAATTATTTTGCTCAAATTTCTTCCCAAGTGCCTCCGAAGCATTTCATGGAAATAGAGTAGTTTGGTTTTGTGGCCGCTAAAGCTAACAGTTGAATGTATAAACCCATTATTCATTACTGGATTCACACCGCATCCCATGCCAGAACCATGCAAATGCAATGTAGGTTTGTGTCATGTGGGAATTCAACAAAGATTGCTTCTTCTAGCCCAAGGCACTGTTTAGTTTTAATAGATAGATAGATAGATAGATAGATAGATAGATAGATAGATAGATAGATAGATAGATAGATAGATAGATAGATAGATAGATAGATAGATAGATAGATAGATAGATAGATAGATAGATATACAGACAGATATAGAGATAGATACATAGATATAGAGATGTAGAGGTAGATAGATAGATAGATAGATAGATAGATAGATAGATAGATAGATAGATAGATAGATAGATAGATATACAGACAGATATACAGACAGATATACAGACAGATATAGAGATAGATACATAGATATAGAGATGTAGAGGTAGATAGATAGATAGATAGATAGATAGATAGATAGATAGATAGATAGATAGATAGATAGATAGAGATAGATAGATAGATAGATAGATAGATAGATAGATAGATAGATAGATAGATAGATAGATATACAGACAGATATACAGACAGATATAGAGACAGATATAGAGATAGATACATAGATATAGAGATGTAGAGGTAGATAGATAGATAGATAGATAGATAGATAGATAGATAGATAGATAGATAGATAGATAGATAGATAGATAGATAGATATACAGACAGATATAGAGATAGATACATAGATATAGAGATGTAGAGGTAGATAGATAGATAGATAGATAGATAGATAGATAGATAGAGATAGATAGATAGATAGATAGATAGATAGATAGATAGATAGATAGATAGATAGATAGATAGATAGATAGATAGATATACAGACAGATATACAGACAGATATAGAGATAGATACATAGATATAGAGATGTAGAGGTAGATAGATAGATAGATAGATAGATAGATAGATAGATAGATAGATAGATAGATAGATAGATAGATAGATAGATAATAGATATTCAGACAGATATAGAGATAGATACATAGATATAGAGATGTAGAGGTATATAGATAGATAGATAGATAGATAGATAGATAGATAGATAGATAGCTAATAGATAGATAGATAGATAGAATAGATAGATAGATAGATAGAGACAGAGAGATAGATAGATAGATAGATAGATAGATAGATAGATAGATAGATAGATAGATAGATAGATAGATAGATAGATAGATAGATAGATAGATAGATAGATAGATAGATAGATAGATAGATAGATAGATAGATAGATAGATAGATAGATAGATACAGACAGATATACAGACAGATATACAGACAGATAGAGATAGATAGATAGATAGATAGATAGATAGATAGATAGATAGATAGATAGATAGATATACAGACAGATATACAGACAGATATACAGACAGATATAGAGATAGATACATAGATATAGAGATGTAGAGGTAGATAGATAGATAGATAGATAGATAGATAGATAGATAGATAGATAGATAGAGACAGAGATAGATAGATAGATAGATAGATAGATAGATAGATAGATATACAGACAGATATAGAGATAGATACATAGATATAGAGATGTAGAGGTAGATAGATAGATAGATAGATAGATAGATAGATAGATAGATAGATAGATAGATAGATAGATAGATAGATAGACAGATAGACAGATATACAGACAGATATACAGACAGATATAGAGATAGATACATAGATATAGAGATGTAGAGGTAGATAGATAGATAGATAGATAGATAGATAGATAGATAGATAGATAGATAGATAGATAGATAGATAGATAGATAGATAGATGTAGAGATGTAGAGATGTAGAGATATAGAGATATAGAGATATAGAGATGTAGAGATAGATACAGAGATAGATAGATAGAAAAAGAAAGAAAAAGAAAAAAAAAAGCTGGTGTACTGTACAGGTTGTCCTCAACTTATGACCACAAATTATGACCACGATAGGTAGGTAGGTAGGTAGGTAGGTAAGTAGATAGACAGACAGACAGACAGACAGACAGATAGATGATAGATAATATGCAGGTACTCCTCGACTTACAACAGTTCATGTAGTGACTATTCAAAGTTACAATGGCACTGAAAGAAGTGACTGCTTCTCATAGTTACGACCACTGCAGCATCCTCACAGTCAGGTGATCAAAATTCAGATGCTTGGCAACTGACTCATATTTATGACGGCTCCAGTGTCGGTTCACAGCAGTTGCAGTGATTTCGCTTAACAGCCGTGCCAGAAAGGTCATAACATGGGGCAAAACTCACAAAACAATTGTCTCGCTTAGCAACAGAAATTTGGGGCTCAGCTGTGGTCATAAGTTGAGGACAACCTGCACAGTGCACCAGCTTCTTCTGGACAGCAAATTCCCTACGAATGCTCCTGTGCCCCAAAAGCAGCAGCCTTCTAGTTAAGCTGAAGTCCGTTCCAGCTGAAGTCTGGATTTTTCATGAAGGTCTCCATTCCAGTTCAATAAGTTATCTTTTAGGTTTATCTTTCCCAAGAGAGACTAAGCTTTACTTTTCTCCTCTCTGGCTGTTGAAAAAAACAAGCTAGCCAGCCAGCCAGCCAGCCACCCACCCGTAAAATCAGGTTTTCAAAGAAAGTAAATCTTTAGAAAACACTCCCAAGTGACATGTTAACTAGCTAATCTGTGCAGGTTTGTTTTTGAGATAGGCATCCCTGTGCAACAGCTAAGTATTCCTTTCAGTTGGGCATTGGGAAGCCTATCTTCCCGTTCTCCTTTCCAAAACGATAAGGGGGTAACTTAAAACTGGTTAAGTTCTGACTTTGGGCTGTTATTTAAGCCCCTTTCTCGCTAGCGCGCAAATAAATACCGGTTGGAAAAGGGCAGTGCTGCTCGAATAGATAGCAGAGTCAGACCTTTAAGAGAGGTTTGGCTGCTGAGTCATATAAGTAAAGAAAAATGGGCTGTTTGTTGTAAAGATGAGAGAGAGGTGTTTCTGCAAAAGGGATGTTGTTCCTTGCAAGCTGGAAATAATTACTCCTGGCTGGAGGCTAGCGAGGTCTACTTTGGTGGTGGGTGGATTCATTATAGCTGCATGTGACTCTTTAAAATTTTTACTGCTTCCCTCTGAGTAGCGCTTTCAGCCAATTTAGGGAGAATGCAGTGATGTTCTCAGGCCTCTGTTGTAATGGTTGTTATGCACAATATCAGAACAGCAAGTTGATGCCGAAGCGTGCAGAATTTAACAACAAGATGCTTATATCAAGGTCCACTTTTTAATTTCCGTCTTCGGCGCCTTGGAAAATGAATGAAAGGCTGTTGGAACCGTTCTAGGAGATGCAGTGTTTTGAAGTATAGGTAGTTCTCGACTTACAGCAGTTCGCTTAGTGACTGTTCAAAGGTACAACGGCACTGAAAAGTTCGACTGACGACCGCTTTTCACAGCTGCAAGCTTTGCAGCATCCCCATGATCATCTGATCAAAATTCAGATGCTTGGCAACTGGTTCATACTTACGACCGTTGCTGTGTCCCAAGATCTGACAAGCCAAGTCAGTAGGGGAAGCCAGATCCACTTAACAACGGGTTGCTAACTTATCAACTGCAGTGATTCCCTTAACCACCGCGGCAAGGAAGGTCGTAAAACTCAACTCACTTATTTTTTGCCTTTTGGAGGCAAAAAAATAAATAAAAAAAAATAAGACCGGGTCTTATTTTCAGGGAAACATGGTATCCCTCCCTCCCTCCCTCCCTCCCTCCCTCCCTCCCTCTCCATCCATCCATCCATCCATCCATCCATCCATCCATCCATCCATCCATCCATCCATCCATCCATCCATCCATCCATCCATCCATTCCTCTCTGCCTCACTTGTGTGGAATTGCATGCACTTTTCTTGCAGGCCCTAGTTCCCTGGGGCTCAAGTCCATACTTGAAGTAGCAAAGTGCTAGTTTAGATCTGGCAAACTTTGCCTTGTTTTCAGAATCTGCCGCTGATTTGCAGTGGCTATAAACATTTCCTCCGCATTTATATGCTGTACAACATTTTTCAGACGCAGACCCAGGATAACCATTTAAATGTAAATGTTTTGCTGACTTCCAGAAAAGAGACCCCCCCAAAAGTCTATAAGTTCTCCAGCAACAGCCCTTAGCTGTTAGTATCCATAGAGTTTGTGGCATAAAAACAAAATTAAAAGGCAGTTTTCCATTATATCTGTTTACAGTGCTGGTGAAAAGTCAGGTAGTTGGGGCTGGAGTAATGAAAAACCTGGAAGTGCTGAGAGTAAAATTCCTTCTAAAATACAAAAAAGAGCCAGTTGGGTGTGGTGGCTAAGATTTATTTATTTATTAGATTTTTATCCCACTGTTATTACTTTATAAGTAACTCAAGGTGAACAACCTGCCTCCAGAAGCTCTGAAGGCTCCATCACTGGAGGCTTTTAAGAAGAGATTGGACAACCATTTGTCTGAAATGGTATAGGGTTTCCTGCCTGAGCAGGGGGTTGGACTAGATGACTTCCAAGGTCCCTTCCAACTTTATTATTATTATTATTAAATGTACATAATACTTTCTTCTCCTATTCTCCCAACAATAATAACCTTCAAGGTGGGTTGGGCTGAGAGAGCGTGATTGGCCCAAAATCACCCAGCTGGCTTTTGTGCCTAAGGTGGGACTACAACTCACATCTCCTGGTGATTGGCTTCAAGTCATCCAGCTAGCTTTTATGCCTAAAATGGGACCAGGAATTCCCAGTCTCCTGACGATTGTTTCCGTCATCCAGTGGGCTTGCATGCCTAAGGCAGGACTAGAATTCACAGTCTCAGTTGTTTCCAGGCCAGCATCTTAACTACTACACCAAACTGGCTCTCATGCCGAACTAAAAACGGGGAGTTCTGGTTTTGGGGTGACTTTGGGGCGACTTTGGGGCTCATCTCCCAATCCATCTTTCAGAGATGGGGCAAAAATTGGAAGTGGGAGCATTATGTATGCTGCCTGGAATTGTACACAAATAAAGGAGGAGTATAAATTGTAATCCATAAAATGGAAAGGCCATCACAAGGCCAACTTGCAATAAGCCAGGGGTCTCCAAACTTGGCAACTTTTAAAATTTATGGACTTCAACTCCCAGAATTCCCCAGGGAATTCTGGCAGTTGAAGTCCACAAGTCTTCCAGTCGCCAAGTTTGAAGACCCCTGCAATAAGCAATACTGCTTTCCAGTTAAGACTTGATTGAACTCCTTGCTCCAGTAAGGTGGGGTTGATACTCCTGCTTTGAAGGCTGAAAAGCTGGCCTGAATGAGCATCTCCATGCCGGTGCATTTAACTGAGATTACAGCCTTACATCCCGCAGTGTCTAGATTGGAAGATTCATGCTTCCATGAGATGAGGTTTTTTTTACTTTCCCATGTCTCCCGTTTCCCCTTCTATACTGGAGTGTGCAATTATGGCGTGTTTGCCCTGGCACTTCACTTTAGGAAACATTGGGAGCCGTGCTCTGTGTGCTCCTGTCAGGAACTGTGCGTTGCTATGGGAGCAAATAAGAGCCTTGGTCCAGCTAGCCCACACAAGGAGCTTGGAGGAGATGCGTGAGTTTTAAGTGGATGGCCATAAAACGGGATCAGGAACATGAGGTTATGTGTGCAGGAGTCCCTGCCATCTCCTTCGCGGTTTGGGTAAAAACAACGGTTGAACTTGAAGAGGTGGAAGCGGAATCTAGCCCGTTTCCAACGTTCACACAGTAACATTTGCCCAACCAAGATGATTAGGGGATTGGTGGCTAAACCATACGATGAATGATTGTGGGAACTAGGAATGTCTAGTAGTCCAATGAAGAGAAGGACTAAGAGTAACATGATAGCAGATTTCCAATATTTGAGGTGCATCCTATTCTCCAAAGCACCTAAGGGCAAGACAAGAAGTAACGGATGAAAGATTAACAAAGAGAGAGAGAAGCAACCTAGAATTAAGCAGAAAGTTCCTATAAGTGAGAACAATTAACCAGTGGAATGGCTTGTTTCAGAAGTTGTGGGTGCTCCATCCCTGGAGGTTTTTAAGAAGAGATTGGACAGCTTTTTGTCCGGAATGCTATAGGGTCTCCCACTTGGCCAGGGGGTTGGACTAGAAGACCTCCAAGGTCCCTTCCAACTCTGCATAACGTGTACTATATTCTGCATAACTTGAACTGTATTCTGCACAACTTGAACCCTAAGGATAAAATACACTTTTTCACTCCGATGGTTCTGAATGACCTTGGCTTTCAGTGCCCATCCTTTTCAGCTTGCTTTGTTTCCTGAAGTCCTTCCATAAGGGACAAGAGCTCTTTTCCTTTGCAGTGACTTTCATGCCTTTGAGTACTTTTTGGGAAGTTGAGAATTGTTGCCCTTCGTGCTGTTACCAATCTGTCTCTAGCTTGCTTATCTTGGCTGTCAGGAAGCAACTAGTCTTTCGAAGCTGTCTCAGAAGAATCCACAAGTGATGGGAACTCGTAAAGTATGAGGACTTGTGTCTGGCTTCATTTGCCCCAAAGGCAATTTACTACCTGTTGGGAAGAGTTGAGGTTCTTGCGTGACCTTGGCATCCATTCTCAAATGAAATGGGTGAAATTCCAAAATACAGGAGATCCCGGTCTCTGGATCCCTGGTAGGGAATCCATAGATTAAATTTACATTTCCTGATACTATTAGAGTAATCCACGTGGAACCATCTAATGGTGTCCTCTTTTCTTCTGATAGGAACATGAGGTCATTGACCTTGTTTGGTTTCACTGATGCTCACGCCTAGCTGTGTGGCACATCGTTTGTGTTACTGTTGGTTTTCACGCACTACGAACTTGGCTACCTTGTGTTATTTATTGGAAAGGAACTTGGCCACGTGTAGTGACCCTGATTGAACACTCGCTTTTTGTGACAGCAAATGTGGCTGTCATCCCAGAAGGAAACGTGATTCTAATGAGATTGGCGTCTTAAGTCCAAATCGCTGCTTAAACTCTGGAGGAATTTGGATCCAACACACTGTCTCCGTCTCATCCATCGCCCTGGGTTGTTGAAACTTTAAAATGCAGAGGAGAGATGTTGTCGGGCTCCTTGGAGGAAGGGCATGATAAAATTCAATGAAAAAACATATAACTTCATTTGCACCTGATCGCTTTGGAGACTTTCCTGGGCCTTTGTGCCCCACAGCCTTTATTTTTGATTCACTCACGGCGAAATAATGGATCTCCTCTGCGTGCTCTGCTCGTCGTATTTCACGTTTGTTTCTTTTTTCTTGAGGATGGAGCAAGAAATTAATCAGCCCAGCAAGTATATTTTTTGTTTTCCGCGTTACAGAGTCTTCTGGGAAAGAAAGAAATAGGGAGAACGTTTGGTTTCTGATGAAAACGTCACCTCTTTCAACCAGCCCTCTCAAATGTAGGACAGCAGGTAGGAAATTAGGACATACAGAATTATTTGAACTGGGAAATGGCAAATAAAATTGAAAAGCTGGAGTTAAAGCTTTTTATGTATAATATAAACCCCGGTTGCTGTAGAAGGACATCAGATGAAGACAGATGTAGCTTAAGAAGGGGTCCAATGAATTATCTTGAAAGATTTAGTTTGAGATCCTATCACCCTCATGCCATATCTATTCAGGATGGTCTTTGAAGTCTACCTTATAGGTTTATTGAGATAAACTGCTTATGTTGTATGAATGTAGAAATTATAATACTTAATGGTAGTCAATGTGACTTATATTGTTCTCAGCAGCCTCACTAGTAGACTGAGAAGAGCTACTATCTCTTTATCATATAAAATAATTTTATTAAATATTACAATTTAAAAGATAAATACTAATGCAAACTAAGAAAAATAAAAAAAAATAGCAAAAATAGAAAATGCAGAAAAAATAGAAAGAAAAATAGAAAAGAACATTAGTAAAAAGAAACAAAAATATACAAAGAAATTATTTCTCCCTTCACAATAAATAGATAATTTTAGTAATCTACCATCTTGTCTTCCCGTATTTCATCTCTTATTTATAAACAGATTCTTAAAACCTAGTCAGCAAAATCAAGGATTACCGGAGATAGCAACACACCTGTTTTAACCTTGATCAAATAAAACAACTTTGTATCCTTTCCTTTTAACATCTTGATCTTTAATCTCTTAACATAATGTCCTGAAGTTTGGTTTCTTTTCATTTTTTCCTTTATCTTTTCTCAACAAATTGTTCAAAACTTTAATAAGTCTCTTTTGCAAGTCTAGTATATGAAAGTTATCGCTCTTTTGGTTTGTTATTTGTATACCCCTCTTAATGATCAACAATCACTTTTACTTGTATGCCCAGTGCAACATCTTTTTCCATATCATTCTTATAGCCTGTTATTTTAAAATCCATTTTCAGATCAGTCTCAGTTTTGTCTGGTCAAGCTTGTTCCTCTCTCATAACATCTTTTAAACAAAGTCTGCCCATAATGGCAGACACTCTTAGAATTAACTTTTGAGTCCATTGTTCATAAATATCGGTCAATATGTCCAAATTAAAGTATATTGCTCCATTTTCTATTAGTAACTCAAAATTTAACTCTTTTCCTGCTTTAATTGTAATCTTTGATTCCTTATGGTTCCCTCTAGTGAGCAACCTTCAAAGTCTCATCCTATCACTTTTTAAGAATACCAAAAACAATAGCATTTTCCCACGGGAAGGATTCTTATAATTGATTTCAAAATCTGATTTGAAATCCATCTGCACCTTTGGTCCGTTATAATCACCCCTTTGCTGTTCCAGTCGCCAGCTCTTCATTTGGCTGCAGTCGTAGTCTTTGCTCCTGTTCGCCATTTCTTCCCTGGAAATCCTGCTACCTTTTTTAAACAGTCTTTTGGATTTCCAGAGGTATATTGATCTCAAATAATGCGAACAAATAGTGCCTGACTTCATTACATTTGAATTGTGCAATTAGCAGTTACCGTGGACTTAACAGACTCAATTAATTTGGGTTACAGAAGATAAGTTTCAAGATATATTAGTAAATGCTTGCTTCTCAGGCCAGTGTAGAAGGCACAGTACTATGGTTTCAGTCCTTCTTGAATGGTTGATTTTAGAATAAAGCATTAGGTGATTCTGTTCCACTTTATAGCCTTTGAGATGTGCTGCAAAGTTCTGTCTCCAGTGCTCTTGAACAATTATGAAGCTGCTGGCAGGAATCACTGATTAATTCAATCTTTTCTGCAACTGATATGATGTTGACTTATAGCTCTACCTCTTATATTCTACCGAAGAATTCCAGGGTGTGTCCGATGTTCTTGAGCTTAAATTTGAAATGGATGAGAGGGCAATTTAATAGGTTGCAGAGCCAGCTGATCTGGATGGTCCTGCACACAAGTCCTTGATAGCACAGCATTTCTCTGGAGAGCCAATTTACATCTTGGGATTGCTCCTCAGGGTTTCAGTGGTTAGAAGTGTTTATTTTAATGAATGCTGGCTTGTATGCCAGTCAAAGCTGGCTGGAATTGCGATGCCGGAATTAATTAAAATTGTAATTGCATTGCACTTTATTTGGGACTGTCTCTAAAACTCTAAAACTGCAACTTTTGGATGCTGAGCGCAGCCTGAACACTCAGTGTCAGGCTTAGCCTATAAAGCAGTTGACAAATTGAGACTGAGTTGTCTGAATGGCCACACCTTCACCAAGCTTGTCTCTCTGCTTAGATCTATCTTGAAGGTCGTCAAGGAGGTCCCTTGTCGAGTTTGCGTAAGCTAGTGAGTGAAGCTTGTTAATAGCGGCCTGTAAACTTTGGAACTCTTTTTCCAGTTGACGCGACTTCCATAGGTCAACAGAGTATTGTTGTAAGAAAACAAGCAGAGTAGGAGACAGTCTGCATAAAGTCCTTCTCGTGCCAGTTGCAGAGAATAGTTCACTTCTAATTACGACGCAGCATTTGGAAATGTGACTCCAAGTGTATATTTTGAATTGTCCATGGAGATTCTCCATCATCCTAGGTCATGGTTGTCCCAAAGGTGCTTTTTCCAAAACGCAACTGGACTTCCTTGGTTTTTTTTTTTGCCTCCAAAACGTTTCGCCTCTCATCCAAGAAGCTTCTTCAGTTCTAACTTCTAACTTCTTGGATGAGAAGCGAAACGTTTTCAAGGCAAAAAAAAAAACCCAAGAAAGTCCAGTTATATTTTGAATTGGTACAGCCCTTTCTGCTGTCTACTTCTCACCTCCTTTTGCTACCTGCTAGACTCTAGACCAGGGCTTCTCACCCCCTGGGGGTGCAAGACGATATTCCACAGGGTGCGAAAACCTGGGTTTAGAAGTTTCAAAATTATAGTGTATATGCATAATTCATTGCCGTTATTTCAAACTTTTGTAAGAGAATATATCAGAAGTGTTCTAGGGGTGCGGGCAGTGGTAGGATTCAGCCAGTTCGCACCACTTTGGCAGAACCGGTAGCTATTTTTTTGTTGCCCAGGCCCACAACGGACTTCCGGAAGCGGCATCCACACAGGGAACCGGTTGTTCACATATCTGAATCCCACCACTGGGTGCGGGGTATAGAAAAGGTTGGGAACTGCTTCCGTAGACATATTACCTTGCATCTAGAGAATTTGTTCCCCTAAAGTGAATTTGGCATGTTGTTTTAATAAAATAATGTTATGAATGAGATCCCCATTTCTTCCTGTTCAGATGCTCTGCTTTATAGCTGGTGCCCAAGTTATTTCCTCTATGTAAACATTAGCTTCTTAAACGGACATTTTGGCAACGTTCTCCTGCTTCAGAACATGCCACATCTTAAGTTGCTGGTCTGACTTCTCTTATCTTTTTAGCTGGATTATTAACATCTGCTCTCTTTGTCCTTTGAAACAATCCCGTGCCATTAAAGTCTTTAACGCCTTAGTCAGTAACACACCCAGGATGAATATTAGAGATGGGTGGAAAGACTCTCACATCTAATTTGCTCACAAAATTTACAAGTTCTTCAGCATTCCAGACAGTGGATAGGGGGTTGAAGGGTAGAGAGAGAGAGAAGTGTAAAATAATTCCATTTAGTAAGATTGATACTTAACAATTAGCTTTATCCCCCTTTTTTTTAAAGGAAAAAGGGAGCATTTAGACACAATTGTTCAAAGCTCAACAAAGCATCTCCAAACTTTTTTTTCCCTCTCTGACATTGTTTCATCTGCCAAATTGGATTGAGTCTGGTTCTGGTTTTTGTTGGTTTAATGCAGCATTAAAGTTCATCAGACCCATTTCATTGTTCCTTCCAGAAATAAGGGCATGCCATTTTAACACGTGGCTGTAAATGGTTAAAGATGCTGAGCTTGTCAGCTGGAAAGCTGACAGCCTGGGTTCAAGACCCGAGCACCGGGTGATGGGGTGAGCTCCCGTCCTTGCCCCAGCTCCTGCCCCCCCCCCCCAGCCTGAGGGAGGGGTCAAACGCATCATCAGTCTGGAGGCCTTTCGTGCCCACAGGAGACCTAAATCCAGCCCAGCTTGAATTCCATTGATTCTGATCTAATTTGCTTTGACCGTTAGCAGTTCAGATTCTTGTAGAGAGCTTCAGCGTACAATAAACCTATATGTTCATTTGTACCACCTGGACTCCTGATTTCTTGCTCCTGACACTCATTTAGATGTGCTTTAGTGTAAGGCCAATACTTGCAATCTTGCATCCAGTTTTGGTTGCCACAATATAAAAAAGATGTTGAGACTCTGGAAAGCGTGCAGAGAAGAGCAGCAAAGATGATTACGGGGGCTGGAGCCTAAAACATATGAAGAAGGGTTGCAGGAATTGGGTATGTCTGGTTTAATGAAAAGAAGGACCAGAGGTGACATGATAGCAGTGTTCCAGTATCTGAGGGGCTGCCACAAAGAAGAGGGAGGTCAGTCTATTTTCCAAAGCACCAGAGGGCAGGACAAGAAATAATGGATGGAAACTAATCAAGGAGAGACTACAAAAGCCTGACTAAACATTTTTTTTCGTAGTAGCAACCTACCAGGAAAAGATGGGCAGAAAATAGATTAGTATTTATTGATAGATCTGAAGATAACTTGAAAAAGCCACAATGAGTGGCAGTCCTCTTTTGCTATTTAATTGAAACAGGGCATTTCCCCTCCTTATCGGATCCACTTCCTCCCTCCCTCCCTCCCTCCCTCCCTCTCACTTTGCTGCCCTTAAAGTCCAACTACAAAACCGTTGAAGACTTTATAAAAGCAGCCCGCCCGTCAGCCCCTGTTAAGAGCCGGTACATTTGCCTTTGCTGTACAGCTTGTATTTACACCTTGGTTGCTCTTGCGCAGAATTTTGGAAGCCGTTCTCGAAGGCTGAATGGTGAGCACCAGCGCAGCTGATATCAGAGAAGAGATGTGCCTGGCTCATCCTCGTGTTTATTCTCTTGGCTGTGAATGTGCAATAAAAACAATGCTGCTTTGAACAGGCTGACACAGCCTCAGAGAGGGAGATCTACGGTCTATCAAAGCCCGGTTGTTGCCTGCAAGGCGCACCACGCGCTGCTACTACCAGGAGAGCGTGCCAAGCCTTCAGGGCTGTCAAACCTCGGCAGCTTTAGGTTTTGGGGACTTCAACGACCAGAATTCCCCACCCAGCAAGTCTTAAAAGTTTATTATCGTGTTGATGTTTGCTAACCAGCCTTGGAGGAGAATCATTTCATTCCTTCCCACTCCCAAACAATCATGACAATGGATACAGGTAGTCCTTGACTTACAACAGTTCCTTTGGTGATCACTCAAAGTTACAGCGGCACGGAAAAAAGTGACTTACGACTGTTTCTCGCACTTGCAACCATAGCAGCATCCCCATGGACCAAAATTCAGACGCTTGGCAACCGACCCATAATTATGACGGTTGCAGCATCCCGGGGTCATATGTTCTCCTTTTGCGACCTTCTGACACGCAAAGTCAATGGGGGGGAAGCCAGATTCGCTTAACAGCCGTGTTTCTAACTTAAGAACTACAGTGCTTCTCTTAACAACTGTGGAATGACAGGTCGTAAAAGGGGGCAAAACCCATTTAACCACTGTCTCGCTTAGCAACGGAAATTTTGGGCTCAATTATGGTCGTAAGTTGAGGACCACCTGTACTTGCCCTGTGAAAAAGGAAAGCCAAGCTGACTTTGGCTTAGCGCAGAGGTCCCCAACCTTTTGGGCTCCAGGGACCGGTTCCATGGAGAGAGATTTTTCCGTGGACCAGAGGGTGCGTGGTTTTGTGTGCTGCCTGCATCCCGCGGATGGGGCTTTGCTTGTTTGTGCGGACCAGTTGCTGGTATGTGGCGGCCCGGTACCGGTCCACGGCCCAGGGGTTGGGAACCCCTGGCTTAGTGGATTGTCAGTTGAGAAAATCAATGCCCTGGTTCCTACCTTGCGTTGAACCGTGATTTAATGAACCATGATTCCTTGGTTAAATAAACCAGATTAGGTTAAATTTGCATCTTTTGCCCCTAACCCAACCACCATTGCTAAGGTTCAGGCATTCATTAACCCAATCTCTTGATTTTCACTGAGCAGATCACACTAAGCCGTTGTCAGCTTTCCCATCGCTTCCTATTTTGTGATAACCGTACTCTGCTTTCTTTTCAGCAACCTGTAATAAGCAGGGCTCTGGATGACCTTAGGCAAGGTGCAAGACAGGGGTGTCCAAGCTTGGCTGACTGGGGAATTCTGGGAGTTGAAGTCCACAAGTCTTAAAAGTCACCAAAGTTGGACGCCCCTGGTGTAAGGAAAGGAAGATGTCAGAGGACAAAGTTGTTTGTGTTTTGTACTAGGGCAGTTCCTAATCGTGTTTCTAGGACGATCCTGATCTAATTGTGCTAAATACCATTTCCTGCAGCCTCAGCTAACATCCTTAATCATAAAGGGTGCTGCGAATTGTAATCCAAAATCTGGAGGGCCGCAGGTGTCTCCATCCCTAGCCTCTATTAATCTCTCTCTTGTAGCTGATTTTGTCTCTGCTTTTATGTACTTGAGTTGATTGTTTCTTCTACAGATCTGATGAAACACCCAAAGCAAGATGGATCAGAAACAGAGGCTTATTACGTGCGACATGCTTTCTGGGGATATACAGCGGCTTTACTTGTGTATGCAGGAGAGAGAGAGGGCAAGCTGGCAGGCGCATAAGTTGCTGCTATGCTGCTAATGAGGCAAGCCATACCAACCCACGTGTATTTTTATTAATACCACACTTTTTTTAAAAAAATGCCTACACAGTTGGCTAATATGAACGTTCCTACATGAGCACTCTCAGCTTGTTTAGATCTTGGTGCTTGTTTAGCTGCAGTGAACTTATAAATGAATAGCAAACACTAAAGTGGGAAAATTAATGCTGCTTCACCCTTAAAACTCCCCAATCCCATACAGCTCCGTCAACCATTTTGTTCTAGGTGTCAGAAACGAGGACAAACAGAACCAAGATTGTACTCACTTCCCCGATGATTAGCCTTAAGAGATTTTGTCATTCAGCTTTGTGAGAGCCCGTGCTTAGTTTCGTAACGGAGCCGGCTGTGGGCATTGTAGAGGGTGCTCCAGTCTTTTAGTTATGTGTGTTTTACTTTGCACATTGGATTCGTTACGAGCCGGACTTAAGGCCGGTTTTCAGTGACGACTTTTGCAGCATCCCCATGATGTCCTGATCAAATCCAGATGTTTAGCAACTGGTTCACATTTATGACTGTTGCTATGTCCCAGGATCATGTGATCCCCTTTGGCCACCGTCTGCCAAGCACGTTCAGTGGGGAAGCCAGTTTTGCTTAACCACCGGGTTATTAACAACTGCAGTGATTCACTTAACAACTGTAGCAAGCAAAGTCGTAAAATGGGGGCAAAAACTCACTTAACGTATGTGTCTCACTTAGCAACATAAATTTTGGGCTCAGTTGTGATCCTAAGCCGAGGACCGCCTGTACTGTATGATGTAGGTTAAGCTTTTCATTGAATGTTGGGTTAAAAAAAAAAAAAAGGACCCGTGGTGAACAAATCCCCTGGAAATCGTTGCCAATATTTAATTAATTGGAGGTACTGAGCAGCTGCTTTCAAAAAGCTTCACTTTTAAATTCCAAGGAAGAGCTTTTTAATTTGCCTGTGCCGGCTTTATGAGTTCGCTATTATTTTAGCATTCTTTTTTAAGACAAAAACTGTTAACTGTCAGCTGACTCTGGTACCAATCCGTTCATGAATACTAAATGCTTCTTTCTGCAATCCTTTTGGTGTTGAAGATGAATTCCACCCTGCCAAATGATTATAAAGCCTGGGTATTAATGCAGTTATTGCAATCTTAATGATCCTCCCCCTTCCCTCCCTGTGTTCGGGATTATAATGTTCAGATCCCTAGGGAATCCTTAAATGCTACTAGCAATTGGCAGAGGAATTCAATATATATATATATATGCTAAAGCTCTCCAGATTATTCTAGAAAGGCTTTCTGTCAAGAACGGTTTACAAAAAAACTGTGCTTGCTTTTTGTGGCTATTAAAAAAAACGCCCATGCATAAAACGTGCACAATACTTCTGCCTTAGGCTCACGACATAATTAAAACTGTATATTTTTTTAAAAAAACAACAACCACCCTCTGCAGTCGGTTGTAGCTGCACACACCAGCAAACTTTACAAAAAGAGCAGAGCAGCTTAAATGGGAAACAAATCAAGTCAGAAGCTGTCGGATGCCTATTCAACAACGCTCTATGGCTGATCGTTGAATGTCCACCAATTCAAATGTCCGTCTTGCCCTTAGATAGTCCACATTTCACTTTTGGTAAAGGGACCATTCTGAGGAATATTTCCATCAGGACAATGGACAAACCGTAGCACAACCTGGCAGAAGACTGGCAGAACTGTTCATCCATGAACACCAGCTAGCAGTCAAAAGGCATGATGAAAATTATTTAATTTCACAACGTATAGAGACAGATTTAACCATAGTTTCAGTTGGGAAAATGGGACAATCCTAGACCAGGCCAAATCCACAAGTGCCAGGGAATTTCTAGAAGCCTGGCACTTTGACAAATCAGCCATCAATAGACACGTAGACACTAACAACATCTGTAGACGACGCAAAAGAGACGATCAACCAGCTCCAAAGAGAAAAAGACTCCAGCATGTCCCCACCAGTGATCAGCACCCAGATCAGCATAGATTAGCTCCAAGGTCAACTTCAGACCAACAATCAAGTAAGCAACACCCCAATCAAGAAACTGCCACAGAGCCATTAGTAAACAGCCCAACCAAAGAATCTCTTAAGACCACCTTCACCCACCCAGACAGGCTAGATACCAGAATATAATCTGACAGTAAACCGCACTCCTTACTAGCACTGATGATGTTACCTAGTTAGGTTCATGAAACGTCTGCAAGAAAACAAGCAAGCTCAGAGAGCACCAAGGACCCTTCCTATTTCCATTAGTATGGGATGGTGGGCTTTCCAATATCTTAGACCAGGGGCCTTCAAACATGGCCCTTTTATGACTTGTGGACTTCAACTCCCAGAATTCCTCAGCCAGGCACGCTGGCTGAGGAATTCTGGGAGTTGAAGTCCACAAGTCATAAAAGGGCCAAGTTTGAAGACCCCTGTTTTAGATTGTTTTTTTTTGGGGGGGAGCTTATTCCAGCCCTTTGACATGTACTTTGCACTGAACAGTCAACTGAATATTCAGCACTTTGAGCTATAAATATCATTTCATCTTGGTTTACCGGTAGTCCTCCACGTAGGACTGCAATTGAGCCCAAGATTGATGTTGCTAAGCCAGACGGTTGTTAAGTGAGTTTCGCTCCATTTTACGATCTTTTTCGCCGCAGTCGTTGACTCAGTAGCAGGGTTATGAAGTGAATTGGCTTCCCCATTGACTTTGCTTGTCGCATCAGGCGATCGCGTGACACACACATACACACACACACACCCCGGGACGGTGCAACCGTCAAGTATACGAGTCGGTTGCCAAACGGCTGGATTTCGATCACGTGACCACGGGGAGGCCGTAACAGTGGTTTAGTGTGAAAAACGGTTGTGAGTCCCCTCTTTCAGTGCTGCTTCAGAGTTCCTTGGCTCAGCAGGAGAACATGATATGTCTTGCAACAAGAAATCATGATCCCGAGTGAGCTCTCTTCTTTTGGGCGCCTCCCCGATGCCGAGATAAGCGATAGGTCATCCCTGGCCTTGAAAAGACAAAGCATCAGCTCAACTAGGAGTGGTGGTGTCTCCGAGCAACTCTTCCTTGCCAGATTATAACAAATGGGAAGAGAAAACTGCTTCCCTCATCAACTCAGCTGCATCCTCCAGCCTCAGCGAAAACACCATTAGGAACGATTGCTTGTCTGTTCCAATAAACAAAGCTTGTTTCCATCGTAGATTGAGCGAGCTTAAGGTATCGAACCTTGGAACCTACTCAGCATGTCACAGGGAAAGGGGGTCCTGGAACAGCTTCCCCCGAATAGTAAGGCCAGGCACACAAGGCGTGCTATTTCTGGCTCAGAAGCTGCTACCGGGTTGCATTGAGTAACCCGGTTTGTAAGCTACCTTAAGAGGATCTCAAAGCTTTAAAGCAGGATGCAAATATTTGCAAAGAAATAATCTATTGGCTAACTTTGGCTTGCTTACCAACCGGTTGGTGGTTCTGTGTGGGCTGCCCTTGAGTGTGCTGTAAGTGGGTCATAGGCTAGCTGTTCTGTTTACAAGTAGTCCTCAACTTACAACAGTTCGCTTAGTGGCCGTTCAAAGTTGCGACGGCTCTGAAAAATATAACTTATGACTGTTTTTCACAGTTACGACCTTGGCAGCATCCCCATGATCACGTGATCAAAATTCAGCCGCTTGGCAACCGGTTCATAATTTATGACCGTTGCTGTGTCCCGAGGTCACGGGATCCCCTTTTGCGACCTTCTGACCAGCAAAGCCAATGGGGAAGCCAGATTCACTTAACAACCGGGTTACTAACTTATCAACTTGCGGTGATTCACTTAACAACTGTGACAAGAAAAGTCGTAAAAGGGGGGGGGAACTCACTTAACCAATGTCTCGCTTGACGACAGCAATTTGGGGCTCAGTTGTGGCCGTGAGTCGAGGACTCCCTGCATTGTGTTTGGGAGCTCAAATCCTGGAAACCTGCAGATCAGCTTTAGATGGGACTCTCTAGAAGGGGTTCTCAGAATTGTTTGCCTGACATTGGAGAATTGGGACTTTTGCATAAAAGCTCCAACTTTGGGCATTTGCTAGCCTCCCGTCCTAGAGCGACTGGCCAAGATTGGCTGCCCCTAACCTGTGAAATGTCCCCCTTCCTCTTCACACATTGTGGAAAGAATAGAAGTCGGAATAGAAATCAGAATAAAAATTGGAATAGGATAGGATAGGATAGGATAGGATAGAATAGAATAGAATAGAATCTTTATACGGAATGGAATAGAATGGAATAGAATAGAATATAGAATATAGAATAGAATATAGAATAGAATAGAATAGAATAGAATAGAATAGAATAGAATAGAATAGAATAGAATAGAATAGAATAGAATAGAATAGAATGGAATAGATTGTAGAATGGAATAGATTGTAGAATAGAATAGAATAGAATAGAATAGAATAGAATAGAATCTTTATATGGAACAGAACAGAACAGAACAGAATAGAATAGGAATTCTGTTCAAGTCAATAGGGAAACCAGATTCACTTAACAACTTTGTGACTAACTTAACAGCTGCAGAGATTCAGTTAACAAAATGGCAAGAAAAATCAAAATGGGGCAAAGCTCACTTAACAGATTTTTTTCACTTAGCAAGAAATTTTGGGCTCAGTTGTGGTCGTAAGTCGAGGACCACCTGTATTAGCAGTTATTGTTGTTTCTGTGGCAGCCGCCCAAACTCCTGGTGGCTGCTGTCACTGTTTTAATCCAAAGAGGCGATTTAATGCGGCTGTTTCCTTTGTGGATGCTTTTTGGGAACCAGGAAGAGCCTTTTTAAAACACAGGATTGGAAAATGTCTCTGTTTCCTCTCTTTGTAAGTGCTTTTGTGGGGGAGGGCAGGGAACTAATTTAGAGAATAGGAAGGAGGAAATGGATTCATAATAGATCAGCGTATTTGCTCTAGAAAATGCTCTTGCAGGCGTAATTAACTGTAACATCTGAAATGTGGTAATTATGCATTAAAACCACAAAAGAAAGGAAAATAGGTGCTTAACTATTTGTTTCTATTAGTTAAATCCCCCATTTGTCTTTTTTTACCCCATTGTTATTGCTACAGCATTGGGCCTCCCAAACTAGATTAATTCAAACAGTGATTTATTTCATTATGTATATGCGAAAAAAAGCTAATTCTTCCCTCCGTGCACATCCTTCCTAATGCAGGTTTTTCAAAAGTTGATTTTTTCTGCATTTCCCTTTTACTGCCTGTTAAATTTTTAGCAAATGCCGTTTTGATCATTCCCAGTCTCGGTGTGGCCCCCTCCGTCCCCCACATCTTTCACAGACCGCTGAGCCCAAGACTTTGAGTAATGCTCAACTCTGCCTGGGGTGCCTTCCTACTCATAGCCCCATACAAACGATAAATCAGCAAACAAACTGCAGTGTGACAGGTGTATAATTGCGCAGAGCCCGTATGGTTTTTACCTGTTGTCTCTTATTTTCAAGATAGATTTGCAGTTAAGACATCACAAGGATGAACATTAGTCCTGGCACTTTGAAAATAGGCAAATATTGTCCGGTACTATCAAAAAATCATTACGGTTATTTATCTGTGGGTGTCTTCTGCTCAATAAGTCACGGATGTACAGATACTCCTCAACTTCCAACCATTTGTTTAGTGACCGTTCAAAGTGACAATGGCACTCTAAAAAAATGACCAGTTTTCACACTGGTGACCATTGTAGCATCCTTCTGGTCACGTGGTCAAAATTCGGCCACTTGACAACCGGAATGTATTTATGATAGTTGCACTGTCCCAGGGTTATAGGATCACCATTTTTAACCTTCCCAGCCGGCTTCCGACAAGGAAAGTCAACTTGCTTAATGACCACATGATTCACTGAACAACTGAATAGCAGAACAACAGGATAATAGAGTTGGAAGGGACCTTGGAGGTCTTCTAGTCCAACCCCCTGCTCAGGCAGGAAATCCTGCACCAGTTCAGACAAATCGTTGTCCGCTCTCTTCCTAAAAATGCCCAGTGATGGGGCACCCGCAGCTTCTGAAGGCAAGTCGTTCCAAGTGCAGTAATTCGCTTAACGACTGTGGCAAAACAGGTCGCAAAATGGGGCAAAGCTCACTTAACACCCGCCTCGCTTAGCAACAGAAATTTTGGGCTCAACTGTGGTCGTGAGCCGAGGACCACCTCCATTCCTGTTTTATAAAGAGTTAAGTGAAAAGAACGCAGGCTGGTGTGGATATAGCCTGCAATTATGGTTCGTGGTTAGATTAAGTTCTATACCAGCCAAGTTAACCTTGATTCCCATGTTAAAGACGAGGGATTCAGTGTCGTTTCCTACCCCGAAAATTCTGAGCATCCTCTGTTTAATCTGGAGCAACAGTTTTTGTGCTTGGAAAGTGGCCTCGGTGAGCAGTATTTGCGGCTTCCAGCTTAGCTGAGGTTATCCTGGGTCTATTTATAGATCCTCTCCTCTGGTGTCCCGCGCTCCGCTGAGCTTTTCCGAACAGCATTAAAGTTGTTTCTCTCCCCCACCCCTTCTCCCCTTCACATCCTTTGCAAGCTCCAATCTGGATCCCGATTTCCTCTTGGCGGGAGGAGAGTTTGACAGAATTTAGCCACGCTACAGGATAGCCAGTTGTTCGTTTCTTGACTTTCTTTTTTCCTTTTGCCAGACAGGGTGGCTGGCTTTGCCAAAGGAACTGAAAAAGTTCCTCTGCATCCTTTTTGGGGAACGGTGTTTGTAGGGCGATGCACCACAATGCCCAGGGAGGATTATCAGGAGGTGTTTTATTTATTATTTAGATGATTTATATAGCCGCCTACTCCCTCACAGCGACTCCAGGCAGCTTACAAACAGTAAAAACACAAAATGGGAAAAAAATAAAATAAACAACAATACCCCCCTCCCGGCGACAGCACACGATTAAATAAGCCATTTAAGGCCCGCTAGCAAAACCAGGTCTTCAGGGCCTGACGAAAGACTGTCAACGTGGAGGCCCATCTAATTTCTGCAGGGATGATGTTCCAAAGGGAGGGAGCCACCACGGAGAAGGCCCTTCTTCTGGGTCCCGCCAGGTGGACCTCCTTAGAGGACGGGACCCACAACACTCCTTGCCTCCCCGCTCTAGTGGGTCGGGTGGATGTGACCGGCAAGAGACGGTCCCTCAGATAACCTGCTCCCTGGTTCTGTCGCCCACGAGGAAGATTTGCGGCGTTCGTTTTTGTGTTCTTTGCCGTAAAGTCGAATCCGGTGGTTGACTAGGTCCATGTTTGTCAAAGGAAGCCGCCCCTGGGCAAGAGTGGAGTAGTTGGAAAGCAGAGCGGCGTAGCAAAACGTTTGGCAAGGCTGGTCCTTGGAGAAGAGGCTGCGCCTTGTCTTCCATATCAAGTAGCGGGAAAAAACCCCGTGGGCTGGCAAGACGTTAAATTAATGCCTCTTCAGCCTTTCTCCTACAGAGCAATTTGCACGACAGGGAGAGAAGAGGCAGCCTGGCTGAAGTGAAAGTTCAAAAATATTTTTGGAGTTTGATTTAAGAGTCCGTTTTTTTTTTTTAATAACGTTCGTGCCATCATTAAATCTGTGTCTTTTTTTTTCTTCCAAGTTTCGTGCCTTGGGTGCGCATCAGCTCCTCTTAAGTGGTGTGAACCGTCGCAGCCCAAGGCTGAGAATATTTGCGAATTTTGTTGGATTTTCTTTGGCATGCCGCTTTGGGCTAAAAATGAGAATTGGACCACTTGTGTTTTAGAGTCGGAAAGTCCAAACGTTGTTGAGTGAAACAGGCCAGGCCAGTAATCTGCTTTAGTTGTTTGATCGAAGGATTTGATAGGGACTTAAGTTTTACGAAAATACAGGTAGTCCCCAACTGAGCCTGAAATTTACGTTGTTCAGTAAGAAATCTGTTAAGAGAGTTTTGCCCCATTTTACGACTTTTCTTGCCACATTGGTGAAGTGAATCGCTGCGGATGTTAAGTTAGTCACAAGGTTGTTAAGTGAATCTGGCTTCCCCGTTGACTTGGCTTGTCAGACGGTCGCAAAAGGGGATCGCGTGACGCCGGGACTCTGCAAGCGTCATAAATACGAACCATCTGAATGTAAATCACATGACCATGGGGAATGCTGCAACGGTCGTAAGTGTGAAAAATAGCCATAAGTCACTCTTTTCAGTGCCGTTGTGACTTCAAATGGTCACTAAATGAACTGTTGTAAGTCAAGGACTACCTGTACAGATTCCCAAAGGATTCTGCAAGCGGTTCCAGCAAGCTTTTCCCAATCCAATGTGTTCTACTTAACCCGTTCTTCCTAATAGTATGAATTTTAAGGGAGCCATCCCTCACTCTCTGCCATTAACCATCTTCTGATTCAAGCTTCTCCCTTTCCCAAGAAATGACACAGCTCCTTAAAACTTAATTGAAAACCCCATGCCCCCTCCCCACCCTTTCTCACATGTTGACTTTCATGACGAGGTGGGTTTCCATCCCCCTCCCTCCCTCCCAGTTCTCACATTTGAGTCTGAATTGCTCTGCATGAAGCCAACATTGGTTTTGATCAGGGGTCTTCAAACTCGGCCCTTTGATGATTCGTGGACTTCAACTCCCAGAATTCCTCAGCCAGCGTGCCTGGCTGAGGAATTCTGGGAGTTGAAGTCCACGAGTCATCAAAGGGCCGAGTTTGAAGACCCCTGGTTTTGATGATCATGGAGGCCATCTCTGTTTTTTTTTATTCTTTTTGACAGACTCTTAGAAAATGTCACTTCATGGGTTTGAAAGAAAATCATACCTCTCTTTCTTTCTCTTTCTATGTTTCTCTTCTCTCCCTCTCCTCTCCTCTTGTTTTTTTTTTTTTCTCCTTCCCCTGTGTGTGTCTTTTTTGTTTTTCGATCAGCACCAGCTTCCTTCTCTCCAGTGGTGGGAGAACTTTTACTCCACTCCATGCTACAGAGTCTTCATCCTTTCAGCCCGACAGCTCATGCTACTCCCTGGGACCTAACCTAGAGTAAATCTTGGCCCGGCCAGGGTTGGGAGCAGCCATGGGCAGCTCAGCCTCTTCACTGGCCGCCGAGACGGAGTCGGACCACGGCTTTGCTGGCCAAACCTATCCTGGGCACCTGGCAGCAAGCTGGTATAGGAGTAACCATGCTGGCCCCGTTTGGGACAGTGCCCTTATAACACGGCAACATCCGCACGTAAATCACCGGGCACGAAGGTAAGAAAGCTGGGGAAGGAGCCTTGGTCTTGTCTCAGCTCGGTTGAAAGCCCAGGGCTGGGGGGGGGCGGGGGGTTTCCAACTGCAGCCCCATTAGAGGCCATGGGAAAACTGCCAGCCCAGCTGCGCAACCCGGCTGGATGCATCTTGAAACGTGTTATGTGTTCGTGTGCATGATAGTTAACGCTGGCTGCTTGTGGCATGAGATGTTGGCTTGGGGTGCCGGTTTTGATCAAGGTGCCGGTTTTGTAGACGTCAGTACAGGTGGTCCTTGACATGCAGTCGTTCGTGTAGCTACAGGAAGTCCTCGACTTACAACAGTTCGCTTAGTGACCGTTCGAAGTTACGACGGCACTGCAAAAACGTCACTTAGGACCGTTTTTCACACTTAACGGCCACTGCGGCATTCCCCACCGTCCCGCGATCGAAATTCGGATGCTGGGCAGCTGGTTCATATTTATGACGGTTGCAGAGTCCCGGGGGGGGGGGCACGTGATCCCCTTTTGGGACCTTCTGACAAGCAAAGTCAATGGGGGAGCCAGATTCACTTAACAACCGTGTTTCTAACTTAATAACCGCAGTGATTCACTTAACAACTGTGGCAAGAAAGGTCGTAAAATGGGGGCAAAGCTCACTTAACGTCTCACCTTAGCAGCTCTTGGATGAGAAGCGAAACATCTTCAAAGAAAAAAAACAGAAAGTCCAGTTGCTTCTTTAAAAAGCACCTTTGGGACAGCCTGGTATAAATGCTGCTTTTCTTTTCTTTAAATCTGTGTCTTTCAGCCACGACTCAATTTTATAAAGCTTATTCAGACAGCAAGATAAACCTCGCTCATGGCTTAGCTGTCACCAAATCCAGGAGTTTCTTCTCCCAAGAGGCACCAATGTCAGTCAAGCTATGGATGAGTAGTTCTGAGGTCACCCTCTTATCTACACGTGACATCCTACTTTCTTCAAGCTGGAATGAGCAAGATAGGGAGTCATGGCTAGTTTAACCTCCTCTCTGGATTTATCCCAGGCAGAAAAAACCACAATGTTACGTTCCAACTCTAAACAAACCAGGAATGGGTAATATGTAGCTACCCTTTTCGCCAGGAGAAGAAGACCCTCCCTTTGGTGTCTTCGCCAGTAAGCCATAAAGCAAGCTTGCTGGGACCCATCTGATCTCTTTATGCGGCTTTTACTAATTGAAGCAGTTTAATTACATTCATCGGTTTGATGAAAAATCTGCCTAGGAAAGGTGGCATCAGGATTAAGCAGAGCCGTACCTGTCTGAATAATTTCCGTGTTTATATTAAATTAATTGGCCAAGTCACACCTCTTTGTTTTCAACCCAAGCCCCCCTGTATCCATAATCTAAGGTTAAATATTGAGACAGAGAAAAAATTGAATGACTATTAAAGTGTTATCTTCAGCTCGGCTGATTCTCTAGATACAGACCTATTTCATGCTGCTTGAAAGTGTGTTTCTGCTCTTCGGCATTAACACAATAAGAGGCTAAAATCTGAGCTTAGTTAAAGTCCTCCTTGGAGAAAGGTTATCAACATTGGTCTCTGTAAATCTTCTTATTGGTGGCCTTTTGCCCTTGCAGAATCAGCAGGACACTCTTTCTCACCTTCAGTTTATCTTGAGTTCCCATTTTCTAAATTATTTGCCCTAAACTTTTATCTCTTAGCTGGAGAATACATTTCCTGGGTCCAGATTTACCCACTGGGGTGACATAGAATAATATCTAGAGCAGGACTGTCCAACCTTGGCAACTTTCAGACCTGTGGACTTCGACTCCCAGAATTCCCTAGCTAGCCTCTTAATTTAGAGCAGGGGTCTCCAACCATGGCGTCTTTCAGACCTGTGGACTTCGACTCCCAGAATTCCCCAGCCAGCATGGGAATTCTGGGAGTTGAAGTCGGAAAGTCGCCAAGGTTGGATGTCCCTGATCTAGAGGGACTGATTTCACAGCCCCTATGGCAGCGGTCTTCAAACTTGGCCCTTTTATGACTTGCGGACTTCAACTCCCAGAATTCCTCAGCCAGCGTGCCTGGCTGAGGAATTCTGGGAGTTGAAGTCCGCAAGTCATAAAAGGGCCAAGTTTGAAGACCCCTGCCCTATAGCCATCAAGCCAAATTCATGAAGATCCTAATACAAGAATACTGCAGTCCACAAATCCTATTTCCTCTCAGTTTCCTGATTTTGTTCCTCTGCCATGAAGCTTACTACTGGGAACAGCTGGCTATAAAATACATGCCCCCTCAGTTTTCTCAGCAGCAATTAAAATTTGCCTTCATCTGGAAGGGGTTAAGAGGGACGACAGTCTTCCTGTAACCTTTTCCCGGGCTGAGAATTATGTTGAGAGGATCTAACGATGTTTTAACCAAAAGAAAGGCGGGGAGGGGGAAGGGAGGATGTTGAAATCTGCCATGTTGTGCACTAAGAATATTGGAACTTATGATTAATTCTGGCTTTTTATAGCCATGTGCCTTTCTTAGTCTGTATGCTGCCTGTTGAAAAAAAAAAAGCAAGTTCCTCCTTCTTCTGAGCTGCCATGTCTTGGAAAATATTTGTGTGAGTGTGTGCATGTGTCTTTCTCTTGCTTGTTGTTATGATCCTTGACGACTTTGTGTGTGTCTGCTAAAACATGCAGACTTGGGGGGAATCTTTCTTGCAAAATGCTCCTGGTTTTTTTTTTTTTTAATTAATTTTTAAAATTTTTCTATTTTCAAGACTGACCTTGAAGTTTCTTTCAGAGTTTCAGTAGAGGCCATGTAGTTGTGTTTTTTCCCCCACGAGCACTTGTTCTTTTTAATCAGGTGATCAGGAAGTTAATAATATTAAAAACAAACTCTGTCGTAACCTCTTTCTATTGTGTGAATGTATTCTCTATTGCTTCCCACTTCGTGTTTTTCTCCTCGTTTATTTTTTTTCCCTCTTGTCTTCCTCTTTCCTCCATGTGACAAGAGAGGAATAAACATAGTCTCTAGGTGAAGAGGGAAAATAAACTTTTGAATAGCGCTTTTTCAGGAGCGGACATGGCTTCTCAGCCAGATCCCCTAAATCGTAAATGGAAAAATGTATACGGGAAGATTAGTTCTCTGTGCACCTAGTGGCTTTTCTTTCATCTAGCAATTTCCAATATCTAGTTTTGGGGCTTAAAAGCCTGGACTATTGCATTGTGCGATGCCATAGTATTGAGTTCAGACTTCTACCCTGATTGACTTTGTGAATAGCAACAGCATCGCAACAGGTGCACAGTGGTGCAGTTAATTTATTTTTTCTAATGCTAAGGTTTCTGGACATCGAAAGCAAAAGGAAAAAAGTATTTGCTCACAGATGTAGTCCTCGGCTTACGACTGCAATTGAGCCCCAAACTTATGTTGCTAAATGAGACAATTGTTAAGTGAGTTTTGCCCCGTTTTACGACTTTTCTGGCCACAGTTGTTAAATGAAGCACTGCAGTTCTTAAGTTACTAACACGGTTGTTAAGAGAATCTGGCTTCCCCCTTGACTTTGCTTGTCAGAAGGTCGTAAGAAGGGACACTGCAACTGTCATAACTATGAGTCAGTTGCCCAGTGTCTGAACTTTGATCACATGACCTCGGGGAATGCTGCAATGGTTCTAAGCGTGAAAAACGGTCATAAGCCACTTTTTTCAGTGCCGTTGTAACTTTGAATGGTCACTAAAGGAACTGTTGTAAGTCAAAGACTACCTGTATTGCAAATGCTGTCCGGACACGACCATTGATGCAACATGAATTTTACATGGACCTCATCTACCCACAGTGGTGCTGAGTATCACAGGGAAATTGACTTGATTCTAGATTAGAACTTTACTGGATTTGCAATTTACACGTTTATCTGTTTGGTAATTGCTGTTCCTTTGATGTTGAAATAAAGAACCCAGGTGGTAATGGGGCTAAAATGTTGAGCGACAAACATGGAAATTTAGACTTAAATTCGCGTGGGTGACCTTGGAACACTCATGGTCCATTCATTCATTCATTCATTCATTCATTCTCTCTCCCTCTTTCAGATGCCTTACAAAACCAGCATCTAATGAGAATCTTGCTTTACAGTACAATACAATATTCTTTATTGGCCAAGTACGATTGGACACACAAGGAATTTGTCCCCAGTGCATAAGGCTCTCACTGTACATACAGACAACCAACAACAAAGTAATATCATAAGATACCAATAGCAGAAGGTAATAGGAAAGATGAGAAGGAAAACAGTACCGTAATACAGCCCTACTACACGGGTAAATATTTACAATATTTACAATTTACAAACTGAATATACAGCAGTTCATGTAGTGAATGCTCAAAGTCACAAAAGCGCTGATGACAGTGACTTGGGACCATTTTTCACACTTACAACCATTGCAGTACCCCCGTGGTCACGTGACCAAAATTCAGACGCTTGGCAACTGACTCGTATTTATGACGGTCGCAGTGTCCTGGGATCATGTAATCCCCTTTGGTGACCTTCTGACAAGCAAAGCCAATGAGGGAAGCCAGATTCACTTAACAGCCATGATACTAACTTAACAGCTGCGGTGATTCTCTTAACAATGGTGGCAAGAAAGGTCGTAAAATGGGGCAAAACTCACTTCCCAAATGTTTCGCTTAGCAACAGTAACGTTGGGCTCAATTGTGGTTGTAAATTGAGGACTACCTGCAATCTCCAATTATTCGACTGAGCGGAGACTAAATGCCTCAGCTGGGAAAGGTTTGAACTGGTGGGGTTAACTCTTGGGGTTAACATGTCACTCTTTCTTTGTACTACACTGACTATGAATGAAGCTAATTGAGACTTTGTAAGGTCATTTTCCTGTCCTTCTGTTCTGAGTATATTCATTTTTCACTGTTTGTTGCTGTCGGTTGCTTTGACTTTCCCCTCATTCTTTCTTGGTTGTACAAAAGCAGGCTTCTGTAGACTTGTACATTCCTAATGGAGCTATTCAAGGTCTGTTATGCTTGCACAGCTGAGCCTCCACACCAGAGAATTCTTCTGAAGCATAAGTCTTTATAACCCATATTTTATTAGAAAGCAGATTTGGGGGGGGGGAGGAAATAGGAAAAAAAGCACGTCAGATGTACTGGAAAAATACAGTCCAAATATATAGATGGAGTAATTTTCAGGACAATACAAGCCAAGAACAGTTTGTATTAAAAAGTGTAGAGAAAAACCAGAGGATATCAAGAGAAAGAGCAGGGAGAGAATACTTCCTTTTAAGGTAGGCACGGAAAGATGAAAAATAAATAAATGGAACTAAAGCATCTGTTCTAGCCACTGTTTTAAGTGGTTTCTTTTTTCAAAGTGGGATTAATCCCAAAGTGTCAACGTAAGAGCACCCCCATCAAAACCAGCCAAAAAATCATAACGTTGGGGCAGGTATTTAAGTTCTCCATATGTCTAGTTAGTGGTGTGGAAAACACAGAAGGGATGAGATTAAAAAAAAAACACCAGGCATGAGGTATTAACAGAATAACGAAGTTGGAAGGGACCTTGGAGATCTTCTAATCCAGCCCCCTGCTCAAGCAGGAAACCCTATACCATTTCAGACAAATGGCTGTCCAATCTCTTCTTGAAAACCTCCAGTGATGGAGCATTCACAGCTTCTGGAGGCAGGTTGTTCCACTGATTAATTGTTCTAAGGTCTGCAGTTTGCCTATTCAGCATCTTATAAGATATTGGAGTTACTGAGATAAAATAGGGTAGGGTAGAGTAGGGTACGAATGGGATGGGATGGAATGGAATGGAATGGAATGGAATGGAATGGAATAGAATAGAATAGAATAGAATAGAATAGAATAGAATAGAATAGAATAGAATAGAATAGAATAGAATAGAATATTGGAATGAAATAGAATAGAATATTGGAATGAAATTAGAATAGAATAGAATAGAATAGAATAGAATAGAATAGAATAGAATAGAATAGAATAGAATAGAATAGAATAGAATAGAATAGAATAGAATAGAATAGAAATAATGGAATGGAACAGAACAGAACAGAATAGAATAGAATAGAATTCTTTATTGGCCAGGTGTGATTGAACACACAAGCAATGTAGTCCCTTGTGTGCCCAATCACACTTGAGCACACAAGGACACACAGTTGTGCCCAACACACTTGTGTGTCCTTCTGTAGTCTAGAATTAGGTTCATCTTGTTGAGTGTCAAACAAATTCCAAGATGGGCTACTGGGGATAAAGAAGCCACTTAGGTTGTTTCCTCCATCTCTGCAAAATACATCCGGTAGCACGTTCAGTCTTCAGCCATAATCACGCCACGTCAATTCCTTACAAAGCCAGAAGCCGGAACAATGAGTTAGGTGGCCTTTTATATATAAAACCGAATTAGAGCTTTATTTTAGGTAGCTTCGTAGGTGCAGAGACATTAGGAACCACTTTAGGTCGCGTTATCTAAACGTGTGGGAGGCACGTGCTTTCTGGGTTTTAATCCCCTAGTTGTACAGGAGCTAATTTTCCAATCTGGAGTGTATCTGAGCGACAACACTCTTCTTTCAATGCAGCCGGAGTGTCTTGATGTGCAGTTGGATCTACACCCTGAACCTGGTCTATAAACCTTTTTTTAATTTTAGCGAGTCAAACAAGAAAGCTTAGCGATGGGCGTTTCTGCTCTCTTTTGTAGAGCTGGCTTTTCAGTCGCCTTGTCAAAGTAGCCTTTCCCAACAGGCATATCTTAAAACGGCTGCCCGATTTCTCCGAAGCTCCGAGAAGACCTTGGCTTTTCTTGCGAATCTCTTATCATTCAAACCAGGTTACTGAGTTTAATCTACAACGTTGGGGAAAGAGGCTTCTATTCATTGTTTTTTTTTCCCACGTATTAATTAGACCTGTGTTGTATTGAGATTTCCAGGCAGAGCACAGATAAGGGGGGAAAAAAATTGTCTTCCAGTTTCTGGCTGGCTGGGATAACACCGGTACAGCTTGACTGCGGGGGAAGGCGCCCCGGTTTTATTGCACAAAATGGATTTGCATGTTCACTGCTGCATTTCTGTGCATAGATGTGATATGACCTTAGGCCCCTGCTGTTTATGCATTGTTTTGCTCACCCCAGATATGCCCCACGTCACACGTGAAGGAATAGTTTTGTAAACAAATTGCTATTTAAGTTAGTCTACCGTAGAAAATTCTAATTGTTCAACTTTATTGTATGCTGCAGTCCAAGAATTGTCTTTTCTTCAAGATATCAGACCTAGAATGTTATCTCTGCTCTCCAAGTCTGTTCTGAGATTACTCTGTTTGACATGATGCAAACTGCGAAAAGGCCATTTTTTTAAGGGAAAATAATGGCCAAAGATGTTCAAACATAGTAATTTGTTTACTCACCATGTCTGTTTCTCTGAATCCTCGCACTTTTTACAGATGCCATGTTATTTTTGTCTCTTTCTCGTGGTTAGGCTCAGGGGCAAAGGTGGAAGATGAAATTCTGCAAATTCTATTTGTATGGGAAGTGCGGGCTATGATTGCTTGATGCCAGCATTGGAAATTGGTCTCTGTAAAGCTCTGCTGTGGTCTGGAGTGTGTCTTTCCCAGTGTAATTAATATTAGATGGTCTCTGAATTCTGGTGCTTCACAGACGGAATGGGAGAAGCAAGCTGAAAACCGAGGCATCTGAAACAAGACACTTAATATAAATTCTTTCCAGTTTGGTATTCAATTTGCCTTGAATCAAATGTATTTTAACTTCCAAGCTCCTTCCTTCCTTCCTTCCTTCCTTCCTTCCTTCCTTCCTTCCTTCCTTCCTTCCTTCCTTCCTTCCTTCCTTCCTTCCTTCCTTCCTTCCTTCCTTCCTTCCTTCCCTTCTCTCCTCCTTCCCTCCCTCTTTCCTTTCCTTTCCTTTCCTTTCCCATCCCTTTCCTTTCCTTTCCCATCCTTTCCCTTTCCTTTCCTTTCCTTTCCTTTCCCACTTTTTTAATAATAATAATAATAATAGTAGTAGTAGTTGTTGTTATTGTTACTGTTGTTGTTGTTGTTGTTGTTGTTGTTATTATTATTATTATTATTATTATTATTATTATTATTATTATTATTATTATTATTATTATTACGAGTGGCGCAAAGAGCCATGGAAAGACACATGCTCGGCATTACAGGACAAGATGGAAAGACCTGAGCATGTATTGGAGGCGCAACCATTTCAGCCTGGACATCCATTCCGGCTGTTTCCTATGCCGACTTAATTTATCAAATGTGGCTTTGCTCAGAACGGTTTTTTTTTTGGGGGGGGGGGTTGGTTTCAACCGATGGAGTGTCTGTTCTCTCAGACTGAGACCGATTGACAATTTTTAGTGGGGCTGAAACTGCTCAGAGGAGGGTTTTGTCTGCTTCTCTAGACGGTTAGGATGAAAAGTGGACTTACTTGAAACGGGTGGCTCGAAACGAAAGAAGAATCTAGAGTTAGCCCCAAATTCCACAGCGGTTGCCCGTTTCCTCAACCTGGCGAGATGTGATGCAATTCATTTTTGTCTTTGTTTGAAATCCAAAGCTATCTCGGGGGTTCCAAGAATTAGAGTCCCCATCCATCGGAAGGGGTACCAGGATGGGGAAGAGCTGCCAGCCTCCGTCACATCCTCAGCGCATCTTTTGTTTACCATCATTTTTCTGTTTCTTCTCCTAAGGGAAGGGTTACAGCTAAGCCACGGACCGCTTGCTTTGCATGCAAAATGTCCAGGTTTAATCCCCAATATCCCCAAGTAGAGCCTGGGAAGTTTCCATTTCAATATCTGGAGAATTGCTGCTAGCCTGTAATAGGATGCTGAGCTTAATGGAGCATCAGCCGCGTTTCATTTCAGGTGGATTTCTTCTGCTTGGTTTACCGTTGTATCTTGTCACAAGTTTTTTTTTTAAAAAAAAAAACACCAAAAACCCAAAACACTAACCAGCTAGGAATTCTGTATTCACCCACAAGGAAGATGTGCCAAAATTTAAGATGATCCTTTCAGTAAACAAATAAAACACACAGGCGCACACCCCCTCTGCATTTCCTTAGCTTTTCTGCCGTGCCATTTTCAGAGATTTACACCTCCTCTCTAAAACAGCCTATGTGGGGTAAATGCTGGACAACGGTTTGTTTAGTGACGGTTCGAAGTTATAACAGCCCTGAAAAAAGTGACTCGTGACTGTTTTTCGTGCTTAACGACCGTCGCAGCGTCCGCGTGGTCACGTGACCAAAGTTTGGATGCTTGGGAAGTGGTTTGTATCGACGAGAGTTGCAGTGCCCCGAAGTCAAGTGATCCCCTTTTGCGACCTTTCGACAAGCAAAGTCGAAAAGGGAAGGGAAGGGAATGAGGACAAACTAGGAGAGAGAAAGGAAGAGGGAAGGAACGGAAAGGAAAACAAAAGGAAAGGAAAGGAAAGAAATGGAAAGGAATGTTATCTAGGTGTGGAAGCGAGAGAGAAGGGGAAACCAGTGTCAATTATGGGAACGTCTGGAGTCTACTGGGAGAAGATGCTCTCCATTCATGGACTCCTTGCATTTTTCTAGAGTCCTGAATCTCGGCAAGATGGAAATGGCTTCTTTTTTTTTAGTAGCTCCTTTTCATTTTCTTTTTTTTAAAAAAATAAGATAATCTTTCCGTTTCAAAGATAATTATTTTGAGAGGGGAGGAGAAAAAAAAACACACCACCCTAATCTTCCTTTGGGATAAATACAGTAAATGTAACTTCCATAAATGGTTGGGGGGGGGAAGGGAAAGAATCTTGTCTATCTGCCGTATAAAATCTTCCTTTTATTCTTTCTTATGCCCAAGGGCCCTGTTTCCCCCCCCTTTAATTTAATAACAGATGTCCATTATCTGTATAGCGCCTGCTGTTTTTCCAAAGCCTAGGTAGGTGTTATAAAGTATACAGAGAAGGTAGCCTAACAGGGCAGAGAGAAGATGCTCAAGGATACTGAAAACCTCATTGGTTGCGGATGGCCCTTCATGGACCAAAGATGGAGAATTTGACTTTTCTGGTTCTGCTTGATCTTTCGGTTGTTTTGGACACCATCAGTCGTGGTCTCCTTCTTCCTACAAGGGTTGGGAGTTGGGAGGTCAAGCCTTGGCTGAGTGTCCTACCCTCTTCTATTTAATATTTTTGCAATACAGGTGGTCCTTGGCTTACAACCATTCGTTTAGCGACCGTTCACCCCTGAAGAAAAGGACTTACGACCGTTTTTCACACTTAACGACCGTTGCAGCGTTCCCAGGGTCACATGATCAAAAACCAGGCCTGTATTTATGACGGTTTGCAGGGTCCCGGGGGGGGTGTCACGTGATCCCCTTTTGCGACCTTCTGCCAAGCAAACGTCAACAGGGAAGCCGGATTCACTTAACAATCACGTGACTAACTCAACCGCTGCAGTGATTCCCTTAACAACGGTGGCAAGAAAAGTCGTAAAAACGGGGCAAAACTCACACAATGAATGTCTCGCTTAGCAACAGGAATGCTGTGCTCAATTGCGGTCATAAGTTGAGGACTACCTGCATTGGGATGTAATAATAATCCTTGATGCAGATGTAAGCAACAGCTGGCCTTCCAAGCCATTGCTGAACTACAATTCCCAGCTTCCCTCACGATTGGGCACTCTGCCCAGGGGAAGTTGGGAGATGAGATCATTTATAAGAACTAGTATTTAACATATGCAGAACTGGTGAATTGTTTCTAAATTTCGTTTAGCCTTGCTGACCTTATAGTGTCACATCTTTTCAAAATACAGGTGGTCCTTGCTTAGCAACCATTCGCCGTTATGATGGAACACCCCCCCCCAAAAAAAAAACTAATTATAATCAAGTTCCAACAGCTGCACATACCCTCACGGTCACACGACTGCATTTCGGGCACTTGGTAACCGGCTCACCTTTACAGCCAGTTGCAGTATTCCAATCACACGGCCACAATTTACTATTTTTTTTTTTTTTTGCCAGTTTCAGCCTTTTCGGTTGGCTCCCGCAAAAAGCACCCCCATAGGAACACATCCATTTGTATTAATGACCGCCCTGTTCATTTAATGACTGTGGCTTTGGATCAGTGACCACTACAAAATAAAGTCATTAAAACTGGATCTGGTCGTGTGGTGTTTCGACTTACGGCCATCATGACTCTTACAGTGGAAATTCCAGATTTCATTACATTTCATAAGTCAAAGACTTACCATTCCTGAGTTGACATTTGGCGGGTAAAAAGGGTGAACTGAAGTCAAATGCCTGAGTGGGCTGAGTGAGCGCAATTGGAATCTGATACTGTAGCTGTGATACTTTACATGGGGTTGCCCTTGTGGATCATTTGAAGCTACAGCTGGCCCAGAATGGCACAACTGGAGTAGGGATGGGTGTGTTGTGGTTTCACCCAGAGAACACCCTGGTTCCCGTTCAGCTTCCTGATATGATTCAAGCTGCTAGTTGTCACTCTTGATGGATCTCTGGAACTGGATCTCTCCAGAGATTCCACACATACAGACACACACACACACACACCCCTTATTGAGATTCAGAGAAGCAGTCAAAATCGGTTTATTTCAGCAGGCTTTGGAGAGGGAGACAAACTGAGTGAGATTCCTCCAGTGTATGCATACTGATTTTATTAGGTTTTTATGGTTCCTCAATGCAGGAATATTTGGCTATTAATTTGTTCACGTTAACGTCTGTTATTTATAGGGGTTGTATTATAATTTTTTTTTTTTTTAGAAAAAAATTCTTTAATCCTGTTGCACATAACGGCAGGATCGTGAGCTGCTCAGAATCGGTCAGCGGTCGGAGGGGGGCACGGCAATAAAACAAGCATGTATACCGCAGGCTTGTGCGTGCTTAAAGCAGGACGCCTGTTTTGTCCACCCGTGGAGAAGAAAGAGGTGAAAGTCAGCCTGGGTTGTGCACAGTTGTGTTGTGTACAGTTTCTAGGACTAGTTAAGATCCGTGTTTCTCAACCTGGGCAACTGTAAGCTGTGTGGACTTCAACTCCCAGAATTCTGGGAGTTGAAGTCCACACAGCTTACAGTTGCCCAGGTTGAGAAACACGGAATTGGATGGTCTTCAATGGGGCTTTGATCTAAAATGTCAAATTGGACGTTTCCTAGGACCAATTAAATAGGTGGCTTTAGATCAAAGCCCCTTCGACTCTGGCACCATTATTTCAATGCTCAGAGGCATTCAACACATGGATTACCCTGAAGCGATTCAAGACTCCAATCTATAATGACCTCCCCCCCCCTTAATTGCTCTAATAAATCACAACGCAAGGATTCGCTTAAGAAAACTAAGTGACGGTCAGAGAGAGACTCAGCTTAGTAGTTTCGCTGCCTTTAATGGTGGGTGGGAGGGAATAGGCAGAGCTGCTGGAGGGGGTGTTTATCTGTTGCAGACTGTGGGGTGGCAAAGAGAGACACACTGCAAACTAAATGCAGTCTGGGTCAATGCAGAAGAAGGAAGATCAGGACTGCAGCCGTCTTCACGCCTCCGTCTCTGTGTTTGGGACGAAAGATATAATTCCAGGCATCTGGAAGTTGCTGATGGAAAACCTCAGCCATGTTTTACCCTGGAAACGAACCCTCTGATGTGTTTGTGTAGAGGGGAGACCAAGATGTTTTAACTTGGATTCTTTGTCTAATCAAGGTTGGTCTTGAGGGTGATTCCTGTACAGCTGGTCTTCAATGGAGACCCAAATTTCCAGTTGTTAAGTGAGTCTTGGCCCAGTTTGCAGCCGTTAAGTGAATCACTGCAGTTGTTAAGTGGGTAAGACAGTTGGGAAGGGAATCCGGCTTCCCCCATTGGCTTTGCTTGTCAGAAGGTCGCAAAAGGGGATCACCTGATCCCGGGACGCTGCGACCGTCATAAATACGAGTCAGTTGCCAAGTATCTGGATTTTGATCACGTGATCGTGGGGATGCTGCAAGGGCTGTAAGTGTGGAAAAACGGTCGTAAATCACTTTTTTTCAGTGCAGCTGTAACTTCGACCGCTCACTAAATCTACTGTTGTAAGTCGAGGACTACATGTGCTGCTAAAGTCCAGCCAAAGCAGCTTGACTGACCCCCACAGCTGTACACCTCTCTCTCTTCTACCCACCCCACCCCTCCCGTGAGGGAGACAGATGCTGGCAGCTGTGGTTTTTCTAGATATCTGTTGCTGGAGCAGCTACTGCTATGCTTTGTGGCACTCTTGCTTTGTTTACTCTTTGTTGTCTTGCTTTGCTTGCTTTTAATTGCGTTAATTTAATATCCTATATTGTAAGCCACCCAGAGTCTGCTGGAGCGGGCTGCTGTAATACGTTTAGTGAGATCACAGATAAATAAATACTTGGTTGCTGCATGAAAAACGGCTTGGGGGGTGGAGAGGGGATGGAAAGGGGGGAGGGGGTTGCAAGGTTAATGCAAAATGCTGGCTTCTCCAAGCAGCCATGTCTCCTCTGAGAGGCAAAAGAAAATCTGGCGGTCAGTGCAGGAATTTTTCTCCCCTCTCCATCTTAAGAACAGAGTTTTCATTTGCCTGGAGAACACTTGCCTTTGGGGGTCACCATCCCCCTAATGTTACTGAGCGGAGGGAAGCTGGAAGAGGTGCAGCTTTCGTCTCTGTTGAAATGCAGTCAATTCAGAATTGCTTAGCAAAACTTCCAGAATAACGGTAGAACAGAGTTGGAAGGGACCTTGGAGGTCTTCTAGTCCAAAGCTCAAGGAGGAGACCTTTTACCATTCCAGACAAATGGCTCTCCGGTCTCTTGTTGAAAAACTCCAGTGTTGGAGTACCCACAACTTTGGGGTGTCAAGAATGAAACTTTGACAACTACATGCCTCTTTGTTTCAACTTGGCATTACAGTAAGGGGGAGGGAGGTGTTGCTTTAGAATGGGTTAGATGGAGAAACGAAACCTCTACCATACCCCTGAAGACCGTCGGAGCCTGAAACCTTTCCAAGGACACCGCAGCAGGTGTGGAGAGGAAGCAGACAGTTCCCATAACAAAGTGAAATTGTTTACATGGACTACGTGAGAGGTTGGCTGGAGAAATTATTGTTTAATTCTATGAACTGGTGTCTGGGAACATCAAGAGTTAGTTTTGCTTCTACATTACCATGCCGTGTATTCTATAAGCAGTCATATTTTCGGAAACGGAATGAACCCGGAGTTTTATTTGGATTCTCAAGCTGAATGTAGACACTGGGTATGTTCCACAACACTAGCAACTCAGATTAATTCAAGGCCTGGAGACTAAAACAGATGAAGAACAGTTGCAGGATTTGGGTTTGGCTAGTCAGGAGAAAAGAAGGGCTGGGTGGACATGATAGCAGTGTTCCAGTATTTGAGAGGCCACCACAAAGAGGTGGGGGTCAACTTATTTTCCAAAGCCCCTGACGGCAGGACAAGAAGCAACGGATGGAAACTAATCAAGGAGAGAAGCAACCTAGAACTAAGGAGAAACTTCCTGACAGTTAGAACAATTAACCAGTGGAACGGCTTGTCTCCAGAAGTTGTGGGTGCTCCATCACTGGAGGCTTTTAAGAAGAGATGGTAGAGGGTCTCCTGCTTGAGCAGATGGTTGGACTAGAAGACCTCTAAGGTCCCTTCCAACGCCGTTGTTCTATGTTCTGTGTCTAGAAAAACTCCCTATTTTGAAAATAGACCTGGGGAAGGGAAGGTCTTATTCCTGCTAAAGTGCTCGGATGTTTGGGCATCTGCTTGAGCAAACCTTTCTTGCTGATAGCTCTGAACGGAATATGTGCAAACAGCCTCGCTTCCCCCTGAAGCTCAGCAGGTTGCACGTCTACCAGCAAAGCACTGAGACAGGAGTTCCACAAAACATTGCCATGTTGTGCGAATGAGATGGGTATCAAACCCCGGCATGCTTAGCTCCCTGTTCCTAACGGTTTCCTTTTGAATCAGGATGCTGCCGGCTTTTTCCTGTTTGAAACCGATCCGAAGAGAATCAGGAGGCTGGAGCATCATAGTAATGTGCTGTGGGCGACGTTGGCTTCCATCACATACCGATGAGTGTCATTGGGAAGGAAGAGCTTTATTCCTTATGCTAACGAAGCACCTCCGGGAACGCCTTTATACACGTGTTTATTTGTTCGGTGTATTGATAAGTTAATACGGTAGCTTGGTAATTAAAAGTGTGAGCAGTGATCCTTAAGGTCTGCGGCTGATACCCTGCTTATGCATTCGGGGACCTTAATCAGGAAAGGGAGCTTGCTCTTTCTCAATTTATATTATAATAAAGGTAGTCCTCGACTTACGACCCCATTTGGGTCCGGAATTTCCACTGTTAAGCGAAGTGGTTGTTAACGGAGCCCTGCCCAATTTTACAACCTTTTTTTTGCAATGGTGGTTCAGCGAATCACTTAGTTAAGCGAATCACACGGTCGTTAAGCGAATCCGACTTCCCCCATTGACTTGGCTTGCTGGAAACGGGCTGGGAAGGCTGTAAATGGCGACCAGGTGTCCTTGGGGATGCTGCAGCCTTCGTCCATACACGCCCGTTGCCAAGCACCTGAATTTTGATCACATGACCATGGGGATGCTGCAGCGGTTGTAAGTTGTGAGTACCGTTGTAAGTGTCGTCGTAACTTCGAATGGTTGATGAATGATTGTAAGTCAAGGACTACCTGTACAGGGATTTTAAAGAACAGCATAGGAAATAGCTACATATTAAAGTTCAATTGGTGGCATCCAACAGTTTCTCTGGCCCATCTGATTATTTTTAGATCTTTAATTTAAAAAGAAAAAATTAGCAAAAAGCTAGCATGTTGCCAAGCCTCATCAAGCACAAGGCTGTATTTCTAACAGTGCTTTTGGTCCCCACGTTGACCCCACAGTGTCAGGCACAAACGATCAGGAGCATAAGTTAAGTTGCAGTGCAGAAGATTTATTGCTCAAGCTTAAACATAAGAATCTACTCAACCTAAGGTTCAGTACTAACTTGGCGCTGGATATGGGTCAGTGGAATGCAAGAGGGATTGGATTTGGACCGTTTGTGGCAACGTAACGATTCTAAGCTAATGATGAGCTTAACTCCATGCCTCATCTCTGCCTGTTCTTCTCCTACACAGAGTGTTCATAGAAAAAGCCAACTATTAGAGTTTCAGTTCTGTGTTTGCGTGTCTAGAAAAAGAGAAATATAAGCAGACATGGTAGGGACTTTTGGTGGGTGGGGAGATACTTTAGAGTGGGTGGCGAGGATCAATCTCTCCAGCTTGCCTTCTGGTCAATGAGTGTTTTGTGACTGGCCACACACACACACACACACCATCGGGCAGCCATTGCAAGAGTAGGAACAACATGCATTCAACAATTCAAATACACAATTGGCTCTGGAAGAAAGGTCCCTCTGTTTTGCTCTGCCTGGGTCTCACTGTGACATCTTTTCCCCACCTAGAGATGCTGGCTTAAAGTCTGCTTTTCCGCAGATTCCAGGTGCTACGGTATGTGGAAATTGGTTCTTTTAATCATTTGTTCTGTTCCTAACTCAGTGGCTGTCTTCACATTACAGCCTTCAGATCGTTAGCGGAGTCATTGATTTCTGGATTTGCACAAAATCCATAAATTAATCAAGTTGCTTGGGCTCATGTAACACTACATGGGCTGCCAAGCTGTGGGTGATAATTTCCTCCAACTGGTGGGTGGGTGGGTGTCTTTTTTTTAAACTGATCCAGCTTGCTCAGTCATAGTAGGACTATTGTCAAAACTGCACGTTGCTTTGACTGGGCAAAGCTACCTTGGACAGCTGTGGCATTTGAAAATTTGAGAGCCCTTTTCTGATGTACTGTTGAAAATGTTATTAAAAGTAACTGAAGAACGGTTGCAGGATTTGGGAATGGCCAGTCTAGAAAAAAGAAGGACTAGGGGGGACATGATAGCAGTATTCCAGTATTTGAGAGGCTGCCACAAAGAAGAGGGGGTCAACTTATTTTCCAAAGCGCCAGAAGGCAAAACAAGAAACAATGGATGGAAGCTAATCAAGGAGAGAAGCAACCTGGAATTAAGGAGAAACTTCCTAACGGTGAGGATAATTAACCAGTGGAACGGTTTGCCTTCAGACGTTGTAGATGCTCCAACACTGGAGGCTTTTGAGAACAGACTGGACAGCCACTTGTCTGAAATAATATAGGGTCTCCTGCTTGAGTAGGGGGGCTGGACTAGAAGACCTCCAAGGTCCCTTCCAGCTCTATTCCGATTCTGATCTGGCCTATATTACTTGTCCAACTCTGTCACCAATTAAATAATTAATTGGTCAAAGCTTACTCTAAACATGGTTTCTTTCAGATGTTCATTGCCAGCCTCACTAGACATCATAATTTCAATCATTTCAATTCAAATACGTCAAGAACTAGTCACGTGGTTTTTGCACCGTGATGTGAACTCGTGGCTCTTATTCACTCTCGCAAATTCATAAAAAAAAGAATGAGAGGGGGAAAAAATAGTGCTTCGAATAGTTATCCAGTTAGTTAACCTTCTCAGCCTATACACAAGTGGCAATACGCTCACATGCTAGTATTTGCCCTCGACTGGAATTTACAATGCAGTTCGTGACTCAAGATATTTGTGTTAGTGGAAAGTTCACAGAGGACAGGAAAAGGAATGCAACTGGTAAAACAGTGAAAAAGGTCTCCTTTGTTTTGGGTACATAATTATAACAATGCCCAACTCAGGACAGAGGCAGGTGAGAATGTGTAGAATTTTTCTGGACAAAGTACTAGCCAATGAAGACAGGGGAGGTGCAAATCAGGTGTCAGATCTCTCCCGGCTTAGATATTTAGGAAAGAAAGACCCTCAATTCCATTTGTTTGAAGTGAAAGGCTCTTTCACTAAAGTTGCACCGAACGTAAAGCTAGATCTGAGTATTCCCACAGAAAGGTTACACTTTTTTCCCCTTTCCCTGGCCCATCTCCCCTTGACCAGTTCATCAGTGTCCAATAGTATTCCTTTCTGATGTTTTGAAAACTGCTTTGAGGTTTGGCGCCTCTGGATGTAGTTTCGCATTCTGTTCCTAGGCCATGCGTCCTTGGCAGCTAGCTTATTCTGGTTTGACATCTCTGGTTCTTGTCAGCTTGTCTCCACCCCCTCCTTTCGCTCCTTTCGTCTTCCCCATTCCCAAGCCGGAATTTTACTTCCCCAAATTCCTTCTTCAACCTCCCTTGCCTTTCATGGCAGGATGCCAGCGAAGCGAAGAAGCTGAAGATGGCAGGCCTGAGATCAGGGTTGGAATTCAAGGCTAAAGGGTGGGACCTGTTGAATAAGAAGCTATGTCTGGTAGAGAAGTACTTTAACCCAAACGTAAGGTCGAAGACCAGCATCAAAAGGTCTCTTCAGTCAACTAGGAAAGACGTTGCTCCTTGAGCCTGTCCTTTTGATCTACAGATCTTGATCTGTTTCCTTGAGATCCTTCACTTGGTTCACGTATTAGGCTAAGCCAGGGGTCTTCAAACTTGGCCCTTTTATGACTTGTGGACTTCAACTCCCAGAATTCCTCAGCCAGCATGCCTGGCTGAGGAATTCTGGGAGTTGAAGCCCACAAGTCATAAAAGGGCCAGGTTTGAAGACCCCTGGGCTAAGCCATCCTGTGGTTGGTTGTGTTCTGGCTCGCTGGTTTCTTTGTATGAACCTCGCCGACATTAGTTGAGTCAACGACTCTAGCTAACAAGAAGAAGGTGAGGACTGTGAAACTCGGCAGGTCCGGTCAGAAGCAGGAGGGCAAGAAGGCGCCGTGCGATTGTCTCCTCGGCTCAACTTTGCCTCCTCTTGAGTCAACTCAAAAGCAACAGCAATAGGATGGCCTCAAAGGCAGTCCAGGGAGACTGGTGACATCACAATGTGGCCTCTTGCTGGTGCTTCGGCTCAGCTGCTGGCCTGGAATGACATCCACTCAAGAAATGGCCTGCCCAGGCCCTGTCACTCCACCGGCACGTCATGAAGAGCAACGGTTGTGGGGCCACAGGTTGCTTGAAGATTGATCGCGGGCTGACCTGGGATAAGCAAAGAGGTGATTTGGGTGCAGGAGGAGGAAAGGCAGAAGGGGGAGGGGGGTGGAACGTGCAAAGTTTGGAAATTGTTCACAGCGGCTTAAGGATTTGTTCTGGTAGCGCTCGGAGGTGAGAATGCACGCTCTGTTGTAGAAAGGGCCCAGCTGTGCCTATTCTGCAAAGGCATTTTCTACATTCTACATCAATAGTGCCAGTTAAAGGGTTGCCGTGCAGCACGCTGAATGATTCGGCATCTGGTGTGTGTACCTGATGCTATATTCCCCTTCTGAGATTAGCAGCATTATGCCCAGCGCAGGAGAGTAAGAAAAGTATGGCATGAGATAAGGAACGGAGAAGGAATCAACCGAAGCTAAATTTACAGCAGCACAGTTCTTTCTATCTCTCCGCACTCTTTTATCCTTGCAAACCATCTTGCTGCTCCCATCTCCGTTGCTTCATATGCTGCCTTTTAAGTGTCAGGACACTGAATTTTCTAGTCGGTGGGATGCAGGCAGCAGTGTCTTTCCTTGCAATGCTGGCTGGGGAATCCTAGGAGCTGAAGTCCACACGTCTTAAAATGTCCCAGGTTGAGAAACACTGCTCTAGATTAAGCATTCTAGATTGAGCATTAGAATGTCCCAGGTTGAGAAACACTGCTCTAAATTGAGCATTCTAGATTAAGCATTAAAACGGCCCAGGTCGAGAAATACTGCTCTAGATTGAGCATTCTAGATTGAGCATTCTAGATTAAGCATTAAAATGGCCTGGGTTGAGAAACACTTATCTAGATTAAGCATTCTAGAGCACGCAGTGCTCTAAATTAATCATCCTATATCAGGGGTCTCCAACCCCTGGTCTGTGGACCGGTACCGGGCCGCAGCATGCCAGCAACTGGTCCGCACAAACAAGCAAAGCCGCATCCGTGGGATGCAGACAGCACACAAAACCACGCACCCTCTGGGCCACGGAAAAACCTTTCTCCACGGAACCGGTCCCTGGTGCCCAAAAGGTTGGGGACCTCTGTTCTAGGCAGCTGTTCTAGATTAAGCATTCTAGAGCAAATGCTGCTCTAGATTACACATTAAGAAACACTGCTCTAGATTAAGAAACACTGCTCTAGATTAAGCATTGGAAACCCAGTTAGAGCAATTAATCAGTGCAACGACTTGCCTCCAGAGCTTGTGGGTGCTCCAACACTGGAGATTTTTAAGAAGAAACCGGACAGCCACTTGTCTGAAATGGTCTAGGCAGGCCTCCTGCTTGAGCAGGGGGTTGGACTAGAAGACCTCCCATGTCCCTTCCAACTCTGGTATTCTGTTAACGCAAATTCAGTCACAGTCTGGAGGCTGAAGTTCGCTGCAGAAAGAAAACCCTATTTCAAACCTAAATGGGGTTGGTATTGTCTAAGCAGGCAGAATCAGCCCGTTCTCCTGGCAGATGAGTTGGAAAGCGAGATGAAGCCAGTCAAGGAAGCCAACAATGGACTTGGGAGGCCAACAACAAGAGGCAGGGGCCTCTGGCTATGCCCCTTGCCATAGAGCTGAGTGTTACTGATCCAGAGCCCAGTTGTGTGAGATGGCAGAAGAGGCTGGGAGGGAGATAGAGCCCTGCCTGGAGGTTTTAAGTTGCTTCTGGAAGGCAAAACAAGATAGAGATTTCCATTTGAAGGTTCTGGCAAGCGAAAGGATTCCAGCTTTATACCTTGTTAACAAGAGCGATTGATTTTTTTTGCAGTAGAGCAAAGCAAGAAAGTCAGGTTTAAGGGCTTTGTGCATTTTGAACTCCGGGGGAAATTGCCTCTCTTTTTCTTCTCGGCAATTAAGTGAGAGAATTTGATCAGAGAAAAAGAGATTTGTAAGCCAGTGCAGGTGGGCTTGCTAGGCGTGAACTGAGGTCCCGAGACTGCCTGAGGCCTCCTGATAAGCCCCTTCCCCAAATTGCCACCGAATTCTCAATTTCAGTCTGATAGAAGGATAACGGAGTAACAGGGTTGGGAAGGGACCTTGGTGGTCTTCTAGTCCAACCCCCTGCTCAAGCAGGAGACCCTATACCATTTCAGACAAATGGAGGAGAGGCCGAACTCCATTTGAGAATGTTTAGTCTTCAGAAAAGATCACTGAGGGATATGTGATAATATTTTTCTAATACATGAAAAATTAAGTCATGCAACAACCTCAAGATCTGTTCTCTCTCATCCAGTGTTGCAGGAGACTGGTTGAGCTCTTCGAAGCTCAGCAAAATAACAGAGTTGGAAGGGACTTCACAATTAAAGAAAACTAGATTCAAAGCGCTACACCAGGGGTGTCCAACCTTGGCAACTTTAAGGCTTGTGGACTTCAACTCCCAGACTTCCCCAGCCAGTATAGATGCCAAGGTTGGACATCCCTGCTCTACACAATCTTAGTCCTGCTCTAATTGCTACCTCATTCTGATTTTGACCAAGGTAAAGATAACATAGTCCACTACTCCAATGTGCCCTTATTGGAGCATTTATCAGAATATAACAGAATAACCAAGTTGGAAGGGACCTTGGAGGTCTTCTAGTCCAGCCCCCTGCTCAAGCAGGAGACCCTATGCCATTTCAGACAGATGGTTATCCAATCTTTTCTTAAAAACCTCCAGTGTTGGCACACCCACAACCTCTGAAGGCAAGCCATTCCACTGGTTAATTGTTCTAACTGAACAATTCCTAATCATATTGAACTAAAAAAAAGACCGTTCTAGGACTTCATCTCTAGATATAGGTTTGGACAACTATCTAACTGACCAAATCATAGTTTCAAAACTATAAAACAACGAGGATGGCTTAGTTCTCCTTTGATGCTCTCAGCCTAGTTGATGATTGACCAAAAAGGATTAGTTCTTAACACCAAAAGAGCCCTGGACATTTTGAGGCTAATTGAGTGGCTTCTGGCATTCATACAAATTGAGATGGGGAGCTAGAACATAGAATCATAGGGCTGGAAGGGACTTTGAAGGTCTTCTAGTCCAACCCTCTACTCAAGCCTTATACCATCCCAGTCAAATGGATATCCAGTCTATTTTCGAAACCTCCAGTGATGGAGCACCCACAACTCTTGGAGGCAAGCTGTTCCACTGATTAATTGTCCTCACCGTCAGGAAATTTCTCCTTAGTTCTCGGTGAGATCTCTCTTTAACAAGCTTCCACCCCTTAGTTCTTCTCCTGCCCTCTGGTGCTTTGGAGAATAAGTCAATCCCCTCTTCTCCGTGACAGCCCTTCAAATACTGGAAGACAGCATGTCCCCCTAGAAATCAAACAAATATAAGATAAAATAAAAACACATTCTTCAACCAGGTTAAACGTGTTACATCAACAGAGCTTGTGATTCCATTCCATTCCTTTTTTCAGACTTGCAGTCTTAAGATAAAAAAGTGATTTTTCTCTTTCCACCTGCCCTTCTCTTTCACATTCAAATTATTCTCTATCTAGCTTTTATTTCTTTTCTTCCTCTTTGGGGTCGGCCCATCAGCAGCGCAAAAGAATTCATTAAAGGTTGGCTTCTTATTTACCCGTGGAATGAGATGTTCAAAGACAACAGGGATCCCCTATGCATTGCTTCTTCTTTGAGTCTGACATCTGTAATTATTTTGTCACTGTAGTTTTGTTGGCTTCCTTGTTTTTTTTTAAGAACCCCATCTTGGGAACCCAAGGTAGGGATTGCCTGTATTTAAATGAGTTAGAAAAGTACAGGTAGTCTCGACTTAGCGGCCACAATTGAGCCCAAAATTTCTGTTTGCTGTCAAACAGCTGTTAAGTGAATTTTGCCTTATTTTACAGTCTTTCATGCCACAGTTGTTAAGCTGGTAACAGGCTTGTTAAGTGAATTTGGCCTCCCCATTGACTTTGCTTGTGAGAAGGTTGCAAAAGGAGGTCACACAATCACTGCAACCGTCATAAATACGAATCAGTTGCCAAGCGTCTGAATTTTGATCGCGTGGCCAGGGGGATGCTGCAACTAGGCGTTAAAACGGTCCTAAGTCACTTTTTTCAGCACCATTGTAACTTCGAACAGTCCCTAAGTGTGAGTCGAGGACTCCCTGTGCTGTTACTCATTTCTATTCTAATACATATTTCGATTCGTACGTTCCTTCCTTCCTTCCTTCCTTCCTTCCTTCCTTCCTTCCTTCCTTCCTTCCTTCCTTCCTTCCTTCCTTCCTTCCTTCCTTCCTTCCTTCCTTCCTTCCTTCCTTCCTTCCTAAAAAGCATTTTTATTGGTGTTTTAACATCTGTTTTGTTGCTACTTTAATTGCCTTTGCAATGTTAGAAAAGTTTTCTTCCTCTACCATCAAGCCTCTGTTTGAGGTTTTTTTAACACCGTTCCCAGGGTGCTTGAGAATTTCTTTCACATTTCTTTTGTAATTCCTTTTATTGCTGAAACGTAGCAAAGGCTTTGGTGCAGTTCCCATTTTCTGTTAGCATAGCTTTTCATCACTAAAGCCTGCTTGCCTGGCTGTGCACCCCGATCTGAAAAAGCCTCTCAAACTCCTGGAAGGAGTTTCTTTTAGATATCTCCCCTTGGGACTTAATTGCAGCAAAGGAAGCTATCAGCCCCCCAGAGAAAAGAATTCTGTAGCAAAAGAAAGCAAATTCGTAGACCTTTTTGCCACCACGATCCAAATAAGAACTGAGCACATTCCACTTCTGCGAATATCACCAACGTTTTCTTCTCCTTTAAATAAATTAAAAAAAAATTCAAAACATATTTTCTGTAATTAAACCAAGTGAAATCTGGTACCAAAAAAATGCTGGATACGTTTTCCGCACAGCAATAATTTCAGTCTTTTGAACTGTCTTTTATTGTAGTGATTTTTTAATTTCTTTCTTTTGTCGCATTATGTTCTGATTTCCAGAACCCAGCTTGCACACAAACCCAGTTTGTTCTATGTTTTAATAAATATGGCATCTGTTAATATTTTTTATAATGGAATAGAAAGCCCTAGTAATAGATAAATAATGTCCCACATTAAAGTTATTTGCAACGGACCACGGTCAGTGTATACGTCTCTCATTAAAGTCCCTTCATTTCTATTTTACTCTTTGTGAAAAAGCGACTATTGTGTGAGATCACAAAAGAAAGTCTAAATTTTTAGATTTCACAGTTTGTCAAGGATTTTTCACGTTGGCAACCGAGAAGCTTTCTGAAAATAAACGAGGAATAAATGTGTTGGTATATGTCTGCCTTGCCAAAGAAAGTGCTGTGCAAGTCATACTAATGACATGCATTTGAAATATGCAAACTAGCAATTGTAAATGGCTAGCAATATCTTACGAGGCAGCCTTGGGTGCCAAATTAATGCCAGTCTGTTAAATTCCTAGGAACTCCTTTATTTATTTAGCACCTTTCTATGGCTGTCCATCTCACATTAACGTGACTGGTTGGGTGTACAAACACAGTCACACTTAAAACAGCACAACCAATCTTAAAACACACGGAACATGAAGCAAAACATGGAAAAGCCCCTGATCCCTGGCATTCAAGTCCAAAAGACTGAAACTTGGCAAAGATCTGTCTTGTTTATCTTTTTGTCTAAATTCTTGGCTGTGGAGTTTGAGAACAATCTCTCAACCTGTTTCCTGCTACTAATGTGCTTTTTGCTTTGTGGCCACCTAAACCAACCCCCTTCTCAAGCAGGAAACCCTATACTATTTCAGACAAATGGTTGTCCAACCTCTTCTTAAAAATCTCCAGTGTTGGAGCACCCATAGCTTCTGAAGGCAAACCCTTCCACTGGTTTAATGTTCTCACTGTCAGGACATTTCTCCTTAGTTCCAGGTTGCTTCTGTCCTTGATTAGTTTCTGTCCATTGCTTGTTGTCCTGCCTTCAGGGACTTTGGAGAATAGGTTGAGCCCCCTTTGTTTGTGATAGCCCCTCAACTATTAATTAATATTAATATTACACATAACACTGCCTCCCACTATTTTTATTTTCCCCACCACAGTCCTTTGAAGTAAGGTGGGAAAAAGGGATTGGCCCACACCCACCCAGGAAAGTTGGCTGGGGATGGACTTCAGTTCTTCCTGGTCCAGCTCCAACATAACGGCTGAAGATCTCCAGATCTCATGGTTTCAGAACTACAATACCATGGCAGATTATGGGAGCAGATGCATACCAGCCCAAATGACAGCATTGTTTGAGTGTCATGGTTGGTCAATAACTGACTCATATTTTTCACAGCTGTTCCCCACTATGGCAGCTGTTCAGCGGTCCAGGAAAAGCTGATTTTAGCATGTCATGCAAACTGGGAATCCTAGTTCATCGTTTTCCTTAGAATCTTAAGAATCGTTCTTGGTTTTGATTCTTAGTTTCTTTGAAGCAACGAGGTAGAACCTCAGTTTGAATACCAACAAAGCATTATTTTTTTTTAGTGACAGTATTTGGGGAAGGAGAGCAAGGGTTAATAGACTGCAGGCCCTTCTCTTGGCACTGACAAGGTGATTCATTCCCTTTTTATTTCTCCCCAGCTTCCCTAGCATGCTGTCCCCAAACATGTGAATTTGTTTAGCTCTGGTGATGCACCGTGGTTTAGATTTTATCTCAGATTTATGCAAAGCAAAGCTGCAAAAAAACTGGGTAGAAGAGGTTTGAATGCTTTGTGCCTCCATCACCGTATCTTCTCCTTCACTAAGAAGTGGTTGTTTTTTTGAGTTAAGTTTAGTTCCTCTCCCAGAATTTAGGGGGGGGGGGAAGAATTCTGCACAATTAAAGATTGTATCATTGACATTTACAGTGTAAGGGAAGTACGCTAGAGAGTTTTCAGGAAAACAGGATTTAAATTTATGAAATGAAAGGAAGTGGCAGTTTGGCAGCTCGGACAAAAGGGAAAACCTGGAAGGTCCTCAGAGTCTTGAAAATTATACCACCGTTAGCAATGCCCAACTAAACTCTACACTTGTGGTGCTGAATATTTTTAGACTCTGGTTTTCTAAATTCCTGCGTAAGAAAGTGTAATAGGGTGGCTACAGGAAGGAAGTGTTCAGTGTCTAAAATGAGATTGACGTAGGAAAGCACACATTTCATTCAGAAATCTTTGAACCTCAAATGAATGTAGACCAGCTGAGAATTGTGCTTTTTTCAAGCTTCTGCTGCCCTGTTCTTAAAAGTAGTAGATGTTGGAGATTTTTGGCTGTGAAGTTTAGCAAAGCTGAACTCCACGAAAGCTGTTGGAATTATCAGTGGGACTTCAGGAAGATTTGGAGACAACGTGGTATGTTCTTGCTCATGTACTGAATAATCATTACTGACAATAACGTTGGGAGCAGATTTGTACTGGGAGACGAATGCTCGTGTAAATTGTCTATTTTTGTGAACAGTGCCAGTTGGGAATCCAAAGGAAAGCATGAACTGGGCAATAGATGTGCTAATTTGCCATCAATTGTGGAAGATAAGTTAGCATTAGCAATAGTACTTAGACTTATATACTGCTTCACAGTGCTTCACAGCCCTCTCTAAGCGGTTTACAGAGTCAGCCTGTTGCCCCCAGCAACCTGGGTCCTCATTTTTCTGACCTTAGAAGGATGGAAGGCTGAGTCAATCTTGAGCCGGTCAGGATCGAACTCGTAGCAGTCGGCAGAGTCAGCCTGCAGTACTGCATTTTAACTACTGCATCACCAGGACTCTGTTGCCTTGCTTTTAATGGCATGGGAAAACATTGCCAAGCAATATGGAGTAGTGGAATACTTACCATAGGGATACATCTCATAGGCCAAGTTGTTGGGAAGTAAGGGCAGTTGTAGTTGCAAAGAAGCTAGAAACTCAGATGATACTTAACAGAGTTACAGAGTTGGGAGGGACCTTGGAGGTCCTCTAGTCCAATCCCCTGTTCAAGCAGGAGACCCTATACCATTTCAGAGAAATGGTTGTCCAGTCTCTTCTTAAAAACCTCCAGTGTTGGAGCACCCACAACTTCTGGAGGCACGAATTACTTAAGCATTTCACCCGGGTCACAACTGGCCTGATGCCAACAGGCTGCTCCCATCAACAGCACCAGACAGAGACATCCCAGTGGTGGCATAATACGTAGCTGAATTGCAAACATCTGGATTGTCTCCAAAGCAACCCATCATGGTTGCAAATTAGACATTTTAATGTGTGTTTTTTTACTGTTTCAATGCTTTATACTGTTTTTATGGTTTTCAAATATTTTTTAATTGGTAGTGTATGTTCTGAATTGTGAGCCAAGCATAGTCCTTTGCTGAGGTGGGCGGCTATAGAAATCAAATCAAATGAATCAATCAATCAGTGGCTTGCATTAAGCCCAGGGTGCTGATAAGGTACAACCTGAACTGAGTCAAATGTCTAAGACAGACGGATCTTTGGGAGAAAGTTTTATTTCAGCAGTTTATCTAAAGGCGTTTAGCCACCCTAAATATTTTGGGGTGTTTATCAGGGCTTGCTTCTCTGTCCTCTCCTCAGCAGTTCTTGAAGAAGAATGACAAGCATCCCAGGTACATACAGACTACAAGTACTCCTTGACTTACAACAGTTCATTTAGTGGCCGTTCAAAGTTACAACGGCACTGAAAAAGTGACTTATGACCGTTTTTCACAGTTACAACCTTTGCAGCATCCCCGTGATCATGTGATCAAAATTCAGACGCTTGGCAGCTGGTTCATACTTAGGACCGTTGCTGTGTCCCAAGGTCACGTGATTCCCCCTTTTGCGACCTTCTGACCAGCCAAGTCAAGGGGGAAGCCAGATTCACTTAACAACCGAGTTAATAACTTATCAACTGCAGTGATTTACTTAACAAAGGTGACAAAGAAAGGTCATAAAAATGGGGCAAAACTCACTTAACAAATGTCTCACTTAACAACAGCGATTTGGGGCTCCATTGTGGTCGTAAGTTCACTTGTGAATCTGGTTGAATCAATTGAACACGTGATTTGTAGCTTTGAATTTTATACTGACCTCTCTCTGGTTAAGCTTATTGCAGTCTTTATTAGTCAAACAATTCTTGCTATCTAAGTGATGTTTATGTTTATTAAAAACCTTTTAGGTGAAAGGACTTACTGCATGATGTTCCTGTTGGCAGAGCAAGTGTATATATTTATACACTCTCATTTTTTACTGTTTTATTAAGTTATTACTAGTCTAAGACCACGGCAAAGCTATATGTATTTGTGGCTTTGATTTTGGGGAAGTTAGCTTAGCTGGCAGACTCGCAGGTCACTGGGGAAATAAAAGATGCGGGGGGGAAAAAACCAGTGTGCCTACTTCGAAAATTGTGGCAGTTTTTCTCTCTTCCCCATCAGTGTAGTCCTCAACTTACAACCACAGTTGGGACCAGAATTTCCACTGCTAAGCAAGGCCGTTGTTAAGTTAGGCCGAATTTTACAACATGTTTTGCCTTCTTTCATCCAAAGCCAGCTGGGAAGGTGGCAAATGACGACCAGCTGACTCAGAAACGCTGCAGCCACCATAAAGGCATGCTGGTTGCCAAGCAGCCAAATTTAGATCACAGGATTGTGGGGAGGCTGCAAAGATCATAAATCTGAGAGTCGGTCTTATGTCACTTTTTTTAGTGCCACTGTAAGTTTGAACGGTTGCTAAATGAACGGTTATAAACTGCGGACTACCTACACTTTCTCCCTAGTCATGACTACTGTGGCTGTGTTGCAGTTTATTTATTTGATTTATTGGGCTGCCTAAGCAGCAATGCCTTAAGAGAGCATACGATAGATAATTTTATAAAAACTCCACGAAAAACCAATCCAGGATCAATGAGGAATGCCCAGGAATTAAAGATAGAACTTAAAATAGGCTCACCATATGGGCCTGCTGCAGAGGCCAGGTATCTTTATAGAAAATATTTTGTGTATCTTTGTTTGATGGTCTCTAGACCTTGTGATGAATTTTCATGGGGTAACCGCCAGAGGTTACTATCGTTGGTAACTATGCAAGTATGGAACTACCTTACCGAGAGGCAGTGTAGCATTATGGTTAAGGTATCAATTGGATTTACTTCAGGAAGAGCCAAGTTGACATTCATTTTTGAATTTCTCTGAGTGGCTTTAGTCCAGGGGTCTCCAAACTTTAAGACTTTAAGACTTGTGGACTTCAACTCCTAGAATTCCCCAGAATTCCTCAGCCATCCATGCTGGGAGTTGAAAGTCCACAAGCCTTAAAGTTGCCGAGTTTGGAGACCCCTGTGTTAGTCCAATTGTTGTCTCTCGGCAAATGAGATAGACAAAAGGACGTTGGGTTGAAAAGAAATAGTTCATTTAGTGTAGGCTTGGGTTTTTTGTTTTTTATTTTTCACATAAAACTCTCCAGAGGTGTCTTATGGCTCCAGCTCTGGGAATTCCGTTGAACATCCTGGTCAATTATTTATTGTGGAAAACTTGCAAGTTAGAAAGTGGTGAATGCATGGCTCGGACCTCGTTAAGCTAGAGATTAATATGACCCATAGCTTGCTCTCTGGGTTGTTATACCGCCACAGCTCTGCAAATATCCATGATAACATTTTGGAGAACCCTTAATAAGCTGGATAATGAAACATCTATGATAACCAGGACATGGGATAAACACCAGAGAAGTTGTGAGACTGAGGTTGTTGGCCTGCCTAATTTTGAGCCCATCACATTTGCCAGTTTTGAAAACAGCCTCTCCTCCTCTTCGTGGTTACAAAGCTAATGGTGCAGAATGTTAGGCTTTCATCAGCCGGCTGTTTGATGTCTGTTGTCCCTTGCTAATTACGGCTGACATCAAGCAGAATCAAGACAGGTTGATCTAATAAAGAGAAGCAAGAAAATTGCTGATCACCAGCAGAAAGATCTGGGGAGAGGTTGGTTCAGTAGACTTAAGATCTGACCTATTTATAATGGCTAGTTGCCTGCGGACGTCTTCGGTTGCTTGGCCATACTTTGGCTGGGCCCCTGGTAGGAGAAGAAGACCTTCCAGGACTAAGGCAGAGTGGAGTGTGGGTGGCCAGAAGATTCCCCCTTCCCATTCCTTCTCTGATGTAAGTCAGAGAGGTTGCGTCAGGCAGGCACCAATGTCTTGTAACTAGGGCAGCAGCATCGTGGGGTTTGAAAGTAATTGAGCAACTGCCGATGAGAAGGTAGAGAGAAGAGGTCCAGTAGGAAACAGCAGAGAGGGGAGACAAGGAAAAAGGAGCCAGTTTGGTCTAATGGTGAAGGCACCAGGCTAGAAACCAGGAGATGGTGAATTCTAGTCCCGCCTTAGGCATGAAAGTCAGCTGGGTGACTTTGGGCCAATCACCAGGAGACTGGGAGTCCTAGTCCCGCCTTAGGTATGAAAGCCAGCCGGGTGACTTTGGGCCAATCACCAGGAGACTGGGAGTTCTAGTCTTGTCTTAGACCTGAAAACCAGCTGGTAGTCCCTGGGATAATTTCTGCCCAGCAAAATCAAGCCATTAGATTGGGGTGGGCAATGAATTTTCCCAAGGGGCCACACAAGAAACTGGGACAGTTGTGGAGGACCAAAACAATAGGACCAACACATTGCTGTGAAGCTGCATAGGCACACACACACACACACACACACACACGTAAATTGAGAAAAAAAATAGTTGCTTTCAAAATGATGAAAGCAATGCCGTTCTATTGCATGCATGGCATATGCTAATTTATATTTGATTTCTAATTTCCAATTGACCTTACGTGTGCTGGACAGGGACGGCCAAAAGGGCAGGATAAAATGCCCAGGTCTGTGTTAGAAAGTTAATTGCAACCCCCCATAATGGAGTTTGTTTCTTTTCTGCACATTTTTTTGATATTTTTTCTCTCTCCCTTCTACACGCAGGCAGAAATAACTGTAGAGTTTTATAGGTTGCCATCTTTCATTGGGAGCACAAATGGAAATTAGGTGTCATTCTTTCCTTTTATGGTGGCTTAATCTGCTAGGTAATTTTCCTTTTAAAAACAAATCAATGCATTGGGCGATCGTATACATTTTATAAACACCATTTGGAAATGTCCAGAGAAAATTTATCTAAAATGGTTAAATGGGCGATTCTCAAAATGCGTTCCGTGTACCAGTATTGTTTGCAAAGGCTCATGCGTTAGTCTCACACTCAAGGGCCACAACCTGCTTCTGACTTCAGCACCCACTTTCCCACTTGCACTGAGATGTGTGAGAACCCATTTACCACCTTGGTCCTCACCTGCCCACATTCCCCTCCGTTCCGCTCTCCAGATCCCTCTTCAGAAATAGACTTCCAGAGGCACCTTGACTGGATTACACTCTTTATTGCAAAGAAGCATGTCATCACCTAGGCAGAAATAATTTGCCTTTTGGAAGTTTAATAAATAGAAAATTAAGAAGGATAGGATAGGATAGGATAGGATAGGATAGGATAGGACAGGACAGGACAGGACAGGACAGGACAGGACAGGACCTTGGAGGTCTTCTGGTCCAACCTTCTGCTCAAGCAGGAGACCCTATGCCATTCTAGGCAAGTGGCTATCCAGTTTCTTCTTGAAAACCTCCAGTGATGGAGCACCCACAACTTCTGAAGGCAAGCCCTTCCACTGGTTAATTGTTTTCAGTTTTAGGAAGTTTCTCCTTAATTCCAGGTTGCTTCTCTCCTTGATTAGTTTCCATCCATTGTTTCTTCTCTTGCCTTCAGATGCTTTGGAAAATAAGTTGACACACACACCCCCTCTTCTTTGTGGTAGCCCCTCAAAAACTGGAATACTGCTATCACGTCACTCCTAGTCCTTCTTTTCTCTAGACTAGCCAAACCCAAATCCTGCAACCGATCGTCATATGTTCTTCATATCTTCAGGCCTTTAGTCATCTTAGTTGCTCCTCTCTGCACTTTTTTCCAAAGTCTTAAAAAAGTTTTAAAAAAGTCATAATCTGTATGCTGCAGAATTTAAACTCTAGGCTTCTTCCTCTTCCCTGTCCAAGTTGTTTATAGCTGCTGGCTGGCTTGGTGCCTTTGATGTGCTCAGATAAATGTCCTCTCTAAGCCTCAGAACTGCAGGTTGTTGCCTCACCAGATTTAGCACTTACAAGTCCTAAAATTCTGAAGACTAACAATAGCGAGCAGGTCTTGAGTGCTGTTTCGAGCTATGACTATCTGTGTGCTGGGCCAGTGGGGCTTGTGGTCTTGCACAAGCATCCCAGAAAGCAAAGTCTGAACAAGAAACCCAAGGTTGAATAATTTAAGCACGATCTGGAGCAACAGTTAACTCCTGAAGAATAATAAAAGGACTCTGCTGATTGGAGTTTGTTTAATTTCTTCCTGGTTTTGCACTGATCAAGCAGATGCCCTTGAAAAGCCTCAGCGTGGAATCTGGGGACCATAGTTGACCACCATCAAGGACCAGAGAGCTATTTCCTCTGATTCCAGAGGTGCTAATTCTGGATGTCTTTACTGGAAAAAGGCATATGTCTGCAGCTCTTCCATCCTTCCTTGACATGTCATGTCATGTCACGTGCAGCCTATGAGTATAAATAGCAGATTCCTCCCCCCCAGAAGCTCCCTCTGGCAAAGACATGTGTTGAGCAGAGGCCATAGCTGAGTGTGGAATAATCTGCTTTGGATTCTGAGGAGCTGCAGTCTGTCTTTGATCTTTAAATATTATGAATAGTAGTTTCTGAAGGCTTCATTTCTTTAAGGTTGGGGAGATAAGGAGAACAACATAGGCAGGAGCAATCTGAGTGGGTTGTATGAGGATGGGAGGAGCAGATTAGGTGAACTCTTTCTGATGGGACCTTCTGGTTAGCAGGGGTAGGCAACCTTGGCTCTTTTATGACTTGTGGACTTCAATACCCAGAATTCTTGAACCAGCCATGCTGACTCAGGAATTCTGGGAGTTGAAGTCCACAAGTCACAAAACACAACACACCCTACATCAGGAGTCTTCAAACTTGGCTCTTTTATGACTTGTGAACTTCAAGTCCCTTCATGGCTGGCTGAGGAATTCTGGGAGTTGAAGTCCACAAGTCATAAAAGGGCCACGTTTGAAGACCCCTGCCCTACATCCATCTTCCCCAGCTCAGCTGCTTCTTCTAAGGACTAGACCACCACTACTATGTGCTGCTGTTCTCCATTACTTCTGATTAAACTTTCTGGTGATTGTAGCCTAATGTATTTTCAGGAACCCAGGTTTCAAGAAATCTGGGATCGATAGCGGATACAGAGCCACTGAGAGGGATCACAAATTTCCTTCCTTCCCCAACTTCCTAGTGGGTTGTAGTTAAGACCCTAGGGCCCCTATCTAGCTTGCTTCTTTCTTCAAAATGATAACTGATGTGCTTCACAAGGTTTGCGTGGAGGTGTGCATGAAAGACTGCAGACGCTTATATGGTGCTAAATAATTTCTATGAGGAGGATTGCTTGGGATTACTCTAAGAAACTTCTGCAAACAGAAGGATCTTTGATTTGTGGATGTTTCCAGAAATGTCACCACCCCATGTCAGATTTGCTAGATCTCATCTTATGGGGTCTTTGGTGCTCTCTGAGCTTGATGGTTTACTTGCAGACGTTTCATTACCCACAGAGCACTGATGATGTTACCTAGCTGGGTAATGAAACGTTTGCAAGAAAACAACCAACTTCAGAGAGCACCAAGGACCCCCATAGTACAAATTCCGAGCTACAAATATTCTCCTCTATAGATCTCAATTTTTAGGTTGGATGGGAAAACTGGGAGACACCCTGAAATACCACTTAACTTTCACCCCCTCATTGCTAACTGGCTGGAGTTGCTGGGAGTCCAGAACTACCTCGAGGGCCACAGGCACCCCATACTTTAGAATAAGTCGTGATGATTATGAATGCCTCTCTCCTCTTTCGTGGGATCCTTTTCGCCGTGTCCTCTAACGTCCGTCTCCCTTCTTCTTTTTTTTCTCTTCCAGCCACACCCACTCTTCTGGTTCTATGGCCACTGTGCGGGAATGGTCCTGCACCCGTTGTACTTTCCTGAACCCCGTGGGACAGCGCCAATGCTCCATCTGCGAGGCCCCCCGCCAGAAGCCCGACCTCAATCACATCTTGCGCCTGAGTGTGGAGGAGCAGAAGTGGGCCTGCGCCCGATGCACCTTCCGGAACTTTGTGGGCAAAGAGGCCTGCGAGGTGTGTGGCTTCACCCCTGAACCCGGGCCAGGAGGCTCCCCTCTGCCAATCCTCAATGGGGTCCTGCCGAAGCCCACCGTCCTAGTAGAACCCAAAGCCAGTTGCAAGGAGGACATGCCGCAGATGGAGAGCTCCGGGGAGGATTCGGGGGGGAAGAGCCCTGAAGAGGCATTGCTGGAGGAGGGCTGGGCCTGCCAACGCTGCACCCTCCATAACACACCCGTTGCCAATTCCTGCTCAGCCTGCGGGGGCCCTCGCAAGCTCTCCCTGCCCAAGATCCCTCCAGAGGCACTGGTGGTCCCCGAAATCATCACACCTGCCGGCTTCCAGATAGCTCCCGCCACTGAGACCCCGGAGGGCCACCCAGCCGCCAATCAGGGCACTGCCCTTGCGGAGGAAGAGAGCCAGAAGATGCCAGCCTTCAGCCTTTTCTCCCCCGGCCTCCAGAACAATCCCGTTCCCCGTAGCCGCCGAGAGGTGCCGCCCCAACTCCAGCCCCCGGCCCCTGAAGCTTCCCAACCGGCTTCTCCACCAACCCCCGTGCAGAAGGCCATTCGCTTCCAGGAGATGATGGCGACCAAGCGGCTGAGCGTGCTGGAGGAAGAGATGGACGTGAGCTTGCCGCCCTGGCAGTGCAGCGCCTGTTCCCTGCTCAACACCTCGGGGAGTGAGGCCTGCGAGGCTTGCAGCAGCCAGAAGGGCAGTGACACTATTGATCTGACGGGGGACTCCGTCCGTTTTACGCCCTGTGGGCCCTCCAGCCCCGACTTCACAACCTGGTCCTGCTCCAAGTGCACCTTGAAGAACCCCACCGCGTCCCAGAAGTGCAAAGCCTGCGGCTCCTCCAAATTGCACGGCTTCCAGGAGCATAGCTGGCAGACGGAGCCGGCTGCCAAGTGCCCCGAGTGTGCCTCGGAGAAAGGCACCTGTGCGGCTTGTGGCACCAGAGCGCCTTCTGCCCGCAAAGTAGCCCGTCTCTTCCCGTTGCAGCCCCCGGTCACCCCTGAGCGAGCCAGCCAGTGGGCGTGCCCTGCTTGCACACTCCTCAACGAGCTCAAGGCCAAACACTGCCTCGCCTGCCACACGCCTCAAGTCTACATGGCGCAGCGCAAGGGCGTCAAGCCGCTTCGGCGGCGCGAGAGCATGCACGTGGAGAAGCGACGGCAGACGGACGAGGGGGAGGCCAAAGCCCTCTGGGAGAACATTGTCTCTTTCTGTCAAGAGGTGCGTTGACATCTGTACCTCTCGTTTGTCAGCAGTTGCACCTAGTTGCACATCGGTATTGTTCCCCTACGTGTGCACCCCTTGTGGCTTGGTTACCTGTCCTGACACCTGCCAGGCACCCAGAACGCAACATAGAATTACTCCTGAGTAGTTTCCTTTGAAGAGGTGCAGTGGCTCAGTAGTTAAAGACGCTGAGCTTGACGGCTGGAAAGCTGGCAACCCGGGTTTGAGAGCTGAGCGCGGCACAAGCGTGTGAGCTCCTGTTCCTTGCTGTAGCTCCTGCCCCTAGAATTGTAAAGCATGCAAACGCGAGTAGATAAATAGGTACCATTTTGGTGGGAAGGTAACAGTGTTCTGTGCACCTTTGGCATATAGTCGTACTGGCCACATGACCATGGGAAATGTCTTTGGACAATGCTGGCTCCTTTGGCTAAGAAACGGAGATGAGCCTCGGGCCCTAGCGTCACACACGGCTGGACAGGGAAACCTTAACCTTACTTAGTTTCCTGTATGGATCTTCATCTATAGACAGAAATCTTGCCAAACTAAGGCAACTATTTGCAGCACAAAAGAGATCCTCTGAGAATCGCTGGGGAGGAGCCTTCTTAACTCTCTTTCTCCCACCAAACTATCTGAGCTTCACCGCCTCTCTGACCTCGGGAAGGCAGCCCCTCCCACCTGGGAATCCAGGCTACATTCCACCACACACCCAGTTCTCTAGGCTCTCCAGCCTAGAAAGATCCCTTTCATAGGAAGAGCCAGGGACTGAACTGTGGACCTTCGCTATCCAGAACAGGTCTTGATCACTCGGCAAGGGGTGGCCCAATTGATTTCATGAGCTGGTTTGGATCACCCAGCTTCTGCATTTCCCGTCATGGAAGGTTATCAACAACAAGGGAGATGGTTTGCATTTTTCCGATTGCATGTGAAAAATCGGTTTCCTCTTGCAACTGATTGGTGGATTGGATTGGTGGATTACAGGTTTTAAAGTTGGTTGGAGAATTGTGGGAGTTGAAGTCCAACCAACTGCAGTTGATATGGGTGTGGCCCTCTTTGCACCCCGTCTAGAGTGAAGGGGCTCTCCATTGAGGGACCAGTTCTTGGGGAAGGATTGAGTCTTGTGGGGAGAAGTTTAAAGAGCAAAATGGATGCCTAAGACCTTCATGGGATGTCCTAAACCAGGGGTAGGCAACCTTGGCTCTTTTATGACTCATGGACTTCAACTCCCATGCTGGCTCAGGAATTCTGGGAGTTGAAGTCCACGAATCATAAAAGAGCCAAGGTTGCCTACCCCGTCCTAAAACCATAACGTAGAAAACAGATCATTTTTTTTCCTGGTTTGATGGCTTTCCTAAGGAGCATAATTTGCTTTCAGCCGTAGCCTCCTCCAAAAAGAGATGAGAAAAGGTCCCGAAATATCATATCCATTTACCCCAAAAGTGCTTTTTCAAAAGCCAGCTGGACTTTGTTCTTTTTTTGTTAGGAAAAACAAAAGTCCACTTTCCTTTTGAAAAAAAAAAACACTTTTGGGACAACCATGACTATGGATGCATCTCCATAGGCATTTTACATTTCGCTTTACATTTCCAGTATGGCCACACCACGACCACCAGCACCCACCCTGCAGGGTCCAAAAAAGTATGAGGCCAAATGCCTGGCTGAAAAAAAAGTCACCCACATCTTTTGTTTCAGACCCACCGTGCTTTGGGGACTGCAAATAAAGGACCCCAAGTTCCACTTGATAGACGTTTCATGTCTCCGTCCCTCTTTCTGCCAGACGTAGCTTTTCAGCCTGCCTGCCAGCCTCTGGCTGCTTTGGGAAAAGCTTGATCCCAGACTTATTAATAACTAACCGTAGAGCAGCTTTAATGATCAAGAGCTGTTTTATTTCTCCAATTGCCTGTGGCAAATGAAGCCACATCAAATAATGTCTCTGGAAAAAATATATACTATCTGTCCAGCTTCAGAGGGAGCTCAGCTCAGGAAGAGCGGGTGGCCCTGGCATGGGGCATTTTCCTTGCTAGCTGAACGACAAGAGTTGGCATTTTCGAGTTGATCTCTTGTACTGCCTGAAAGAGATTTCCCCCTTTGTCTTTGCAGTGCAGTGCTTTTTTCTAGACACCTCGTGGGGTGCTTAAGCAGGTGATCATAGAGTTGTAGAATCATAGGGCTGGAAGAGACCTTGGAAGGTCTGCTAATCCATGGGTCTCCAACCTTGGCAACTTTAAGACTTGTGGATTTCAGCTCTCAGAATTCCTCAGCCAGCTATTCAAGGAGAGAGAAGCAACCTAGAACTAAGGAGAAATTTTCTGACAGTGAGAACAATTAACCAGAGGAACGGCTTGTCTTCAGAAGGTGTGGGTGGTCCAACACTGGAGGTTTTTAAGAAGAGACTGGAGAACCATTTGTCTGAAATGGTATAGGGCAGGGGTCTTCAAACTTGGCCCTTTTATGACTTGTGGACTTCAACTCCCAGAATTCCTCAGCCAGCGTGCAGGGGCTTGGACTAGATCTCCAAGGTCCCTTCCAACTGTTAAGCCTCCAAGAGCTCAACCAGAGTCCTGCACACTGGGTGAGAGAGAACCGGTCTTGAGGTTGTTGTATGGCTTAGTTTTTCACGTACTGGAAAAATGTTACCATAATCTTATTTTCGGTGATCTTTTCTCAAGACTAAACGTACTCAAATTTTCTGTCTGTCCTCCAAAGATCTAATTTCCAGGCCCCTGATCATCAAAGGTGACTTTCTCTGCATCTCTTCCAGTAAGAATAGCACCCAGCAATAGGCCAGAGCTATCATTATTCATTTAAAAGATTGCTCAATTTTTAATTTAATTTAACAAACTTTAATCTAATTTACAGCAATTCTCATTAAAAGAGCTCTCTGAGCAGTTTACAATTAACGTACGATTTGCAGTTTAAAACAGTAGGTTAGAATGATCATCAGTGAATAAATAAACAAAACAGTAAATCAACACATATGTTTGGTGCAAAAATGCAAAATAAAACAGTAAGATAAATATCAAAACAGTACCCAAAAAGAAAAAAGCAGGAGTTCGGGAGGGGGGAAACCCCACCATAGCAAGCAGCACTGACACGTTTATCGCAAGTCCTAAGCGAATAAAAAAGTCAATTATGTTTCAGTATAAAAAAAGGCCATAGAATGGTGTTCTAGAAAATCAGAACGTTTGATATAAAAGTGCAGTAAAATTAATACCCAGGAAAATAGCAGCATAGAGAGCAAACAGTGTAAAGGCATCCGGAGCAGATCAAAGCCTCTGCAAAAAATAATTAATGAAAATTCATGGAAATATTTTACAATATAGCAGACTGAAGTTTGAAAGGCCTTCTTATTCCCCTTCTCCTTAGAGCAGATCTACAGGTAGTCCTCACCTCACAACAGTTCATTTAGTGGCCGTTTAAAATGACAACAGCACAGAAAAAAGTGACCTATGACCATTTTTCACACTTAGGATCGTTGTTGCAGCATCCCCAGGGGTCACGTGATCAGACTTCGGAGGCTTGGCAACTGGTTCATATTTATGACGGTCCCGGGATCGTGTGATCCCCTTTTTGCAACCTTCTGACAACCCCTTTTACAACCTTCCTTTCCACCTTTGTTAAGTGAATCTCTGCAGTTGTTAAGTTACTCACACAGTTGTTAAGTGAATCTGGCTTCCCCCATTGACTTTGCTTGTCAGAAGGTCGCACAAAGGGATCACATGACCCCGGGACACCGCGACCGTCGTAAATATGAGTCGGTTGCCAAGGAGCTGAATTTTAATTATGCGACCACGGGGATGCTGCAGCGGTCATAAGTGGTGAAAAATGGTCGTACGTCACTTTTTTCAGTGCTGTTGTAACTTCGGTCACTAAATAAACTGTTGTAAGTCAAGGACTGTCTGTATATTGGGCTCCTTGTTCTCCTGAGTCCCAATCATTGGTGAGGTGGCTGGGGAAGGGAAGAATGGCGGCGGGGGTTGTCTCACCAATGCCAGCCTGCATCTCAGCTTCTTCTTTGCGTAGAACTCCATCTGCGTCAGGAATTGCCCTGACTTCTCAAACTTTGTACCTGCAGAACAAGGTGAACTTTGTGGACGACAGCTTTCCTCCTGGTCCTAAGTCGGTTGGCTTTCCTGAAGGAGACAGCGTCCAGCAGCGAGTGAAGCAGTGGCTGAGGCCTCATGAGATCAACTGCAGCATTTTCAAAGACCGCTCGGTCAAGTGGTCAGTTTTCCGGACACCCCGGCCCTCGGATATCCTGCAGGGACTCCTGGGAAACTGCTGGTAAGGAACCGAGAGCCGATGGGTCCCTCTGCGGACGTTCCTTCTTCTTCTTCTTCTTCTTCTGAAATGCCACCCTTGCACCCCCCCACGAACCAAGTGGGGAGGGTGGATCTGGACGCGCAACAAGAAAAGTCATGGCAGTGGGCCTATCTGCAGCTGGTCAGCTGTGCGCAACATTTGCCAGGATCTCTTTCAGAGCGAGGAACAAGCAGTTTTTTGCGAGCCAAGAAACCGCACATCTTTATTGCCAATTCTTTGGAAGCTGTGGAGTGCAGAGGGAAACCGGGATGTGGGGGTTGCTCTGAAGGAGACAGGCCTGTTTGTTTCTTTTAAACTAATAATGTGTTCATCCCGTTGGAGACGTAAGGTTCCTGCTTTTCTTAAATTTCCCACCAGAAATTGGCCGGAAATCGGGCCATCCAAACCCCAGTAATGTGAACTTGGTGGATTCTATTCTGTTCCGTTCCGTTCCATTCCGTATAAAGATTCTATTCTGTTCTATTCTATTTCTATTTCTATTTCTATTCTATTCTATTCTATTCTATTCTATTCTATTCTATTCTATTCTATTCTATTCTATTCTATTCTATTCTATTCTATTCTATTCTATTCTATTCTATTCTATTCTCTCTTTATTCTATTCTATTCTTCTCTTTATTCTATTCTATTCCATTCCATTCCATTCCATTCCGTATAAAGATTCTATTCTATTCTATTCTATTCTATTCTATTCTATTCTATTCTATTCTATTCTATTCTATTCTATTCTATTCCATTCCACTCCACTCCACTCCACTCCACTGCACTGCACTCCACTCCACTCCACTCCATTCCATTCCATTTAAAGATTCTGTTCTGTTCTGCTCTTATTATTCTATTCTATTCAGGGATTCTAATAGAAGGACTGTGAGTTGTGCATGTGAGTTGTGGGTTGGTCTCTCCAGATAATATTTGGGGGTGCCGTTCTTTTCCCAAGCACTGGGCGAGGGTAAGGTCCAGAGTGAGATGACAATGTGTTGCATCAGGGGAGTGTGATTGTGGTGCTTTTGTCTTGAGATCCTCTTTCCCAACCTTCCTGATTTCTCCCTTCTGCCTCCACTTATTACAGACAGTCCTTGATTTACAACAGTTCATTTAGTGACCGTTTCAAGTTACACAGTGCGAAAAAAAGTGACATGACTGTTTTTCACACGTACGACCGTTGCAGCCTCCCCCCGTGGTCTCCTGATCAAAATTTGGACGTTTGGCAACTGGCACGTATTTGTGACGGTTGCCGTGTCCCAGGGTCACGTGATCTGCTTTTGCGAGCTTCGGTGGGGAAGCCGGCTTCAATTAACAACCGGGTTACTAACAACTGCAGTGATTCACTAAACAGCTGTGGCAAGGAAGGTCATAAAACGGGGCAAAATTCACTTAACAACTCTCTCGCTTAGCCACAGAAATTTGGGGCTGCCTTGTGGTCGTAGGTCAAGGATTACCTGTAGCTTCCCTTCGTCCTTCATTTTTGTGGCTTGCGTGTTCACATCCGTCTTGATGAAATCTGATCTCCTTTGAGTCCAGCTCAAGTGCTGATGACCACATGGACAGATCTGTGCAACGTTCTCAGCCACAGGTTGAGATTTGTCCTTTGTCTTCTTCCGAAGGCTTTATCAATTCCCACCTTCTTAATATTCCTGGAAGATTCCCATTCAGGGGCTAGCTGGTTCTGACCCTTCCAGTCCACTCAAGGTCGGTCTGGTGCTGCCATCTGCTGAAACTGCTCTCTTAAAAAAAAAAAAAAACAAGATTATGGGCAGAGGCTGCCCTCTCCTGTCACTGATGAGGCATGTATTCCTCTTTGCCGGTGAAGCCTGAAGTATCCAGGAAGTCCTTGACTTATAACAGTTCATTTAGTGACCGTTTATAAAGTTACAACATCACTGAAAAAAGTAATTCAGGACCCTTTTCCACACTTATGACCATTGCAGCATCCCCAGGGTCACGTGATCAAAATTCAGATGCTGGGCAACTGGCTCGTATTTATGACGGTTGCATCTTTTGTGACCTTTTTTTTAAATTTTATATATATATATATAATTAATTTTTTATAGTCACAAGTTCTTAATATTTTATCAGCAACATATTGTCTGGGTTCCAATATTTAACTTACTAATACATATTAAGTTTCTTTCTCTCTACCTCGTTTCTCTAGCCATTGATAAAAGGTATCCCATGTTCTAAAATATACTGAGTCTTCTTTCTCTTTCATTGGCAATGTCAACCTGTCCATTTCTGCACAATCTAGAATTTTTTTTTTTATTAACTCTTCCTCTGTTGGTAATCCTGCATTTTTCTAATGTTGAGCGAATACAATTCTTGCTGCAGTTAATACATGTAATATCAAATATATATACATTCTTCCTCATAATTTCCTACAATTATACCTAACAAAAACAATTCTGGCTGAAAATCTATATGTTTTTTAATCATTTTCTCTAACCATATATGTATTCTTGACCAAAATCTTTTGTGACCTTCTGACAAGCAAAGGCAGTGGGAAAACCAGACTCACTTAACAGCCGTGTTACTAACTTAACAATTGCGACGATCCACTTAACAACTGTGGAAGGAAAGGTCGTAAAACGGGGCAAAACTCACTCAACAAATGTCTCACTTAGCAACATAAAATTTTGGGCTCAATTATAGTCGTACGTCGAGGACTTACCTGTACATCACTTTTCCCAAGGTGGACGTTCTCTTTCACCCGAGACTGCCTTGAGACAACTTAATGGTCTTTAGAGGAATCACGTGACCAGGGCTGGCGAGAGGATTCTGGGAGTTGAAGTCCACATGTCTTAAAGTAGCCAAGGTTGGGACAAACCCTGCTTAATGGGATGTGAGCATTCTCATGAGTAATTCCTGCCAGGTGGGTTTCTTCTCTCACCATTCAGGGTTTTCAGCGGGTGCCCGTCTCTTTCAGGTTCCTGAGTGCCCTGGCAGTGCTGGCAGAACGGCCCGAATTGGTGGAAAGGGTGATGATCACACGGACCATGTGCCCGGAGGGGGCCTACCAAGTCCGTCTATGCAAAGATGGCACCTGGACCACCGTGCTGGTGGATGACATGCTGCCGTGTGATGAGTGTGGCTATCTCCTCTTCTCCCAGGTTGGTGCCATGAATTGGGGGAAGGGGCTGCCTCGAGGTGACTCTTGGGGGAGGAGAGCTGGGAAATGTTCTGTTCGGGATTCTCAAAGGAAACCCCCCCAACTTGTGGCACAGACAGTGAAGAATAGCTGCTTTCTTCTTCAACCTGGTGCTCCCCAAATGCGTTGGCGCTACAGGTAGTTCTCAACCTACAACCTTAACACCTTAATGACCACTCAAACTTGCAATTGGCCTCCCCAGAGCTACTCAATGACATTTTTTTTGGAATTGCCATGGCCACAAATGCGCACACGTGCCACATGATTGCACTTTAACCGGATAACAGAGTTGGAAGGGACCTTGGAGGTTTTCTAGTCCATCCTCTTCATGTCGGGGGTTTAGCAACCAGCTCACCTTTATGGTCATGTCAATAGTTTTTTTTTGCCAGCTTCTGGCATTTACTTCCAGTTTGGGGCAAAAAAAAAATGTCCCCTGGAGAAAATGGATTTGCTTAAACCACCACCGTGTTCACTTAACAATCGTTAAAAAAAAGAAATTGTAACTTTGAATCCGGTCATGTGATGCTTCAACTCGGGACCACTTGACTTACGACTGTAATTCTGGGCTCATTTACGGTCGTAAGTTGAGGGCTACCTGTATCATCATGGTTGAGTGGAATTTGAAGGACACCAGGCTTTGGGAAGTTGTCTTAGAATGGCACAGAATGCCCCTCCCTGAGGTGCAGAATTCCATACCTCAAGTTTTTCTGCTTCTCTTGATGAAAACATGTTTCCAGTCCATATGTGAGTGCCACATATGAGTTTGAAAGAACGAGATTGACACCTAATGAAATCTCAGAAGTCAAGGAAAGATTGAACGGAAATATTTTAAGACCGAAGGAAAGTGGGGAAACTGCCCGCTAGGCTGGAGGGAGGGGTCAAATGAGGGCTTAGCTTGGAATCATTGCAAGCAGTCCGGGGAGATTCTTGTAACCTGGGCAGACCTCAATAAAGTTCATGGCTTTAGCTATTTAGGCCTAGCTTCCATGGCTGGGTATGAGAAATCTGTCTGTTGTCAATCTGTGTCTCCCAACTCGGTGTCTTGTCTTCCTTCCCCAGGCCCAGAGAAAACAGCTGTGGGTGGCTCTGATTGAGAAGGCCTTGGCCAAACTCCACGGTTCATACTTTGCCCTCCAAGCAGGGCGCGCTATTGAAGGCCTGGCTACGCTCACCGGCGCTCCCTGCGAGAGTTTAATGCTGCAGGTCAGCTCCACTAACCCTCGCGAGGAGGCCATTGACACTGACCTCATCTGGGCCAAAATGCTGAGTTCTAAGGAGGCTGGGTAAGACAAGGCGGAAGGGAGGGCTCCCCTTTCAAGGTTGGAGGAGGACAAAGGTGGGACCAGGAGGAGGAGCCCGAGAGAATCCGGCCCCTTGGCCCAGTCCTCTTGCATTCCGATTTAAGTGACAGGTGGTCCTCGACTTACGACCGCAATCGAGCCCAAAATCTCTGTCGTTAAGCGAGAGAGTTCTCAAGCGAATTTTACCCCGTTGTACGAGCTCTCCTGCCGCCGTGTTTTAAGTGAATCACTGCAGTTGTTAAGTCAGTCACACGGTTGTGAGGTGAATCTGGCATCCTCTTTGACTTTGCTTGTGAGGGAAGGACGCAAAAGGGGGAGTCACATGACCCTGGGACACGGCAACTGTCATGAAAACAAGTCAGTTGCCAAGCATCCGAATTTTGATCATGTGAATATTAGGGATGCTGCAATTGTCACAAGTGTGAAAAATGGCCACAAGTCACTTTGTTTAGTGCTGTTGTGACTTTGAACGGTCACTAAGTGAACTGTCGTAAGTCAAGGACTACCTGTAGTTCACCACCAGGACCGGGGAGTGCAAGATGGACTCCTCCCCTCAAAAAGAAAATCTGTTTCCACTACTAGACCCTTGTGTCAGCATCATAATGATCCCTCCCACAAAAAAATATATTATCCAAAAATAGCATCTCTTCCCGGACCCCAGTTGGAAGTGGCGCAGTCCACTGTAGGATTTTACCAACCCCTTTTTCCACATGTGTGGATTAGTCCTAAGAAACAGTCACAATATTTGTTGTGTAACCTTCAAGGATCAGGGAAGCAGGATCCTGGCCAGCTTTTTTTCCCCCTAGTAAACCATGAAGAAATTGAAAAACGTAATATATTTCTGGAAAACGTAGATAAATACCTAACTTCCAAGTCTATGGAGATTCTCAGTCATCCAAGTCATGGTTGTCCCGGCGGTGCCTTTTTTAAAAGGCAATTGGACTTCGTTTTTTTTCCCCTTGAAGATGTTTCGCTTCTTATCCAAGAAGCTTCTTCAGTTTTGACTGAAGATCTGAAGAACCTTCTTGGATGAGAAGGAAACTGAAGAAGCTTCTTAAAAAAAACAAAGTCTAGTTGGCTTTTTAAAAAAAGCACTTTGGGGATATCTAACTTTCAAATAAAACTAAAAGCTCTCTAAACACTTAGTCCTGGCACTTTCCAGGTGGACTTCAACTCGCAGAATTCTTGGCAGGAGCCACCATAGCTGTGGAATGGTGGGATTTGAAGTTCTCACATCTGGAGATTGCCAAGGTTGGAAAACACTGGCCTAGATCTTTGTCCTTTGTCTCTTGTTTCTTCTCTCATACCGTCCCCACATTTTATTCCCATTTCTGTTACTCTTCAGCTTCCTCATGGGAGCATCGTGTGGAGGAGGCAACATGAAGGTGGATGATGCGGCCTATGAAAGCATGGGTCTTCGCCCACGGCATGCGTACTCCATATTGGACGTACGAGATGTGCAGGGATGCAGGTAAACGTGGCTACGCTGATGATTGTGGCCTCTTTGCTCATGGGCAGTTTGCTTGCATTGAAATGAGGGGTATATAGATTGAATCATTTCCAATGATTCAAGATTGATTCAAGATTGCTGGATTTTCTTGTTTCTTCAGCTTTGTAAAGCTTTTGAATGTCTTTAGCCTCAAAACTGGTAAGAAACAAGCTAACCAGTATTCACCAATCATGGTCAGAAATAGGCTAAAAAAAGACCTGTAGGAGGATCATAGATAGATAGATAGATAGATAGATAGATAGATAGATAGATAGATAGATAGATAGATAGATAGATAGATAGATAGATAGATAGATAGATAGATAGATAGATAGATTAAAAGATATAGGTTGAGATAGATAGATAGATAGATAGATAGATAGATAGATAGATAGATAGATAGATAGATAGATAGATAGATAGATAGACAGACAGACAGATTAGAAATAATAGATGATATATATAGATATTAGAGATGATCGATAGATATAAAGCTTGAGTATGTGTAGATAGATAGATTAGAAATAATAGATGATAGATATAGATATTAGAGATAATAGATGGTAGATATAGATAGAGCTTGAGTGTGTAGATAGATATGATAGATATAAATAGAGATTAGAGATTAGATAGACAGACAGACCGACCACAGGTTGCCCCTCTTGATTTTAAAATGTTGATTTGCTATCATATTCTAATTTAAAACTGAGCCATGGTTTATCGAACAAACTATAATTTCTTGCCAATTAATTACCTTTAATCTGGGTAAAGGGATCTTGGCTAAACATTGTGTGTGAATCCAAATACCAGTGGTTCAAAACAACCATTGGCAAGAAATTTGCCAATGGGAAACATCTAAAATAAAGAAATAAATGTCTTTGATTCACGAATATTGCTTTGAGCACCTGCCAAATATAGTCAAGCCACCAGATAATCAAGTGAAACCAGTGCAATAATGTAAGGTTTCTTAAATCAGGTCGTAGCCCTTTTAAAAAAACAAAAAACAAAACCCTTACATTCTTGCTGGCTTTCAGCGGTGTAAGCTGTAACCCTTGACACACTTTCCTGTTTAAGCACAGCAGGACTTATTTCTCAGCAAACACGCTTGGCATTCAATTCAGCAGATAAAATGGCTCTAATATTCGGCAGGCTGGTGCTTATTCATTCAATCCATTGTAAACACTTTAATCTTTTGTGAAGGCAGAGCAGTGCCAATCTTTGTATCTCTGTAAACGTAAGAGAAGAGTAGGCAGAGCTGGGGGTGGGGGAATTAAGTGCGTCATCAGCCTAGAATCATTATGTTGCCAGAAAGGTCCACCTCCTTGAATACCATTGACCTTTTTATCTAGTGCCAATTTAGTACTGAACTTTAGTTGACTATAGATTCTTGTGTATCTGAACTGCAACTGAACGGATGGTCCTGATCCTTTGCGCCTACCATTAATCTAGTCAACTGAGGATCAGTACTACATTGGTGCCAGATAAGGGTCAACGGAATTCAAGAAGGGTTGGACCCGGACCATTTGTGGCAACGTGACGATTCTAGGCAGATGATACATTTAACTCCGCCTTCCCAGGTCTGCCTGCTCTTCTCCCGCAGTTGAAGAGCTTATGCCTTACTCTTAGCTCAGAGTAAGAGCTAAGTAACCCATTTTTCTCTTTTTTCCCCTCCCTAAATCCCTGTCAGACTGCTGCGACTTCGTAATCCCTGGGGCCGCTTCTCTTGGAATGGCAGCTGGTCCGATGAATGGTCCCACTGGCCCTCCCATTTGCGTCACGAGCTGATGCCCCACGGGAGCAGCGAGGGCGTCTTCTGGATGGAGTACAGCGACTTCATCAGGTATTTCCCAGCGGGAGCCAGCTGCACCCCGGAGCTCTTGGGGTGCTCGGGTTCGGCTTTGGGATTGTGGGGTTGTGGATCTCAAGATCACAAGGTAGAAATGCCTCTTAGGTCTGTCTGTCAATCTGCCTATCTACACACAGACACACACACAGACACACACACACTTAAGATCTGTCTGTCTGTCTGTCTATCTATCTCATCTATTTCTTTTCTTTTTTTTTTTTTTATATATATTATTTTTATTTTTTTAAGACAACAAAACATAACACACATAAACATACAATGTATACTCCTTTTTTTTTTTTTTTTTTTTTTTTTAAACAGCAATTTCGTAACTGTAATCTTCTGTTATTTACATTTTCCCCCTTTATTCTTCTTTTTTAAAAAATATTTGTCCTTGTTGTCCCATTGTTTCTTATTTCCATTTTCTTCATTCATACTATATTTCATGTTAAGAATAATACATATTATTACTATACATTATTGTACATTATTATACACACATTTTCCCTTTCTTGACCTTTCTGCATTTATTTTCATTTGTTATTTCTAGTCTCCAACCAATCATACCACTTATTCCATATTACATAGTACTCTGTGTCTTCCCTTTCTTTTATCTCTTTTGTTAATTTGTCCATCTCCGCACAGTCTAAGATTTTCCTTATCACTTCTTCCTCTGATGGTGTATTCTCATTTTTCCATAACTGTGCGTAGACTATTCTTGCTGCCGTTGTTATATGTAAGATTAAGTACCGTATTTCTTTACTGTATTTTCTATTTAAGATACCCAGCAGAAAGATCTCTGGTTTCCAATCTACAGGTTGATCTATTATTTCTACCATCTATCTTCTTATTTTAGTCCAGTATTTTTTTGCAACGGGGCATGTCCTCCATAGATGGTAATATGTTCCATGTACCTTTTTACATTTCCAGCATGTCGGTGAGTTGTTCTGGAACATCTTAGCAAGCTTTGCTGGTGGAAGATGCCATCTGTAAAACATCTTCAACTGATTTTCCTTGAATGCCGCAGACATAGTCAATTTTATGTTTGTTTCCCATATTTTTTCCCATTTCGCCAATTCTATGTTGTATCCAAAATTTTTTGCCCATCTAATCATTGTGTCTTTGACAACCTCATCTTCCATTTTATATCTCAGTAGATATTTATATATATTACTAATTAATTTTATTTCTGTTCCATGTATAATTTTATCCAATTCTTGCGATTCTTTTTGTATTTCGTATAATTTTTTGTCCTCTGTATATTTAGATTGAATTTGTGTGTATGTCCACCAATCAATCTCTCTGCCTACATCTTGTTCCAATTCTTGTTTTGTTTTCAGATTTCCCTGTTCATTTACCAATTCCTTGTATCTAATTATCTTATTTATGTCCAGTAGGTTTGGGTGTTTCAGAGCTTCTGTTGGGGATAGCCACATTGGAATTCTTATATAATGTTTTTGTTTTATCTTTTCCCAAGTCTGTAGCAATGCATCCCTAACTATATGTCTTCGAAAGTATCTATGTACTTTATATTTTTCGTCCCATAGAAATGCATGCCACCCCGCTTGCAAGTCGTGTCCTTCAAGTGTTAAAATTCTAGTATTTTCCAATTTCATCCATTCTTTTAGCCAAGTTAGGCTTGATGCTTGGTAATATATTTCCCACTCTGGTAATGCCAATCCCCCTTTATCTTTCGTATCTTGCAAGAGTTTTAATTTAATCCTAGGTTTTTTCCTTTGCCATATAAATTTAGTAACCAATTTATTTAATTCTTGAAAGAATGTTTTCCTTAGTTTTATTGGAATTACTTGGAACAGGAATAATATTTTTGGCAATATATTCATTTTGATCGTTGCAATCCTCCCTAAAAATGAAATTTGTAGGTTTTCCCAATTTTCTAAATCTTTTTTTATCTGGTGTAGTAATTTATCATAATTATCCTCCTTAATTGAGGAGCACTTCGCTGTAAGCCAAATCCCTAAATATTTTATTTTTTTTGTTACGCTTATTTTTGTTTTATCTTCCAATTCGCTTTCCTGTGCCTTTGTAAGATTTTTGGTTATTAATTTGGATTTATTCTTATTAATCTTAAGTCCGGCTACCTCACCAAATTCTTCTATTTTTTGAATTAATTTAGGGCCGGTTTCTAATGGGTCTTCCAAAATAAATACCAAATCATCAGCGAAGGCTTGGACCTTATATTCTTCCTTCTTAATTTTTAAACCCTTTATTTCTTGATCCTCTCTAATTTTTGTCAAGAGTATTTCTAATGATAAAATAAATAGAAGAGGAGAGAGTGGGCACCCTTGTCTTACTCCTTTAGTTATCTCAATTTTTTCTGTCATTTCGTCCTTCATAATTACCCTAGCTGTTTGTTTAGTATATATTTTCTCAACCATCTTTCCAAATTTTGTCCCAAATTCCATGTAGTTCAGTTGTGTTATAATAAATTTCCAGTTCAAATTATCAAATGCCTTCTGGGCATCAAGGAAAACCAGTGTAGCTTGTCTTTCAGAGTGGACTTCATAAAATTCTAAGGTGTTCATTATTATCCTCATATTGTTTTTTATCTGTCGTCCTGGTAGAAATCCATTTTGATCTGGGTGGATGTAATTATTCAAGATTTTTTTAATCCTTTCTGCTATTATTGTTGCAAATGTCTTATAATCTGTATTCAGTAAAGAAATCGGCCTATAGTTTTGAATTTGTTGCAGGTCTGAATCTTCCTTAGGGATGAGAGTAATAATTGCTTCAGTCCAAGATGGCGGTATCTTCGCCTCCTCCAGTACCTCATTACAAATCTCCAACATTATCCATTGTAGTGACTCTTGTATATTTTTATAAAACTCAACCGGAATTCCATCTGGTCCTGGTGATTTATTATTTTTTTGTTTTTTCAATGCTGTTTCTAGTTCTATTGCGGTTATTGGTCTATTCAACATTTCCTTTTGTTCTTCTGTGTTTTTGCTCATTTTTGCTGCCTCTATATATTGTTTAACTTTATCATCTGCTATATCTTCCTGATAGTATAGCTTTGAGAAGAAATTTTGTATTATGTTCTTTTTCTCTTCCCGTCTATATTGTACTGTTCCACTTTCATCTTGTAGTTGATGTATTGCTCTTTTACCTTTTTCTTTTTTTAATTTATAGGCCAACCATCGACCGGTTTTATTCGCGTTTTCAAAGTAATTTTGTTTCGCCATCCTAATTTTCTGTGCCATTTCTTTTTGTGTTGTCAGATTAATCTTGTGTTTTATAATATTCCATTTTTCCTTTATCTTTTTGTTTTGTGGATCCTTCTGTAGGTCACTTTCTGTTTCTTTAAGTTCTTCTTGCAGTTTTTCTTGTTGAAGTCTCCTATCTTTATTTTTCTTAGAATTGTATGCAATTGTCAATCCTCGAATGTAGGCTTTTGTGGTATCCCACAAATTTTGTGTTGATGTCTCTTCCTTTTTATTTACCTGAAAAAATAATGTCAGTTCCTTTTCTAGCATCTGTATATATTGTTTGTCTTTACATAGTCTTTGATTCATTGACCATCTTTTTCTCTGTTTCTGGCCTTTCCATTTTATTGTTATTGGGTTGTGATCTGCCCAGTCATTAAGTCCTATTTCAATTTCCTCTATCCCGTTCTGTATTTCTGTTGTTACCCAGGCCATATCGATCCTGGACCAGGATTGATGCGGATACGAATAAAATGTGTATTGTTTGTCTGATCTGTGTGTCTCTCTCCATATATCCCGAAGGTTGAGTTCTGTTACCATGTTAAAGAATGATTTTGGTAATATATTTTTCTTCTTTTTGCTCTTTTTACTACTTTTATAGTCTTTCTTAACATCGACTATTGCATTTAGATCCCCAATCATACAAATATTTTCATAGTCCAGATCCACTAGTTTCTTATGTACCTTTTTAAAAAAATCATGTTGGTTATTATTTGGTGCATATACTGCCGTTAATAAAGTTTGTTTTTGCCCTAATTCTATTTCCAACATTAAAATTCTCCCCTCTTCATCCGAATATATTAATTTTGATTTTATTTTTTCTTTAACATATATAGCAATTCCTCCTTTCTTGTTTTGTGCTAGTGTTGTGTATAGTGTTCCTAATTTTACATTCTCTAGTAGTTTTCTATAATCCTTTTTTATATGAACTTCCTGTAGACATATCACGTCTGCATCCAATTTCCTTAATTTATTAAACGTTTGTACTCTTTTTCTTGGTATGTTTAAACCATTAATGTTTACAGAAAAGAGCTTAATTGCCTCTCCCGTTTTTTACTTGATCTGGTTTTTTTGTGCTTCTTGTCTCTATTACCCTTCCTTTTGCTCCTTCTCTTTCTAACCTTTCTCTTTCTTGTTTCTTTTGCTTTTCTCTTTCTCGTTCAAATTCTTCTATTAGGTCTTCCTCCTGACTTTTACTCTCTGGCTCTTCCCTACTTTCTTGTTCTTCTCCCTGCGCAAAGTGACATTCATAAAAATCCTGCGCTTTCTCGAGTGTGTCTATCTTATATTTTTTTTCTTGCCATGTTACAAATATGCCTTCAGGTACTAACCATCGAAACATAACTTTGTATTTAGTTAATTGGGTTGTTAGAAATTGGTATTCTCGTCTCTGATTTCGTATTCTACGTGGTATTTGCTTTAATACAATTATTTCTTTACCCTTATATACTATCTGTTTGTCTCTTGTTTTTTTATATATTTCATCCCTTATTGATCTTCTAGTCAACCTTATATGTACCTCTCTCGCCAGTCTGTGCCTACGTGCATAATTTGTATATACTCGATAAATTTCATCTATGTCTCTTCTTGCGTCCTGTTTGTCCTTTCCTAATATCTCGGCCAATATCTCCGCCATCTTCTCTCCCAAATCTTCTTCTTTTTCCTCTACGATATTTTGAAATCTTAGGAAGAACGCAGCTTTTTCCAATTCCAAGAAGGTAATAGATTGGGTCAGCTCTCTGTTTGCTTGTTTGGATATCTGATCCATCTTTTCTATTTTGCCATCAACTTGATCTATTTTTGTTTCAACTTTTTGAATTCTTTGTTCGTTCTTCATCATTGTTTGTTGTATACTCTCTATCTTGTCATTCATGTTTTTAATTTCATTTTTGATTTCTTTGTGGTGAGTTTTTGTTTCTTCATGATTATTTGCTATTGCCTCTTGGGTTTTCGTCATTGTTTCCTGCATCATTTGTAACATTGTCTGTATACTCTGTGGGTTCATCGCCAATTCTACTTTTTCTTTTTCTTTCCCCAACATGGTTCCTATCGTTCTTTGACCTATAGGAGAGGCCATTATAGGTGTGGGATTTATAGCTGTTTTTTTACTTATTTTAGTTGTTGCTGTGGTACTTGTCATTTTTATTACTTGGATAATATTTTCCCACACTTGCATATATCAATTTTATATAACGTTAAGGGTTAACCTTAAAAATAAGATTACAAATAGAGTTATACCTTTTCTTATCCCACTATTATATAATATAATTTATAATACTCTTAACACCTCTTTTGTATATTTCTGTAATACTCCACACAATGCATATACATATACTATTCTCAAAATATTATCACCACTCTTAATTTCATTCACTATCACTCTTGTTTAAATAATCACCTTTCTCTCTATGATCCCTGTTTGTTAACAGGTGCTGCAATATTGCATCAGCCTTTTTTCTCTTTATCTCAGTTTAATGTGTCCACAGATCCACCAAATGTCACCTTATTTCCTCTTCTGTATACCCAATAAATCCAAAACGTCCACTAGTCACTTTGTCCAGATATATGTCAGTTAAGATTCAAATTTCAATGGTATTTGTTCTTCAAAAATAAGATCCAGTAATTGGTATTAAGTTTCTCCGTTGTCTCACTTCAACTTTTAATCCTTATGTTGATTTTTTCAAAGTCTCTTAATCACCCTTTGTTGCCTCTGGCCGTCTCCAGTCCTTTCTCTAGTTTCAATCTCTGCTTCTTACAGCTTTTAAATTCCAGCCTTTCACGTTTTATAAGCTTTACTGTGGGCTCTCTGCTTCTTCTCGCTGCTCTCGTTCTGCTCTAAGGCTCCCTTCTCCGCTCTATTCAATTTCAGTTGCCGCTGTGTCTCTCTCCTTATCGCTTTGCTTTTTCCGCGCCTTCTATCAAATATTCCTCACCTCCTTCAGGGGTTTCTCCTCTGCCGTACGAAGCTGTCAGTTCTACTTTTCACTTCCCTCTCAGGCTGTCGCCATCGCTCCCGGCCGGCCTTAAAGACCGGCTTCTTCTCCGCCAATTTTAAGAGTGCTGCTCCTGTCTGCTCGGGTGTTTGCTTTACACCCAGCTTCTCTGAAGCTTCCTCTTTAATTTACCGGTCTCTCCGGGATCGGTAAAGCCCTTGCCGGGCTCTTAGCGAAGAAATTTCCGGGATTTAGGAACAGAGATCTGTTCCTTCACCCGCTCCACGATGACGTCACAACCGGAAGTCCTATCTCATCTATTTCATATCTATCTATATCTATATCTCATGTAATATCTATATCGTATCTATCTACACACACACTCAAGCTCTATCTATATCATCTATTATCTCTAATTATGTATCATCTATTATCTCTAATTTCTATCTATATCATGCCTATCTACACACACTAAGCTTTATATATATCTATCATCTATATTATCCATAGCTATCTCATCTATCTCATTTATATATATCTGTCTATATCCATCTATTTGTATCTCGTCTAATATCTATCCATCTCTATCATATCTATCTACACACAAACACTCAAGCTCTATATCTATTATCTTTAATATATATCATCTATTATCTCTAATATCTATCTACACACACTCAGATTTTATATGTATATATCTAACATCCATATTATCTATCTATCTATCTATCTGTCTGTCTGTCTGTATCTATCTATCTATCTATCTATCTATCTATCTATCTATCTATCTATCTATCTATCTATCTATCTATCTATCTATCTAATCTAATCTAATCTAATCTATCTATCTATCTATCTATCGTCCGTCTTCTGCCTGTATTGTTTTTGCAAATAACACAAGGCTGTGAACATATCCAACACACCTTCCTCTTCCTATTTTCCCCACCACAACCTCCCTGTGAGGCGGGCTGGGCCGAGAGAGAGGGGCTGGCTCAAAGTTAAGATAGATGCTGGTTTCTTTTGCCAGGTATTTCGACTCCGTGGACATCTGCAAGCTTCATTCGGACTGGCACGAAGTGCGTGTGCAGGCGGCTTTCCCCAACAAGGCCAGCGGGCCCATAACGGTCACCTCACTGACGGTGCTGGAGCGAGCAACTCTGGAGTTTGCTCTCTTCCAGGAAGGCAGCAGGTGAGGCGGCAGATCCAGCCAACCAGGTGAAGAACTGAGGCTGCAGCACTTCCTGATGGGTTCTTCCGCATTCAGCCATTGCTGGCTGGGGAGCTCTGGGAGTTGAAGTCCGCCCGCCTTAGAATTGCCAAGGTTGGGGACCCTGATCTAAATGGACCCTGCCTCTGAGCTGTGCCCCCTTCTTCCCTCTTGCCCTTTCTCAGACGCTCGGACACCGTGGACAGCCACCTCCTCGACCTTTGCATCATGGTGTTCCGGGCCACCTTCATCAACGGGAGCAAGCTAAGCCTGGGACGCCTGATGGCCCACAGCAAGCGAGCGGTCAAGAAGTTTGTCAACTGTGACATCATGCTGGAGCCGGGCGAGTATGCCGTGGTGTGCTGTGCCTTCAACCACTGGACGGCCTCAGGGCCGGGGACCTCAGGCCCAGGTGACAGCAGTGGGGGGCTTGCTTGGAGGGTGGGACTGAGAGGAAATAGGACAATGCTAGCATTGGAAGAAAAGCCCTCTTGAATCAGGAATGGAGGACTCTCTCCAGAAGTCACTGTGAAGTGTGGGTTGTTGAATTGCAGCTGGGGAGTCCCAAGACTCAGGGATTCAAACAGCCACAGATATTCACAGGGTCTCCCTTTAATGAGATCTTCGATCGAAGAGAATATTTGTAGCTCAGGGATGGGCTGTGGGGTCCTTGGTGCTCTCTGAGCTGAGTGGTTTTCTTGCAGACGTTTCATTACCAACCTAGGTAACATCATCAGTGCTAGGAGGGAGTGGGGTTTGCAGAGAGGAGGAGGAGTCACCCATGGTGCTCTCTTGAGTTTCTTGCAGACATTTTATTACCAAACTAGGTAACATCCTCAGTGCAGAGCTAAGCAAATGAGATTTTTCTCAGTGGGGTTCTTCCTTGTCGTAGCAAGAGTTTTGCACCTGGAGGCAAAGCAAGACAAAAATCTGACAAATATACCTTAGTTATTTCCTTCTCTCCTTAATTCTCCCTCGACATTTGCTCTCTTTGGTGAAAAGGAATTTCCCACCAAATAGTCCATTGAATATCTCAGTGTTTTACGTTTTCCTGGAAAAAGTGAACTAAGTGCTGAGGAGAGCCCTTGATTCTTCAGACAGAGAGGGCATTTGGATCCTACTTCCTTCCGTGCAGGTCTGGCTCTCCATAGACATTGGAGTGGACGTCTGACCCTATTCTTAAGCTAGCTGAGGGATGCCATGAAAGGAGAGCACTGGATGGCGGGAAGGTATAAAGCTCGGGGCGGCGTCTCCTACAACTGATTCCAGCCCTATCTCTCTATCTTTCCATCTCTCTCAGGCTCCAGCCCTACATCTGGCAGTGAGTGCCCTGCCACTGAAGTCTCCAACTACATCCTGGCCATCTACGGTTCCCGCCTTGTGATGGTAGAACAGATTGAGGCCCAATCGACCACGTTGGCTGACGCCATCATTCTCCTCACGGAGAACAAGGGCGAGCGGCATGAGGTAGGTGTTGGTGACCGTTATCCTCTTGAATTTTGGATTTTAGTTTGGTGGTTCTTACTGTTGACTTTAAAAAAAAGAGGAAAGAAGCTAAGGATTCTTAGTTCTCTGAGGAGTCTGGGATCACTGAGTACCCTTTTGACCAATCTATCCACTTAACCGTAGCTTAGTGCGTGGGTGTCCAACCCTGGCAACTTTAAGACCTGGGAACTTCAACTCCCAGAATTCCTCAGCCAACCTCTTAGTTTAGACCAGGCATGTCCAATCTTGGCAACTTTAAGACCTGGGAACTTCAACTCCCAGAATTCCTCAGCCAGCCTCTTAGTTTAGACCAGGGATGTCCAACCCTGGCAACTTTAAGACCTGGGAACTTCAACTCCCAGAATTCCCCAAACAGCTGTGCTGGCTGGGGAATTCTGGGAGTTGAAATCCACAAGTCTTAAGAGTTGCCATGGTTGGACACCCCTGGCTTAATGTGATGAATGAAATTTTTCCCAGCCTTTGGCCTGTGGACATATGACTCATTCAGAGAAAAGTCTGATTATTTTCCTTTCTGGAACAGGGGCGTGAAGGGATGACCTGTTACTACCTGACGCACGGCTGGGCCGGTCTCATTGTCGTGGTGGAGAACCGGCACCCCAAGTCCTATCTCCACGTCCAGTGTGACTGCACAGATAGCTTCAATGTTGTGTCCACTCGGGGCAGCTTGAAAACGCAGGACAGCGTGCCACCCTTGCACAGGTGAGACCCCAAAAGTGCAGAATAGAAGTGCAGATGTGGCTGGTCCGATGTGCATTCAAATGCTGAAGCCGTGGAACTAAGGAGAAGCAAGATCCCTGATCAGCTTTTGATTATTATTATTTTTTTATCCCTTGCTTATGTGTGTCAGTCTTCAAATCAGGTTTCAGTGACGGGACTAGTCCCTGCGGTTTCCTTGGCAAAGTTTTTCAGAAGTGTTCTGACATTGCCTATTTCCTAGGGTTGAGAGGGAGCGGCTGGCCCAAAGTCCCCCAGATGACTTTGTGCCTAAGGCAGGACTAGAACTCAGGGTCTCCCAGTTTTTAGTCTGATGTCTTAACCACTAGTCCAACTGACTCTTCATTTATTATATTATATTATTATTAGTATTATTAGTATTATTATAGTGGCGCAGTGGTTAGAATGCAGTATTGCAGGCTACTTCTGCCGACTGCCGGCTGCCAGCAGTTTGGCAGTTCGATTCTGACCGGCTCAAGGTTGACTCAGCCTTCCATCCTTCCAAGATTGGTATAATGAGGACCCAGATTGTTGGGGGCTGACTCTGTAAACTGCTCAGAGGATGCCGGAAAGCACTATGAAGTGGTATATCAGTCTAAAGTGCTATTGTGCCTAAGGCAGGACTGGAAGTCAGAGTCTCACGTTTTTTAATCTGGGGCCTTAACCGCAAACCAAATGTGTTACTGAAACTTCACGTGAATCCCGGCCCTATTGCTAAGTCCTAATGTTCCTTCTCCCGTAATAAGAGTGTGGAAGAAACAGGAACACGAAAGAGCAGATGCTTAGCTTCCCAAGTCATTTGATCTTGGTTTTCAGGGCACTGGTTTAAAATCACCCAGTTGACTTTGTGCCTAAAGCAGGGCTAGAACTCACAGTCTCCTGGTCTGATGCCCCCAACCGCTACAGCGCGCCAAAGCGGCTCGCTCTGATGGTTTATAGTGAGCCTCATCCCTGTGAATGCCAAAAATCTCATCTCGTTTCAGATGAAAACATCCCCTCTTTTGCACCGTTTAGCAGTTCTGCAAGATATTGGCTGAAAGGTTTTTTTTTTGTGTGTGTTTTTTTTGCAAGGATTTTAATGATTGGATAGTCTGGATGACTAACTTCTTCTGCAGACTGGAGAAACCCTCTCACCTCCCTCTCCCATCCTTCCCCCCCTCCCCTTTTTCTCTATTTTGGTTCTCCTCCTTCAGGCAGGTCCTGGTGATTTTATCCCAACTGGAAGGAAATGCCGGATTCTCCATCACGCACCGCTTGGCCCATCGCAAGGCTACCCAGGCATTCCTGAACGACTGGATGTCAACCAAGGGGACGCACAACCCCCTGCTCACCCCCGAGGTGGCGGGACTACACGGGCCCCGGCCACTATGACAAAGGGCCCCCCCAACCCCTTCTCTTCTTCTGCTTCTGCCTTTTACTAGCCCCGCCTGTCTCGCGCATTGCCCCAGCCCTCCATGCAGAACCCGTCAGGATTAAGGAGGACCGACGACTCGCGGATTTCAAACTAAGCAACTCTTCTCCTGTTCTCTGGGGTTAAGCCGGGAGCTGCTCAGGTTCCCCCTCCCCTCCCTCTCCCTCTCTTGAAAACCCCATCTCCCCTTTTTCCCCCTTTCCCACAGAAGATGCACTTTATCCAAAGCTGCGGTCAGGATAGGAGAGCAAGGAAAAAAAAAAAATTTTTAGAGCTGGGAGAAGGATGCAGGTTCCAGCATACCGAACAGCCTGAGCGCTGCCAGCTGCTTGGCCCCGGGGACCGTGGTCCTTCCTTCCCTCAGCTGCCAAGATATCCTACGGCTGCAACAATATACCTCTGGCGAATGTGTCTGTCTGTCTGTCTGCCTTCCCTCGCGGTTCATGGCGTCAGCCGCTGCTGGGATGGGTTGAGGAGCGGGGTTAGAGAGGGTGCCCTGCTCCGCTGACGGGGAAGGGCTGAGTTGCAAAGGTGGGTTTCTTCTCCCTTCTAGCAACGATTGTCCAGTCGCAGGAGGTTTATAGCAGAGGTGTCCAACTTGGGCAACTTTTAAGACCTGGGGAATTCTGGGAGTTGAAGTCCACAGGTTTTAAAGTCGTTCAGGTTGGACGCCCCTGATTTACAGAGAGATGGAGTCTGCACATCCACCTGGGGAGACCTGCCTGCAGTCCATTGGTCACCTCCTAGGCTGAGCAACATTTCACACTAGCCCCAAAGCAGGCTGCACATAACGTACCGTCTGCCCCCCAATTTAGCAGGTGCTATCAGCATCTGTGGGGTAGGGAGGCTGTGGTGGGCCAGGGGTGTGCTATTTCTTCAGCCTTTTCCTGGAGGGACTTTCTGCTGCTGCAACACAATGGAGCCATACTGAAGTCACTGAGCTGGGAGCGGGGAGGTGTCTTTGCTTTGGCATCTGCCTCTTGTTCCCTCCTTGTGGCCATCACTCCCACCCGGGCGGGCTAGGCGAGGAACAAGAGGCCCACACCTCCATTTCGGTGGCCGGCCAGCTAATGCTTTATCCGCTTGGGAAGAGCAGAAGGTCTTTAATTTGTCTTTGTGTTGTTGTGTCCTTGTCGGTGTCCTTTAGGGAGATGAAGCCCGTGTGCGTTTGTTGGGTTGCAATGTCCTTTTGTTGCAGCTAGGGGGCGTAACAAAGGAAGTGAGCACACGGGAAGAGATGGGAGTCCATTTCCTTGTGCAAGCTCCCTAGCTGTTAAAAGAGGGAGGGGAGAACCCCCCCCCCAGTGTCTGTGGTTGGCCCCTTCCCCATCACCCCAAGAAAGATAAGCCAGAAATCAGCCATGGGAGGAGAGGAAAACAGATTAGGGACTGTTTATCCCTCGGCCTTCCATGCTCCAGGTTTAGCTCTACCTGGAAGGTGACAGGTGGACACACCTGAAGACCTTAAGTGAGTTTAGCACTTTTATTTTCTGCAGTTGGACACTCAGCCTCCCCTAAAGGCCTTGAAAAGCCACCGCTAGAGATTCTTCCATCTTCCCGTGAAGGTCAGCTGAATCCTTGCAGGGAGCTGCTGGGCTTCAAAGGGATCAGCCAGACTGTTGGAAAATGTCCAGGAGGAGGTTGAAAGGGAGTCGCTGAGCATCTGTGGAGTTCAGACTCGGGAACAGGGTATCCGGGGAGAGGTTTCTAGTGAAACAGGATGGGTTCAAACTCAAGGAAGCAGGGATAGTGTTCTTCCTGCCAACCCTCTTGATCTTGAGAGAGGATTGGAGGAAGTGTGGACTCAAGAACGTTGGGGCGCCATCAGTAGCAGATGTTCCCCTTTTGGTTCTGTAAAGGTTTAGGGAACGTGGAGTTTGTGGTCCCCTGTCTTAACTCACTGATTCCTGCCCCTGTCCTGATGAAGGCATCTAGAGAAGGTTTATCTCAAATCTACTGCAGATAGGAGATAAGCCCCTTTCCTCTCTGTCTAGGCAGAAGATGCTGGAGGATAGCAAGGGTGGGGCTGGGAGAAGGGGTGGACTTGTGCCCTTTGCTTGAAATTTGAGGGGGGGCTTCACAGTGGACCTGGGAGTAGGGGAGGATTTAGCCAGTTTGCTTGAAGTCTTTCTCCAGAGATTAATTGACATTTAGCAAGACCAAAGGGAAGTGAAATGGTCAACATTTGGCCCTAGTTGGTTTAACAAGTCAGCTGGAGACACAGGCGGTGGCTGAATCTTCTCCAGAGTCTTTTTATCTACCACATGGTGGAACGACAACAATCGGGGTCATCCTGGACTGTTGGAATCTCCTGCAGAGGATGCACCAGACCATGCAAGCTTTAGCTGTGCGGGCTGATCACAAATGGGACAGAGCCATAGAGAGAGCATTAACTCAGGCCAGTCAGAGAAGGGAAAAGGCGAAAGGATCTAGATATCCCTAAAGACAGTTGTGTAAAGGCCGCAGCTGGAAATTGGGGGTTGCAGATGGTTCTCCTGCACCGTTAAATTCCATTCTTCGGTGTCGAGCGCATAGATCCCAGTTGATCGGAGAATCCTGCATTCTGTAGAATCAAAGCGATTCTCTGTTCCTCCCCCGAAGCAAATTGATGAAGAGAGCAAATTTTGGCCACCCGGATGACAAAAGATGTGGACATTCTGCCGTAGCAAAGTGGCTGCAGAAAGCTCCGCATTTTCGTATTCTTGCACTGGCTTTGGAGAAATGCAATTTAACGGCCTTTAACGGCAGGTGACCACCGGCTGTGCATTGGGAAAGGGTGGAGTGGGGCGAGGTTAACAACGCCTTTCTAGCAAATCTGACCAGCTGGTTTTGCTCACCTGTCCACCCAAAGGTCACTGCCAGCAACCCGATCCTTCCAGTGTCGATACCCCTTCAGACGTCAAGAGTTGGTTGAACTGACATTTCCTGGCTGCACGAAGGACTTGACCTGGAACTAATAACTCTTCTCTCCCCGTGGAGAGCTCAAGGCAGCCTCCACATATTTTAATAGCCATTCTTCTTCCCGGAGAACCGTGTGTAGGGTGGGGTGGGTAGGAATGTTTAGCAATTAACACTGATGTCAAAGCTGATTTCTTTGCAAATACGCCATAACTCTCAGGAGAGGGAGGGAGAAGGGCTTTGAAGTGTAGGACGTAGCATGGAAACCTCCAAAAGGACAGGGTATGGCTGAACCGAGGGCTAATATGGCATTGCCAGGACTTGGGGAATGAAGCAGCAATGCCAAGCTTTTACCATACTTCCTACCTATAACATTTATTCCTCACCCATATTCAGGGAGCGGTGGGAAGGAAGTTTAACTTCCTCTCCCTGTTTGTTTCTTCCACTCTTTCGCCCTCTTCGTGTCGACTCCAAGTCGACTTCCATCCTGCCTGCTTTTCATTGTCCCAGGCCACAGAACGGCCCGGCTCTCCCTCATTGTTCATTTTTGATTCCGTCCAAAAATTATGCCAGCCATTTCTGCTTTCTAAATCTTTCTTTTGTGTGTCTGTATGTGTGCGTCTTTTCGGTTCACTCTCGCTGAGCTGTGAATAATTTTTAATCATGTAAATATTGTCCACCTCTTAAGGAAAACATAGGATATTTTATCAAATTGTAAATCGAATCTGTAATCAGTCCCTGTATAATATGAATTATCCCATGAGTGGTTTTCAAGCTCAGGTTCCAAAGGACCAAATAATAATTAAAAAGTTGGTTTTTTTAATTGTTTGCCTTGCTCGAAGCGTTTTTGGGGGGTGCCGACCTTGAAAGGGTGAAAACCGTGTGTTTACATACTTTTTCTCCACTGTGGTGTTTGGTAGATGTGTAATTACAATTTCCATCAGCTTTAATCAGCACAGCCAAGAATATTTCTCAACCTTGATGACTTTAGGCTACGTGGACTCGCATTCCCAGAATTCCCCAGCCAGCCAGAATTCTGGGAGTTGAAGTCCCCACATCTTAAATTTGCCAAGGTTGGAAAACATTGGTTTAGGCCAACACATTTGGAAGGTTACAAAGCTGAATTTGCTCAGTGTGCTAAGTTTGGCTAAAACATGGGAAGTTTGTGATTAAGTATATATTTAAGAATTCAGCGGGTTCCGTCATGTTGTGTGAAACTAATGCCCCTTATTTGAACACGTGTTATGAAATGTGTCCAGCAGTCATTCTATCTAGACTTAACAAATTGGATAATTCAGTCAGTGTTTTCCATTCTCCCACCAATATTTTGTGTTATGTACAAAAGTGGATATAATCCTTCAGTTCACAGGAGTTCTCAACTGTATGTATTGCCTGCTCTACTCCAGAGTAAATGGAACTGGGAGAGGGAGACATGAAAAGAGCATATACCTAACTAGGGTTTTAACATCATCAGAAGCATCTCACTATTCAGGGGGTGAGATACTTGAGTTGGCCACAATCGTGCTCTTTTACAGGGAAAACAGATAAAAATGAGAGACAAGCGGGGTGGGGGGCGGATCTGATACATTAGACACATAAAACTTGTACAGTATTTAGGTACAATATATATTTTGTAAACTAGAGTTAGCATAATAGTTGCGCTGCCAGGCCATAGGTAGGTTGACTGAAGACTCATCAACAGCAGAGGGCAGCAAAGTCCAAAGATCAGCATTAGCTGTTCCTCCATAGCCACAACCGCCCAGAAAATCAGAAGATGACGTGTTTGGAAGGTAGAATAACAAGAGTTGGAAGGGACCTTGGAGGTCTTCTAGTCCAACTCCCAGCTCAAACAGGAGAAGCCATTGGGGGAAACTAAACCCTTAGAGTAACTCCCGTTTGATACACTAATTACAATCGATGGAGTTCATCTATGGAGTCCCATCTCACAGTTCTCTGCAACTCCATGAAAGGGCCTGTAGGTATCATCAGAGGTCCAACACCAGTAATTTCTGCTCTGGTGCATAGCCGCAAAACACACACCCCAATCGTCACCTGGTGTCTACTCTCTTCAGATCTGTCAGACTTCACCCATCTGCCCAGGTTGCATCCTCAAAGGTCTACAGGAAAAATGTTGGCTTATTTAAAATGGAAACTTCCTCACCACGCATGAAGCCATCTGGGGTGGAGACACTTGCAGGTGCTGCAGTTAGATCAGAGAGCAAGTGGGGACTGGGCCTTCCCTGCAGGGGTTTCTGAGGTCCAAAACACGCACCTCCTAAAATAAGATCTAAGAAGGACCTCCAAGGTCCCTTCCATCTCTGTTATTCTGTTATCTTGGCCATTAAGACTAGGAAAAGCAAGTATGTACATGACAAGGTTCCAGATGATGTTTCAACTATTTGGGTTGGTTTGCTCCAGTGTTACATCTTTTTGTGAGCCTTTTAAAGCCTTTGAATCATTTTGGAAATAGGCTTTCCTGGGTTTGCTCAGTAAATCGGTTGCAACTTTAGCAAACTTTATCTTCCTTGTTCTGCTTTTCTGTTACTTCAGCGGCCTCCTACACAACTGCAGTTCCAAAATCAGTGTTAACTTGCCAACTTTCATACAGGTAGTTCTCAACTTACAACAGTCCACCTAGTGACCGTTTGAAGTTACAATGGCACCGCAAAAGTGACCCATGACTGTTTTTCACACTTACAACCGTTGCAGCATCCCCAGGGTGGTCACGTGATCAAAATCCAGATGTCATGCAACTGGCATGTATGACGGTTGCACTGTCCCATGTGACTAACTTAACCACTGCATTGATTCACTTAACAGCTGTGGCAAGGAAGGTCGTAAAATGGGGCAAAACTCACTTAACAAATGGAAATTTTGGTCTGAACTGAGGTCATAAGTTGAGGGCTACCTGTAATTTGTGCGCGTTGGTTCTTAGCAGCCGGATAAGTGGATTTTCTGTCTTTGACCAGCAGTAGAGCTTTTTCCAGAAAGCTGGGCCTTCCATAACGTGTCCCAAGTAGGATAATGTGAGCCTGATCATTTGTGTCTTGAGTGAGAACTGCGAGTTGCTTTGTTCAGTGATCCATCCATTTCTCTTCTTGGACAACCATGGTGTTCTCAAGAGAATTCTCCAACATCAGAGTTCAAAAGCATCGACACTCTTCCTATTGTTAAAGTTTAATGCTGATACAGCCAAAAGCTATATAGACCCTAGTTCCAGCAAAAATAAATATCCATGCAGCGTAAGTCCAACATCAATAATTACAACGATAATGAATGCCAAGGCACATTCCAGATAGATACACCATTGACTCATTCATGCGATTTATCATTATAAGTACATGCATCTGTAAGTCTTAATGCACCAGCTTAGCAATAAAAGACTCCCCTGAATCAAAATGTTTTAAATTTCCTGTACCTAAAATATATCACTGTTGGAGGGGAAAGTCTAGTTCAGAATTAGTCCTGGCACTTTCAACACTATGTTTGGCACCCCTGCACATGATGAAGGGGAGAAAAAATTAAAATTAGTGGCAAGGAAAGGCATTTTCTTGACTTTTTTTTTTCTTCCTGGTTGTTATCTCATTTGATGAAAGAGAAATTGGCCTCCAGATTTCCTTCCAAAAGAAGAAGAGGGTCTTGGTGAGCTTCTCCTGGTCTCGGTGAGCTTCTCCTGAATGAAGGATGGTGTCCTTGCCCTTCTTTAGTGATGAATTGCCCAGGAAGTGTGTGTGAATCTCTTGTCTTTCCCAAACTTCTCTCCTTTATATGCAGCCTCTTTGGTTTCCACAGCTCCATTCATAGAGTTAAACAATAATCTCTCCGGCCAAACCCCCAAACCTCTCACATAGTCCCTGTAAACGATTTCACTTTGTTATGGGAACCGTCTGCTGCTTCTCCACACCTGCTGCAGTGTCCTTGGAAATGTTTCAGGCTCTCACAGTCTTCAGCAGAATTATAAACACTTCTAAACAGTTCTAAAGCAATACCTCCCCCCCCCTTACTCTAATGGCAAGTTGAAACGAAGAGGCACATTAGCTGCTGAAGTTTCATTCTTGATCATCCCTTATTGTTCTTCCATAACAGAAAAGACTGGGGAGAAGTGTTTTTTGCACCCCACCCAGATCCCTCTTTGAGGGAGATGGGTAGTTCAAAAATATGAAAAAATAAAACTTTATTGCTGGAGGAATTTGAAGCCACCAAATCGCTTCAATGGGGTGCAAAATTGGATACAGGCAGTCCTCGCCTTTTGGGCACAATTGAGCCCAAAATTCCCATTGCTAAGTTGTTAAAGTGAGCTTTGCCCTATTTTACAACCTTTCTTGCCATAGTTGTGAATCACTGCAGTTGTTAGGTTACTAACACCGTTGTTAAGCGGAATCCGGCTTCCCCCATTGACTTTACTTGTCAGCAGATCGCAAAAGGGGATCACATGATCCTGGGAGATTGCAACGGTCATAAATATGAGCCAGTTGCCAAACGCCCGCATTTGGATCAAGGATGCTGCAACGGTCATAAGTGTGAAAAACAGTCCTAAGTTGAGGACTACCTGTAAGCCTAATTGCACTGCATAACACAAAGAGACCCCCAAATTTATCGTGTTTGTGCAAAGTTGGTGAGAGAATCTTCCATGGGATCTGTTGAGGACAATATTTCTTAAACCTCAGCAATTTTAAGATTCACAGCTGAGAGAGTCTGGGTGTTGAAATCCATCTTATGATTGTTGAGGTCGACAAACACTGATTTGGGCCATAATTTTTATTCCTTTTCCTCCTTCAAAACATTTAAATCAGTCTTTCTCTCTCTGCGTGTTGGTGTATGCAGCTGGGGCATTGCGGCGTTTCGGCTCTTCAGATGGCACCAATCTTTTGCCGTCCTTTTCACCGGGAGAACTCAGTTTGTTTTCTGGTTCAATATATATATATATATATTGCAAGCCAGCTTGAGTTTTAAAGTTCTAATTCATTCCCCAAAGGGAGTGTCTGCCAGTCTCCCTGCCCGCTGCAGCCCATCAGACGTGGTTTTGTTAAAGTTAGTTTGGGCAGATGGACACAGCCAGCCTGAGGTTCCCCCAGAGGAGAGCAGAGGGAGAAAAAAGCAGAGAGGGATCCTGTACCCCCAATTATTTCCGATCATCCCAAGGTGGGAGGGAGCTGGCCAGATTGCTTGCAAGTTGTCTGGTGTCCCCCACCCTCCTAGCCGATCAGAGACCGCAGCCCCTCTGCCCACATGGAGCCTCTTTTCCTGCCTGGGGTGGGACACTGAGCAAGACCGGCTCGATGCGGCAGAAGGAGAAAGATTTCTGTCTGTCTAAGAACAACTTGCAATAGATTTTCTGGGCAAAACAGTCTTGTGTGCAGGAGGGCCTTGTCAAAAGCCATCAGCATCAGCGGCAGAGGAACAGATGGAGAGGAGGGGGGGGGGAAGACTTGGGGAATGGCTTTGCAGAGGCTGCATTGTTTCAAGGCCCCCTCTCCGGAGTTTGGCATTGCTTCCTGTTAAGGAATGTTGTTGTCTGCAGAAAGAGGGGAGGAAGCCCCCATGCCATGCAGTGCCCTCTCTTAAGGCGTCCTGTACTGCGACATTGTGTTGTCCCCTTTGCACACGGGAGTAATCAGTGAACTGAATTCAGTCCCCACATCACTCATACAGGCAGGAATATACACGTATGTTATGTATAAAAAGTCTTCCTGTAAGTCTTTTAAAGTTTTATTTATATCCTGCCTTTATCGTTGTTTTATAAGCAACTCAAGGGGGCAAACATATCTAATGCTCTTTACTCTTTCTATTTTCCCCACAACCACAACCCTGTGGAATGGATTGGCTGACAGACAGTGACTGGCCCGAAGTCACCCAGCTGGCTTTCAGGGCTAAGGCGGGACTAGAACTCGTGATCTCCTGGTGATTGTCGGAACGTCACCCAGCTGGCTTTCAGGGCTAAGGCGGGATTAGAACTAGTGATCTCCTGGTGATTGTCTGAATGTTACCCAGCTGATTTTCATGGCTAAGGCAGAACTAGAATTCACAGTCTCCTGGTGATTGTCCGAACATCACCCAGCTGGCTTTCACAGTTAAGGCAGAACTAGAACTCACATCTCCTGGTGATTGTCTGAACGTCACCCAGCTGGTTTTCATGGCTAAGGCAGAACTAGAATTCATTGTCTCCTGGTGATTGGCCCAAAGTCACCCAGCCAGTTTTCATTCCTAAGATGGGACTAGAACTTGCAGCCTCCTGTTTCTAGCCTGATGCCTTAACCACCAGACCAAACTGGCTCTCCGCCGTATTTACCGTTCCTCCGTCTTTATAAATCCTTTAATTCAAACTTGTGGTCTCCCATTCACCAGCTCATCAGCCAATTCTTCTCTCTCGGTTTCACTCGCCCACCCAAATCTATCGTGCCTTTGGATTAAGTGCTGGAGGCGTGTGCGTGTGCAGGGGGAGACTTAGATCAGCTAGCAGGGGTCAGTGTTGTGTTCTCACGCGTCACACAGCCTGTCCTGATGCCCTTCGGTCGCCTCTCTTTTTGCTGCATTCCCACGTAGCACAAATGCTGTGAGCTGGAGCACCAGAGCTGGAGATCTGGCACATTTTGACCCCCTTCCTGAATTGGGAAGGTGGGAGCAGGGAAAGCGTCAGCTGACTTTTCCCTTTTTCAGCCTGGTGAATATTTGATGTCTCCCAAAGGGCAGATAGAACATATTGTGCATTTTACAGCACAAATCTCCGCCTAAAGAACCAAGCAGCTTTTTATCCCGGGGAGAAGGCAGAGAAAAGATAAATCATCCTTTGGCTGATGGAAACCAAGTAAATACCGCCTTTATTCCATGCTCAACAAGTGATTGCTTAACTCACTGGAGTAATGGACAGCCGGATGCAAAGACACAGCTAGAATGGCTTGGAAAAGGGACTGGATTTTATTTATGTGTATTTTATTATGTTGGACAAATCACTCAAGGGGCGAATAGAGCTAATCCTCCTCCAGTTTTTCCCACAACAACAACCCTGTGAGGTAGGTTGGGCTGAGAGAGAATGATTGGCCCAAAGTCATCCAGGTGGTTTTCATGGCTAAGCTGGGGCTAGAACTCCCAGTCTCCTGGTGATTGGTCCAAAGTCACCCAGCTGGCTTTCAGGCCTAAGGTGGGACTACAACGCCCTGTCTGACTTTCTAGCCTGGTGCCTGATACTAGGTCAGGGGTAGGCAACCTTGGCCCCCTCATGACTGGTGGACTTCAACTCCCAGAATTCCTGAGCCAGCATGGCTCAGCTTGGAAACCTCTCCCTTTCCCCTCAGCATGGCTGGCTCAGGAATTCTGGGAGTTGAAGTCCACGAGTCATAAAAGAGCCAAGGTTGCCTACCCCTGTACTAGACCAAACTGGCTCCCGTTTGAATAAAGGCAGAGAGGGATCCATCTGCTGTCGGAGTTAGGCTTGCTAAAAGTAGAGCAAAATGAAGCTATCTTGAAGGCCAGAAGCGATCAGCAGGGGAAGGCAGATGCTTTTCTGTTTCTCATGTTTTTTTTTAACCATGATTTTGTGAGAGGGAAAAGGATCTTGTACAGGTAGCCCTTGATTTAGGATCCCAACTGGGACTGGATTTCCAGTCATTACGGTTGTAGGTTGAGGCATTCACGTGACCGAGCCTTATTTTATGACACGTTTTGCAGCAGTCCTTAAGCAAATCCACTGTTGTTAAACCAGCACCACATTGCAATTGCAAAGGAGGGATATGCAATTTGGAAACAAATGAAAATGAATAATCTCCAGCAGGGCCCTTTCCGATTGAAAAGGACAGGCAGCCAGGGGGATTTTTGATTGGTGCAAAAGGAAAACCTCCAGCTAATCAGCAACAAAACTTCCCAACTTCTAGCAATATAAGAAAGCCAGAAACTCCCAAAAGAGAGAATCAAATGAATTTTTCAAACTTTTTAAGAATAAGATTGGAAAAAAGCAGCAAGTCAATAGGAACCAGGGATCGTAACCTACAGCCCATACAATTAATCACCTAAACAATATTAAACTTAGTATTGTTTGTTATTAAAAGTAAACATAGATGTAAATTAAAATCATGTTTCAGATATGATATGGATTAAAAGACACTTGCTCCTGGGGAGGAAAGCTATGGCAAATCTAGACAGCATACTAAAAAGCAGAGACATCACCCTGCCAACAAAAGTGCGCATAGTCAAGGCCATGGTTTTCCCAGTTGCAATGTATGGCTGTGAAAGTTGGACCATAAGAAAGGCTGAGCGCCAAAGAATGGAGGCCTTTGAACTCTGGGGCTGGAGAAGACTCCTGCGAGTCCCCTGGACTGCAAGGCGATCAAACCGGTCAGTCCTAGAGGAGATCAACCCTGACTGCTCTTTAGAAGGCCAGATCCTGAAGTTGAGACTCAAGTACTTTGGCCACCTAATGAGAAGGAAGGACTCACTGGAGAAGAGCCTGATGCTGGGAAAGATGGAGGGCAAGAGAAGAAGGGGACGACAGAGAATGAGGTGGCTGGATGGAGTCACTGAAGCAGGAGGCGTGAGCTTCAATGGACTCCAGAAGATGGCAGAGGACGGGAAGGCCTGGAGGAACGTTGTCCATGGGGTCGCGATGGGTCGGACACGACTTCGCAACTAACAACAACAAATGGATCCACCTGCTGTTTTGCATGGCTCTTCCTTGTGTGGGTCATTGGCCTCCCAAACCTCTTTAATGGCCAGTTGAAACTTTGGGCTTTAAAAAGTTTGCACTCAATATAACCAGTTAGCTTTGCAGTTCTTTAGGCTGAGGAAAGACAAAATAAATTGTCCCCTAGCTCCTTTTTCCTTTTCCTCTTTCCTTTCCACAGATTCTTTGAAGGCATATGGTTAATTCCTTCCTTCCATCATTGAGATCGAGTTTTTTGAATGCAGCCTTATTTCAAGAGTTTTTAAAGGAAAATCTACGCTGTTCTTAAGCTTCAGACTAAGAATTCCTGGTTAACATGGTATAAATGATTAACTAGACCTATCAACCGTAGTGAATCAGATCCCCCATAAAAATCTGATTTCTTCTGAAGCTGGAAATGCAAACTCTAAACGCAAAGAAAGCCTTCTCAAGGTGCAGCACGGATCCATACTTTCTCTTAAGAGGCCAAGGACGGTTTCCGCTTAAAATGGAATTCTAGGTCGGTTTTTATTTATTTTTTTAAAACATGAAGTGATTCTGCACCTGGAAGCATGAGTTAGCCGTTCTTCTGAGGAAGGACTCAAACACCCTGTGTGAGAAGGAGCCAGAAACGGAAGAGATGCTGAACGTAGCGAGGCTTCCCGGCCTGACGTTCTCCTTTCGCAAGGTGGCTGGTCTTGCGGCTTCTGCAAAGCATGCCGAGTGATTTGCCCCCAGGGCCACCCAGTGTTGGCGGTTGCTCCATCAGGTCCTCCTCAATAATGCAGGTTGCTGCTAATGGCCCTTCGGGGTAAGCACTTTACGAGCGCCGGGCGAAGTTCTTGACTCTTTCTGCTCTCCCAGAACTTTAGATGTGGTGCTTCTCGCACGATCTCCAGGGAAGGAGCTGAAGCAGTTTTTTATTTCTCTTGTGTTCTCTTAAATGCTGCGAAATGGTCTTGGATTATGCTGGTCTCCCCATCTGCCCTTTCTCAAAAAACTTTTTTAATCTCTAAGTCAGGAAAGGTCTGCAGGAACTTTACCGAAGGAAGCGGGCTTTAGGGATACAGGTATCCTTGACTTATGAGGACAACTGGGCCCAGAATTTCCATTGCCAAACAAGGAAGTTGTTAAATGAGTCGCACCCAATTTTACAATTTTGTTTTGCCAGGGTTGTTAAGTCAATCACTGCGGCTGTTAAGTGAATCACACGGTCGATAAGCAAATCCAGCTTCCCCCACTGAGTTTGCTTGCTGGACGCTGGCTGAGAAGGTTGCAAATGGCGGTCCCGTGACTCTGGGAATGAATAATAAAAATTCATCCTCATAAAATACGTTAAACTTTAAAAAGCTAAGCAGCACGGGTGGTGGAGGTGGGGTTGAGCCCTCTCCTATCTTCAGTAAAAAAAGGAATTGCTTTGATTCCTCAATCCACAATACAGGCTCCAGCAGGGGGAAAGTTTATCAGTTGGCTTCACAAACATTCGTGCGGAACATGGAAAAGATACCCCAGCGATAGCGAAAGAGGGTGGGGTGGACCATAGAAGAGGTTCTAACAAGATCTAGACAAGAGTTTCCCTAGCTCCTTAAATTAAGCAAAGTACTTCTAGAGAGTAAGAAAGATACATGAGCCCCCTATGAGGGAGATGGTGGTTAAGAAGATAGATAATCTATATATATATAGATAAGAGAGAGAGAGGATAGATAGATAGATAGATAGATAGATAGATAGATAGATAGATAGATAGATAGATAGATAGATAGATAGATGATAGATAGATAGATAGATAGATAGATAGATAGATAGATAGATAGATAGATAGATAGATAGATAGATAGATAGATAGATAGATAGATAGATAGATGGGTAGATAGATAGATGGGTAGATGGGTAGATAGATGGATGGGCAGGCGGGCGGACAGACAGACACAGAGACAGACAGACAGACAGACAGACAGACAGACAGACAGACAGACAGACAGACAGACAGACAGACAGACAGACAGACAGACAGATAGATAGATAGATAGATAGATAGATAGATAGATAGATAGATAGATAGATAGATATGCTTGATGGAGGTATGCAAGCTCCATTAAGCAAAAGGAATGGAGTCTTTTAAGAAAAGAGTGGCAGACATTTGTCTAAAATGATATAGGGCTTCCTGCTTGAGCAGGGAGTTGGACTAGAAGATCTCCAAGGTCCCTTCCATCTCTGTTATTCTGACCCAAACTCCAAGATCTTCCTGGAGGATCTCTATGAAAAAGGTCCTGAATGGCTCCCCGACTTCAATCCACTTCTCTTTTGTCCCTTGGTATTCATTTCAGCTCCCAGTCTCAGGGCTACCCAGCAACTTTGCGTCTTCTCCCTCCCTTTTGAGATGCACGGAGGGAGAAATTCTTTCATGACTGGAAGCCTGGACCATCTCAGGCATGTCCAATCTCTGCCCGCCCAGGAAGATGGGTGACTCTCATCCTGTTGGCTCCCTTCTTTTCAAAGGCCGTGGGGAGAGGAGATGAAACTGGTGGCCTGTCTGCCCCCCAACTAAGTGGGGACAGTGGCGAGCGTGGCAGCTGCGCAGCCCAGCCTGTCAAAAAGTGGGCTATCAAATCGGAAAGCAATTAAAGACCTCGGCGGCGTTTGCTCCAGGCTGGCTTCAGGCTGCAGGGAAACTGCCACAACACATCACATACTAGTGGATGCTGTCCCCGGGACCCTCAGGCAGCTTTCTGCCTCCCACCTGCCTGGCGGGGGCACCCCATCTCACCAAACAGCCCCTCTTGGCTGGTGGATAAGCAGAATGGTTTGTCAGACCCAAACGATCTGTCAGGACAATCTTCTCCAACTGGAGAAGAAGCAGGACCAGGGACGCGGGGCAGAGTGTGTGTGTGTGGGGGGAGAGGATGTGCTGGCTGGCCCCACCTTCTGGGATCCAGCCCCCCTCCGGAGCCAAGCTGGGGCACTGACCCAGCCTCCCGATGGGGCTGTTTGCCCGTAATTCCTAAACCAATTTGTCATCAATTTGTCCCAGTGTTAAGGCGGCTGGTCCTCAAAGCCCAAAGCTAGAGAATTAGCGTGGACGCCCCCCCCCCCGGGCGTCTTTCACCTGGTCAGGTTTTGAGTGAAGAGAAAGTGCTGGAGATTTATTATGCTCCATGTACTCTTTTAAAAAATAGAGATATGTGCGCTAATTGAAGGGGAGGTGGGAAGCGGGCTGTCAGGTCATCTTTCTGAGAACCAAAGAAGGGACTTTTAGCTCACCAAAGGTGCTTTTGGTTCATCCGTTGCAAAAAGGGGGGGGAAAACAAACAAACCAGCGTGCCATGTTGTTGTTGTTTTTTAATCCCTTGTTATGCTCCAGCTTCCTGGCCGATTCCCACGACGCTTTTCAAATGAGCGAAGCATCTTGTATTTCGTGTGCCCCTAATCACAAGAAAGCTGCACCTTCTAAGCATCCCGTCGCCACTGAAATGCACCCGACTAAAAGCCCAAATGCTTTTAATTTTTCAGGAGTTGCCCTGGAAGTCCAGAGTTTTGAAATGCAGATTGTCCTCGAATTACGACCGAGTGACCATTTGAAGTTACAGATGACTAAAAAAAGGTGACTAGATTTGAAGTTTTGACTATTGGGGACCTCTCCTGTGGTCATATGACACAAAACAACAACAACAATAACAATAACAATGTTGGACGGGGCGTTGGAGGTCATCTAGTCCAACCCCCTGCTCAGGCAGGAAACCCTATACCCTTTCAGACAAATGGCTGTCCAGTCTCTTCTTAAAAACTTCCAGTGTTGGAGCATTCACCGCTTCTGGAGGCAGGTTGTTCCTCTGATTAATTGTTCTAACTGTCAGGAAGTTTCTCCTCAGTTCTAGGTTGCTTCTCTCCTTGATTAGTTTCCATCCATTGCTTCTTGTCCTGCCTTCAGGGGCTTTGGAGAATAGCTTGACTCCCTCTTCTTTGGGGCAGCCCCTGAGATACTGGAAGACTGCTATCCTGTCTCCCCTCTTCCTTCTCTTTGTTAAACTAGACATACCCAATTCCAGCAACCGTTCTTCGTATGTTTTAGCCTCCAGTCCCCTGATCATCTTTGTTGCTCTTCTCTGTACTCTTTCTAGAGTCTCAACATCTTTTTTACATCGTGGTACAAATACAGTCAAGGAACTTGATTGTATTTGTAGTCCTTTGCAGCATCCCATGGTCACAGGACCATGTTTGACAACAATTTTGCCAAAACCCGGCACTTCCACTTTTCATCAAAACTGCACCCATCATGAACCATGGGTTCAGTTAACAACTATCTGGTTAGTCACCTGACTGACCTGTTTCATGTCTGTTACGACATATGACTGTAATGGGCAGGCTCCAATACAGTCATATGTGGAGGAATACCTGTAAAGGGTATGAGGTAATTTAAAAATAAAAAAATAAAAAAATGGAAAACGTACGAAGGGGAAGAGAATGGGAAGCTGGTGAGGCACAACCATGTAATTAAAAAGTTTTCAGTTTATCTAAAAGAGCGGGGCTTTGATCTCAAGGTAAAATGAGATTGTAACATGTGGGACAAAACTCAGTCTTGCTCAGCAACGTAAATCTGGGGCTCAATTGTTGTTGTAAGTTGAGGACTAGCTGCATTACCTGCTTGACCAAGGCCTTCTGGAATCAGCCACAATTGTCTGCCTTTGCAGAACCCTGAAGCCAAGGTAACATCTCCTTTGCGTTGATCTTGAATCCAAGTCCTTCCATGGAGACCTTGTTTTCTGGGCAACTGGACTAGAATAACTAGAGTAACAGGGCTAACTTTGGGGAGTGTAGCTTGACTTCCCAGTCTATTCCACAGCCCAGGTGATTTTTCTGGAGATCTCCCATCCCTTCCTACGGAGCTCTGACCTTCTTTAGCTTCTCAAGATCTCCCAGGCTTGGGTAGATGCCACCTCCGAGTTGCACGCCGGCTTTGACAGGCGTCTCGAGCTGCGCCTGAATCAAGCCATCATCCCAGCGATGGTGTGACCCGTCTCGGTCTCTTGTAATGGCATCTATGAAAAGGGACACCCCCCCTTTTGAAGCACACCTTGCAGTGAGCTTCCTAATTGCCCCAGCTGTGACAAATGCCTCCCAGCCTTCCCTCCCTCCCTCCCCCTCCCCATGTGTCCCTCCCCTCCACCCGCAATCGTGCCTGACCGGCCTGTTGCCCCTTGTGAGAGAGATTTGCTCCCCGGACAGGCCAAGCCTTCCTCTCTTTCTCTCTCCCCCCACCCCCCGTCAAATTAGTGAGTCAGAAGACGTAAGAGAGAGACCACTGCTGCTAATTTGTACATTAACTGGTTCTGACAGAAATATTTCACAAGTGAAAAAACAGCAAATGCGCCTCAAGAAAGTGTGTGGCATCCATACCGCCCGACTTTTGCTTAACCGTTTCAAATGGGTTCGGGGCTTCGGGAGGAGAAATAATTGCTAGTCTCCCCCCCTGCCCCTCCCCACTGGCTTTGTCTCACAATTAGCCCTCCCTCAAATGGAAGGGGGGGACAAAGGGAGGGCTGAATGCGACAATTCCCCCCCCCCAAACACACACACACAGTCAGTCAGCCTCTAAACTCTGGCTGTGTCGCATGGATTTGTGAAGAGAAAAGAAGCTTCAGGAGGCAAAGATGGATCTGGAGAAGTGGGGATGGGATGGATGTGGTCCTTGTCTCTTTGCGCTGGTGTTTCATGGAGCATCTTTTTTTGGTGGGGAGGGGCCCCGCCTGGGACTTGAAAGGGTCCTAAAATTGGATATATAGAGCTTGGAAAAAGAGTTGGAAAGGAATATGGACAATGATAGCATCCAAAAATCTGTCTGGACCAGTTTAGTTGTGGGACTGCTCTCCCTGAGGGTATCTGCCCATCCTACTAGGTTAGATAGGGTTGGCACACTCTAGGTTCAGAATATCAGAGTTGGAAGGGACCTTGGAGGTGTTCTAGTCCAACCCCCTGCTCAAGCAGGAGACCTTATACCATCCCAGTCAAATGGCTGTCCAATCTCTTCTTAAAAACCTCCAGTGTCCATAACGTCTGAAGACAAGCCATTCCACATTCTCAGTGCCATTTTTAGTGGCCATTCAGTGCCACTAAATGAACAGTTGTAAGTCGAGGACTATCTGTACTTTTCTTTGGTGGCCTCCATTGTGTGGTAGATTTCTAGGAATCTTTACGGAAGCGAAGATGGAGCTTTCCCACAGGATTTTGAGGATTAATTGCTCTTGCCATGAAGACGGAGTTGGCACTGGAGTTATCTATTATTATAATTTTTTTTTCTATATGGGTTTGGATTTTATTGCCTGCCTTTCTTTTTTAATTGTACTCAAAACTGCTGAGCGTGCTGTTATGTCCAGATAACGAAGAAATAAGTCATGATGTAGGCTCCTTGCTTTCAGCTTAATTTGTTGCGGGAGCCCAGATGTTATGCTTTGTAGACTGAAACAAGCCTTATTGTTTGGAACAAGATACGAGCCCCACTAACTTAATTTAATGATTGATTTATTCTGCAGTTTTTGCAGCTCACCCAAATCTATATAGCCTGTGAGGGGGACACAACTGGATTAAAAAATGAAGTAATCCAGAATGTCTGTCTCTCTGTCTGTCTGTCTGTCCGTCCATATATATACTTGCGACCATCCCACCCAGCTTCATCTTTGCGACCATCCCAGCCGGCTTCATTGTAAGGGTAGTTTGCTTTTCATCTATGTCTGTGTATAACACACACACACACACACACACACACACAAAGTAGACTCCCTTCACTACAAGATCCTGAAAACTCAAATGAAAATTCAGTCATCACATTCCTGATCTGGCCTGATTCATACACAACACACAAAGGCACAGCCTGTTGAACTACGGCTGAGGGGAAAAGTCACAGTTCCCTCAAACCCATAATGTGGGGTTCCTGATCTCTGACATCTTCCCCCCCTTGCGTTCTTCAAGGCAGCAAGATCCATTTTGTTCTTCCAAGCTTCAATCCCACTTTTCGCTTGTGTGCGCGTGTGTGTAAAACACACAAACATGCAAAAAGTAGACTACCTTCACAATGAAGCCGGCCGGGATGGTCGCAAATAGCAATTACGTGACCCCATCATGTGACTGTCGTATAAAGATGCCGATTGCCAAGTGCTCAAATTTTGATCATGTGATCATCGGGATGCTGTGACGGTCAGAAGTGTGAGGACTGGTTGTAAGTCACTTTTCTCAGTGTTGTTGTAGCTTTGAAGGAGTTATCCGTTTGACAGAGCAATCAAACTGGGTCAGAAGCATGCAAGAGGGGAAGATGCCATCTGCATCTCTCCAGAGATCAGGAACCCCACATTATGGGTTTGAGGGAACTGTGACTTTTCCCCTAAGCCATAGTTCAACAGGCTGTGCCTTTGTGTGTTGTGTATGAGACAGGCCAGATCAGGAACCTGATGACTGAGTTTTCATTTGAGATTTCAGGATCTTGTAGTTTATTAAATAAGCCATAAATTATCTCAGTGAATGAACCTGTAAGTAGTATAGGATGAACGATTGAAGATGCTAGCTATGTCTAGTCTAGCGAAGAGAACATAGAATAACAGAGTTGGAAGGGACCCTGGAGGTCATCTAATCCAACTCCCTGCACAAGTAAGAGAGTCTATACCATCTTCTGGTCAAGTGGCTGTCAAGTCTCTTCTTGAAAACCTCCATTGATGGAGCACCCACAACTTCTGGAGGCAAGCCGTTCCACTGGTTAATTGTTCTCACTGTCAGAAAATTTCTCCTGAGTTCCAGGTTGCCCCTCTCCCTGATTAGTTTCCATCCATTGCTTCTTGTCCTGCCTGTGCTTTGGTAAATAGCTTGAGGGAAGGACTAAGGGTGATATGACAGCAGTCTTCCAGTATTTGAGGGGCTGCCAGAAAGAAGAGGGGGTCAATGTGTTCTCCAAAGCACCTGAAGGCTGGACAAGAAGCAACAGGTGGAAGCTTGTTAAAGAGAGACCCAACCTAGAAGTAAGGAGAAATTTTCTGACAGTGAGAACAATAGAATAGAATAGAGCTGGAAGGGACCTTGGAGGTCTTCTAGTCCAGCCCCCTGCTCAAGCAGGAGAACCTATACCATCAATCAATACAATCAATGGAATAGTTTGCCTTCCAGAGTTGTGGGTACTCCATCACTGGAGGTGTCCAAAAATAGATTGGACAACCATTTGACAGGGATGGTATAAGGTATCCTGCTTTGAGCAGGGAGTTAGACTAGAAGACCAACCCTATATTCTTGGGTAAGACCTGGTTCTCAAGTAGCCCCTTTCCCCTTTGGTTTGATCACCTGTGCTGGCTGAAGTTCTATGGAGGTAGGGTAGAAAAACCTGCCATTTTCAAGACATTCGTGTTGGGAGAACGATAGTGAAAAGGGCCACAACCAAAGTTGCATCTCAGTTTGTCCATCTTCTTCTCTTTGGATTCCTTTATCCTTGACACCCATGGAGTCCTCCTGTCCATGTCATGGGATATCTATCTAGTTTGGGTAATGCTGACCTACGATGAGTAGCTAATTCAGAATAACAGAAACATTAAGAGGCGGAATAAAAAGTATGATTAATACTTAAATGCTCCCTTGTTGCAATCATATCAGCTGGACAGAGCTTGGTCCCGTCCTGTCTTGTCTTTGATTTATTTTTACATAATGAACCCGTCATTTGGCGGAATGCACCCGTCCTTAACCACTTCCAGCCACATGCTTGTCGTATCTGAAAACTGACAATCTAGTGATCAACATTCAGCCAAGTAAATTCAGCCCTGGAGTTAAAACTCTGATCAGAACCGTAATAATCCACAACGTTGACCTGAGGCAGAAGCCTTGTTCGACAGATGGGCATTGCTACTTGTCCTGAAGGTTGACAGATTTCGGTGATTAGATTCTGGGAGGGAGGGGTGAGACAAACCTGCAGCTCAGGGGTATGGACGCCAAACAATAGGATTTGAGATGCTGGCAACGGATAGCAAATCGATCGATCCAGAATTTTGGGGAAGACTCAACCCAAGCAAGTCCAGAGCTTCGTGAAGATGGGGTGAGAGGCGTTTTCAGCACTGGTAAAACAGGAAAGTTCTCCTATTGAAATGCATGCAAATCTATGCCAATGTTGTGTACTTCATTTGCCTAATAGATGCGTGACTTGGCGCACTAAACCGAGCAGGGCATTTGAGGAGGGGGAGAAAATGTTAAGGAACAAAAAATAAGGGAGACGCTGAAATATGGGCAACAGGATGGACAATCCACCCTTGGCTTCTTTTCATGCAGTTTTTGGTCGCGTTTCAAACATCTCGTACAAAGGTGGAAATCTGCCCTGGGATATTTCAATTTTTCCCCCCTCTGCTAAAAAAAAGCTTCTGTTCTTTTTCTCAGTTGCGCGAGAATTTCTTTTGAATTTATCTCGGTAGTGATTTTGAGCAGGCTGGATTGTTAGAGGCAGCTACCATGGATTTGGTTATCTCCTTCTCTTCTCTGCAACATTCTTGTCCCCAAATCTGAGGGAAAAAAATCAATCAGAATAAAGCTGGAAGGGACCTCGGAGGTCATCTAATCCAACCTCCTGCTCAAGCAGGAGACTCTATACCATTTCAGACAGGTGGCTGTCCAGTCTTTTGTTAAAGATCTCCACCTACAACTTCTGGAGGCAAGTCGTTCCACTGGTTAATTGTCCTCCCTGTTAGGAAGTTTCTCCTTAGTTCCAGGTTGCTTCTCTCCTTGATTAGTTTCCATCCGTTGTTTTTTGTTTTGCCTTCTGGTGCTTTGGAAAATAAGTTCACCCCCCTGAAGCTTCTTCTTGGGACCGAGTGGCAATATAGAGTGGCAGGGATAGTGGAAGATGGTGCTTCAATGAAAAATGGCCATTTATACAAGACCCTTGGTCATCTTATCCTGTAGAGAGAACCGCTTCACAGTGCTTTATTGCCCCCAATACCATTAGATGAGAATGTCACCAAAATTCTCATCTCTCTTGAAAAATATATCTTTCATCCAATTCGATGATTAAATAAGATGGTCTAAATGGCCCAAAGCCGTGGTGGCACAGTGTTTGGAATACAGTACTGCAAGCTAATTCTGCCATAGCCAGGAGTTCGATCATGACCGGCTTAAAGTTGACTCAGCCTTCCATCCTTCCAAGGTTGGTAAAATGAGGACCCAGATTGTTGGGGACAAAATGCTGACTCTGTAAACCGCTTAGAGAGGGCTGTAAAAGCACTGTGAAGTGGTATATAAGTCTAAGTGCTATTGCTTGGGAAGGAAGGAAGGAAGGAAGGAAGGAAGGAAGGAAGGAAGGAAGGAAGGAAGGAAGGAAGGAAGGAAGGAAGGAAGGAAGGAAGGAAGGAAGGAAGGAAGCTGTAGTGGTGCAGCTGTTACAGTGCAGTATTGCAGGCTGACTCTGCTCACTGCCAAGAGTTCAATCCTGACCGGCTTAAGGTTGACTCAGCCTTCCATCCTTCCGAGGTTGGTAAAATGAGGACCTAGATTGTTGGGGGGCAATAGACTGACTCTGTAAACCCCTTAGAGAGGGCTGTAAAGCACTGTGAAGTGGTATGTAAATCTAAGTGCTATTGCTATTGCTATTCTTGAGTCCTGACCATTAGTGATCCCTCTATCAAACAATCTGATTTTATCCTGCCTTTTTCTGTCTGGTTGAAATTGAACAGAATTAGGTGTGGTACTGGAGGAAGTGCCTCTGCCCTTGTTGCGATTGTGGTGCTGATATGCAAACTATTAAGCATATTGTGCAAGATTGCCCACAATGTGCATTCTCTGGTTCCCCAGAAGATCTACATGATGCAATGCCAGAGGTGATAGACTGGAAAGCTGAATTGGATATCCAGGTATGAGGCCACTGCTGTACCCCTATAGAGGGTTTGTGTATAATTACCTGGATTGCGTGTATATGTCTATTTCTCTTCTGCCATGTTCTCATCATACGCTAAACAATACTTAAATAAGATGAGGTGTAAAAGAGCAAAAGAGAGAGAGAGAAAAGAGGCGGCCTTCACCATTTTCTCACCTTCCCAGCAGCACAAAAACATGGACCAGGTTGGTGACAGAAACCAATCGAAAACAGCAGAGGTCCTTTTGATCTCACCGCTTTTCCCAATTTTGTTTATCTCTTTGGGGTTTTTAAATGACATACATTGAAACAAGGAAGGAGGAAATATTACACTAAATAATGACTGAGAGTGAAATGCAGAGAGAGGAAGTCTAAATATGGAGTGAGGTAATGGATAAAAATGATATTAGAATGAAAGTGGAACATCCAGCGTTTCTGAATTTGAGGTTGAAAATTCTGATCGCTTTGATGACTTTGCTAAGTATCCACGAGGCTCTCGTTTCTGCTAGGTTTTTGCCAGCAAAAGTGGATTGTGGTTGCATATTGGACTAAACCACGGTCTGTTTTATTTGTGGTTTATGAATCAGAATTTCACAGGGGAGATTTTTGCCCCCGTTTTTCTAAACCTAAGTAAGCTGAGAAGCTGGCTTGTGGAAAGCAGTTTCTTGGTCTTCAGGAAATGGAAATTTACAGTGGGACATGCCTCATTGAATTTGCATTTTCTTTGCTGTTATGAAATTACAAATTGCTTTGCGGGAGAAGTCAAAAATCGGGGATCGGAGTGCTAGCCAGGTGCATTGTGAATTCTCCCCTTCCCAGTTGACTTACTGTGGAATTTGAACCTTCAGTCTGGCAGAAGGAAGCTCTCTGAATCGGAGCTAGCCTTGAAGGCTTTCTCTGCAAACAAAAAGCTACACCTCCCTCCAGTGTTTTCCATACGATATAGCAAGTGCAGCCTTTGCGCTGAAAAACCCAGCGAATGCCCAGTGCTAAGTGAAATTGCAAGACAAGTCAGAGCAAGTCCGGTCCTTGAAGTTTAGCCAATATTTTTCAAAGCATCGACAGCAGAACGGAGCAAACATATTTCAAGGGCTGCCCACACCGAGATCTGAGGATTGAGGGATCCAGCAATTCCTTCTCTCAGACTTGTGTGATCCGCTTTTATCCCACACCGTTATTTTTCCCATGTGTCCCATGCTGGGAAAGCATCAAGAGATCAGTGAAACTCAGATTCAGAGAAAAGGGAGAAATTTACCTGGGGGTTGGCCTTGTTTCTGAATGCAATGATGAAGTTTAGGGTGGTTTCGGTTTGGTGGGATGGCAGGTGGTTTAAAAGGGAAACCACCACAGGCAAAGATGATGGAGCAAACGCCTGTGGGACTACTCCAGTTTACAAAACCTTGGATGTTTTTTACATGCTGGACTTGAAGGAAGATCCTGATGATCTTTTTTTCTCTTTCCCCTTGGAGACCTACACATATCTATGATGGTTTTGAAGTGTTGTCCTGTAAAATCAGAAGCACAAGAGATGATTCAAAGGCACCTGATAGGGGGGGAAAGTAGTTGAATCTAAAGTGCCTCTAGAGCAAATGAGGGCCAGAATTGAGATCTGTGACAATCTGATAAGGAGGGAGACTGTGAGATGCATTAATACACCAGGATCGAGAGCTTCCTGTGTCAAGTGGCTATGTACCAGTTGTGGAGGCCAGCTGTGATCATGACTGTGTTGAAGGATTAGAATAAATCCCCTGGTCTTTGTAGGTTGAGGTCCTTTCTGGACTGTGTCATCCCCAAGATGTGATGCTGTTTTTTGATTTGGAAAAGTGGAGTTCAATGATGAAAATTTTCCAATCTGCCAATCTTATTTCTAACTTCTCTTTCATAAAAGTGCCAGCTGTAGTACTAGAAGTTGGATGAGATTTCTAGCAAGATTATTTTAGCTATCAAATCCAGTTGATGAGCCTAAAGCAACATCTCTGTTTTATTGCTCTCCGTGGTCCTGAACCCAGGAGATTCTCACTGTTTAGCAGCAATGGTGACTGGAAATATGCAGTGTGTCTTGTTCTGACTCAACTTCAGTTGAAGTCTCTTATTTAGTTCAGCCATCACCAAGACCAGGACTTCACCCAATCCCTAGTAATTTACTTTAGATCTTCTTTCCATTCATTTACCATCACACGAATGCATAGAGTCAAGATCACGTGAAGTGTTAGTACCGCTTTATAAGACCTTGGTAAGACCACACTGGAGTACTGCATCCAGTTTTGGTTATCATGGTATAAAAAAGATCTTGAGACTATGGGTAGAGTGCAGAGAAGAGCAACAAAGATGATCAGGGGACAGGAGTCTAAAACATGAAGAATGGTTGCAGGAATTGAGTAGGTCTAGTTTAATGAAAAGAAGGACCAGGGATGACATGATATCAGTGTTGCAATATTTGAGGGGCTGCCACAAAGAAGAGGGGACCAATCTATTTTCCAAAGCACCAGAAGGCAGGACAAGAAACAAATAGATGGAAACTGACCAAGGAGAGAACCAACCTAGAACTAAGGAGAACTTTCCTGACAATGAGAGGAATTAATCAGTGGAATGACTTGCCTACAGAAGTTGTGGGTGCTCCAACACTGGGGGTTTTTAAAGAACAGATTGGACAACCATTTGTCTGAAATGGTATAGAGTCTCCTTCTTGAGCAGAAGGTTGGCTTAGAAGACCTCCAAGGTTCCTTCCAACTCTGTTATGAGGTTGTTGCATGGCTTAATCTTTCCTGTGTTTGAAAAATGTTATCATATACCCCTCAGTGATCTTTTCTCAAGACTAAACAATCTCCATTTGCCTTCAGCCTCTCCTCCATTTGTCTGCAATGGTACTATAGGGTCTCCTGCTTGAGCAGGGGGTTGGACGAGAAGACCTCCAAAGACCTCTGCTATTCTGTTAAATCCCATGTGAGAGACTGACTGGGACTCCTCCCAGGCAGAGGAGGAGTTAAGTAGGTATGAGAAGAGGCAACCCAGCCCAGAGATGGAGGTCGTGGAAAGAAAAGAGACTCCAGCTCCGAATTGGCTTGCCATAATTCTGCCTTCCTTTTGCAGTTGTCAAGGGTGTCTCTACTTTTGGCTTGCATTTTAAAGGGTCTTTCAAAAATCCTTGTGGGTTTCATGCTTCTTGAATTTGCCTGCTAGGTGGACCTTGTCAACCAAGTGGAGTGACATTCAATAAGAGCACTGGAAGTGTTGGTCGGGGGACAGAGCAGAAGAAGGTTACGTTCAAGAAGCTATTCCCCAAAGTGAAATAAAGGTCAGAAGGCTGTCAGCAAACTGGCACTTCCAGTATCAAAATAGACCCTCAGCTCATCTGCTTCCATGCCGGGTGAAAGCAAGACCCTCAAGAGAAAGCATGATAATTTATGGAGCAGTTAATCCTACAGAGAATATGGTCACGCCAGTCAACCAATGCAAATTGACGCTGACAAATCCAGAAAGGCTGAGACCAGGAGGTGCAGAAAAGTACACGTTCGTTTCCTTCCTCTTGCGGTACGGTTTCTTTCCTCCGTGTGCTGTGATCATTGTTGTTGCTAACCACTCGGTGGGTTTTGGATTGGCAGGTTGGCAAGGAGGCAAAGGATCTCAGTACCGCTTTGTAAAACCTTAGCAAGACCACACCTGGAATACTGCATCCAGTCTTGGTCACCACACTATAAAAAAAAGATATTGAGACCCTGGAAAGAGTGCAGAGAACAGCAGCTAAGATAATTAGGGGCCTGGAGACTAAAACATATGAAGAACAGTTGAAGGAATTGAGTATGTCTATTTTAATGAAAAGAAGGACTAGTGGGTGACATGTTAGCAGTCTTCCAATATCTCAGGGTCTGCCACAAAGAAGAGGGAGGTCAAGCTATTCTCCAAAGCACCAGAAAGCAAGATAAGAAGTAATGGATGGAAACTAATCAAGGAGAGAAGCAACCAAGAACTAAGCATAAATTTCCTGACAGTGAGAACAATCAATCAGTGCAACAGCTTGCCTCCAGAAGTTGTGGGTGCTCCAACACTGGAGGTTTTAAAGAAGAGATTGGACAACCACCTGTCTGAAATGGTATAGAGTCTCCTGCTTGAGCAGGGGGTTGGACTAGAAGACCTCCAAGGTCCCTTCCAACTTTGTTATTCTGTACTGAGACTCCATTTTGTGGAAAGAGAGACACGGCTAGAATGATTCCATCTCTATGCAAAGTAGTCTCCCTTTGATGAAGGCCTATCTCTGGTCAGTGGTTGACTTGCCATCAGCTGACAGATGAATACCTGTTGCCTGGGTGCAATGGTATGTGGGAATGACCTTGGGAGACTGGAAGAGATTTATATCAAGCCACGAGGAATACCAGCCTATATTTAGGGATTGGGATTTAGCTTAGAAATCTTGTAAGTCGAAGTGGGATGAAGGACCAAGTCAGAAGTTATCTTTAGGAAGAAATGTCAGGTCTAATTGGATACCCATAGCCTTAATCTGGAGACGCAATGCCTCGGTGGTTAAAGATGCTGAGCTTGTCAGCTGGAAAGCTGACAGCCCCTGTTTAAGACCTAAGTGCCATGGGATGGGGTGAGCACCCATTATTTGCCCCAGCACCTGCCCAGCTAGCAGCTCGTAAAGCATGCAAATATGAGTAGATTAATAAGTACCACTTCAGTGGGAAGGTAATAGCATTCATTGTGCCTTGGCATATAGACACGGTGGTCACATGATCGTGAAGATGCCGTTGGACAACGCTGGCTCTCTTGGCTAAGAAACAGAGGTAAGCACCGGGCCCTAGAGTCTGACATGGCTGGACAGGGAAACCTTTATCTTTATTGTCCCAAAAGTGCTTTTTCCAAAGGCCACTGGACTTTGTTTTTCCTTGAAGAGTTTTTGCTTCTCATCCACGAAGCTTCTTTAGTTCTGACTGAATGGTGGCAGAAGAAGCTGAACTGAAGAAGCTTCTTGGATGAGAAGTGAAACATCTTCACGGAAAAGCAATGTCCAAGTTGCCTTTGGAAAAAGCACCTTTGAGACAAACATGACCTGGATGACTGAGAAACTCCATAGGCTTTACCTTTATCCTTAATTCACCATCTCAACCTCTGTTGCATCTGGAAGGTCTGGATATAATTTTCCATCCAATTGACACAAGTGCACATAGGAAGGACCAAGGCTGTTCATCCATCATTTAGGACAAGCCAACATTGGTTCAGGTTTGACCAAAACTTCCTTTCAAAGGTCTCCCCAAGAAGAAGCTCGGTGTTGTTTCTTGCTGCTCCTAAGGACAATTCTTCTACAATTCAAGTCCCTATCCTATCGTTTTGGAGTCCTGGCTCCAGCAGAGTCCCACAAGACGTGGAAGCGATGCTCCGCTGTAAGAAGACACTGCGGTTTTGCTGTGCTCCTGGTAGGATGCAATTTCTTCCCAGAGACGCTGCCAAGGCCTTGCCGGTGACCTGCACCGCGATCGGTCCCACTTAGCCAGTGAAGTGAATCACTGACTCCTTAAACGGGTTCTGCGGCGACAGACTTAATCAAGTCCCCACATCGGAGCCAGGAGGCTGATGCGAAGTGACAGCAGACCCACGCAGTGCTCCAAATGCAGCTGCTTGGGGCAATCACCAGCGCGTTTCTCTCCGTGGCAGAGAGGGAGGGGGCGGCTGGGCCTTCCTCCTCGCAGGAACCGCTATCTACCTAAGTGGAAAGAAGGATCGGAACCCACTCGCCCCTCCTCTTAGACTCACACCCCATGCAAGGAACGATGGAAGGAGCACCATCTGCAGGCCCGCAGAGGCAGAATTCTTGGCCAATGTTTGGGTGACATTTTTGACGTCACCGAAAATCATCCGCATGCCTGGAAAATTATCCAGACCCTCCGGTTTCTCTCGTCCCAGGCTCCTTTGTCTTTTTTAATTTGTTTTTTTTTAGAACCCTCGTTTCAGTCATCCATTAAGCCAGAAGGGAATGGGATTAAGGAGGGTTAGCGAAGATGCTAATGGGGCAACTTTGCAATTAATCCTTCGGGGCCCTGAATAGTAACTTTGACAGTGAAGAATCCAACGGAAGTAGATGAGGGATTTCCCCCCCCCTCTTGTTTGCATGCAGAATCCCATGTAACAGAAGCTTAGCTCTTGCGGGATATTTATTTATTATTTATTTATTACATTTATAAGCTGCCCGTCCGGCCATCAGGCAAATCTAGTCCAGCATTTGGAAAATCTGGAATGAAGGGCTAAGGGAATACAATTGCAGGAAGAGGAATGGAAATGGTGGGGAAGGAAATGCAGGAAGTGATAACCGAATTATCGACTATTCACCAAAAAGATCCACCCTCATATGGTATTGGGGTTAGTACGGTCCACCAGGATTAAGCTCCCTGTCACAACCCCTCTCCTTTTTTTTTTTTTTTGTAAATGGCTCCCATCACTGCTACAGCTCCTGTTGTGTATTGTTGTTCACGGTGAAAGAATTCCTCCTATAATGCTTTTTTTCCCCCAAGCTGGGGGCTGCTTGGGTGGTTGAGCGCGATGGAGATGTTGCAGAAGAAAAGGCTATCAGCAGTATGGCAATTTTGGCCACTGCTGGACAGCTGAGTTCCAACTCCCCAGACAGAGAACGAGACGGAATTTCTGCAACTTTTTTGCCCCGTTTTATGATTTTTCTTGCCACAATTGTCCAGCGAATCACTGCAGTTGTTACGTCAGCAACATGATTAAGTGAATCTGGCTTCGCCGTTGACTTTGCTTGCCAGAAGGTCACAAAAAGGGATCACGTGACCCCCAGGGGACACGGCGACCGTCATAAATATGAACGGATTGCCAATTGTCTGAATTCTGATCAGGTGACCCTGCGGGGTTGCTGCGACGGTCATGTGAAAACCGGTCACGAGACACTTTTTCCAGTGCCGTTGTAACTTCGGTCACTAAATGAATTGTAAGTTGAGGACCACCTGTAGGCTGCTTTCCATAACTGCATCTTTGCCATCTTTACTACCTCTGGCTCTTCTCAACAACTCCCCTCCCCACATTTCCGCTTCCCCCCCCCCGATTTGGTTTGGTGGGACTCGTTCTTCGTAGACCTCCCCAGCTGCTTCTCCAGGTCTTACGGACCAGAGACTTGCCTGGGGCTCTTCAGTAACAAACAAGCCACAGAAAAGATTGCTTGAGACTTTTCCGCCACTTTAACTAGCATCTCTCTCTCTCACACACACACACACACACAACCCTCACACACATCTACCAGACACATCACGAAGGGGAAGATCTTGAAGGCTGCACAGAAGTGAAGGTGATTTGCTGTGAAGGTATCCTTAAAGATGCCCCATTGAGGCAGTGGGGGTCGTTGTTTGCATGGTGAGGACAAGAAAGAGGCTTTCAGGCAGACCTTCCATGCCAAAATTAGACCTGGGCTTGAAGTCAACTTCATCACTGGTAAAAGCCATGGCAGGACTGTTGAAGGTGCTCTCTTCAATGGCTGCCCACTCTCGACATGGCTGCCATGATGGATGTGGTCAGGCCTAAACCCTCCGTTGATCAGAAGGACAAGTGAGGAAATTTCAGCCCTACATCTGTAGCCTCTCCAGAAACTACCCTTGCTTTACTTCTGGGAAGTTTCCCAACGCCGTAAACGATGCCATGAAAAGAGTAGGGATGGGCCCATGAAGGCAAGGCAGAGGCAAGCTTGATTGTCAGAAAACAGGTGTGACTATGCACAGATTTCCAAAAGCATGTTTGATACAGTAGACCTTTCAACTGGGAACTGTAAGCATCCTAGATCAAGCCATGTCCAAAAACGCCAGAGAAGTCCTGGGCGCCTGGCACTCTGACAAATCAGCCATCAACAGGCACACACAGATAAATGACATCTACATACCACTCAAGAGAGACAATCAAAAAGCCCCAAAGGAAACAAAAGGACCAAACACCTCCTAACCAGTAATCAACACCCATTTAAGCAGAGACTAACACCAAGATTAACACTAGACAAACAATCAAATAAACGAACCCCAATCGAGGAACTACCAACACAGATGAACAAGGTGACAGTAAACAACAACCTAATCAAGGAACTACCAAGAACACTTCCACTGATAGGGCAAGTCAGTAGTATATAAAAATAAAAACAAACCCCACTCCCTTCTAGCACTGATGATGTTGCCTAGTTTGGTAATGAAATGTCTGCAAGAAAACCACCAAGTTCAGAGAGCACCAAGGACCCCACAGGAGAAACTTCCTGACAGTTAGAACAATTAACCAGTGGAACAACCTGCCTCCAGAAGCTGTGAACGCCCCAACACTGGAAGTCTTTAAGAAGAGACTGGACAGCCATTTGTCTGAAATGGTATAGGGTTTCCTGCCTGAGCAGGGGGTTGGACTAGATGACTTCCAAGATCCCTTCCAACTACTACTACTTATTATTATTATTATTATTATTATTATTATTATTATTATTATTATTATTATTATTATTATTATTATTATTATTATTATTATTATTATTATTATTATTATTATTATTATTATTATTATTATAGATTTTCCATCTTCCATCCAACCTCAGAACTGAAAGGTCCTACAGGGATTTAGGTAGAAAAAGCCGGGGTTTTCCCCCTTTCCCCTGGTGCCTCATTATATTATTTTTTGAAGCCTTCATCACTGGAAGGTGTCTGCACTACCCAATCCAAAATTTTTAGCCCATATCTGCCAAGGCTGGCTCAAGGTTCTGGGAGTTGTAATCCAGTCCTCAAATGAGGAATGCTTCCTTTGACTTAGGTTGAGATGTGGGAACCACGGGACCTGTTTTCTGCATGCAAAATTTACGCTTGGTTTTTGGCTATATAATATTTGGGTTCAACATCTACCAGAAATGATGGTTACCAATGGTTTTTCTTTATAGCCATTTCACTCCAGTCGTTTCCACTCACTCAAGCATTTATTATGCCCTAAGAAGCTATTGAAGATTCCTGCCTGTAGATCTGTCAGTTGTCTGACTAATGGGAGACCAATATTGGTTAAGTAGTAATCAATTTCCCCTTTCGGCTATCGTTGTAATTTCTTCAAATTTTGATAATCTCGCTTTTCAACTTCGCAACCTGCCTTCGCTGCTTAATGTTGGCTATTCTGACACATTAGGACAGAGTTTCTCAAGCGTGGCAACTTTAAGATGGGTGAACTTCAACACCCAGAATTCCCCAGCCAGCCTAACCAACTGGCTGGCTGGGGAATTCTGGGTGTTGAAGTCCACCCATCTTAAAGTTGCCAAGGTTGAGAAACACTGCATTGGGGAGCCATTCTGTGCAAAGCTTGGACTTCAACACTTGGACAAAAAAAAACAACTTGGTGTTTACAATCACTGACAGCAGAAACTGCCTGTGGCAAGGTTCTAGGGGAAGTCACAAATAACCAATTCTTTGCGTCCTTGCTGCCCACAAGACTGAATGGCTGCAGGGTTCAGAAATGGACCCTCAAGTTTTCAGTGTCTTTCACTTGATTGCTTATCACTTACAGTGACATCTAGTAAGTCCGAAAAACAGCGTGCTGGCTTTGGAAGCAGAATAGGAAAAAAAAAACCAGAGGCCTAAAATACGATGCATTCGTAGCTTGATTCTCATCACCCTAACACAGATAACACAGGCCATATCAACGTGTTCAATGAATAAATGTTTTAAATAATCCGGTTCTGAAGGATCCCATTTTCTGAGGCTGCACGTTAGTTTCAGCCATAATCTAATCAGATGGGCTGGATTTACACATCAGGCTAAAGTATACATAATGTCACAAGACGAAAATATAGCGAAGCTTGGATATTGTCGTTGGTGTGATATGGTAAAGGGTTTTTGTGTGTGAAGATAGACGTGTCGGTAGATCCATGATCTTAGATGTTCAGGGCATCCTTGTGTCAAAGGAGAGAGAATTGATTTGATAGTTTTCACCAGACCAGAGAAGTTATCCATCTTCTTCTCAGCTAGTCTGTTTCAAAAGTTCTTCCATTTTGCTCTTGGAAGAGGGATGACTTTTCCAAATACCAAAAGTTCTTCTCCAACTTGATCCAAAATCCCGTTACACCACACAGAGAAGGTCACTCTGTTGAATTGATGACAAGGCTTTAAAGCACCCATGTTTGGTCTGTCTCTAAAGAGTTCTTGGACTTCCCTCAAATTGTAAAATAGAAGAACTGTGCCTACTTGGAGGGCAGGGCATAGTGCAGGGCAGGGCGTGCTCCCTCCACACAACAGGAAGACATCTAGATCAGAGGTCCCCAACCTTTTGGGCACCAGGGACCGGTTCCGTGGAGAGAGGTTTTCCCACGGACCAGAGGGTGCATGGTTTTGTGTGCTGCCTGCATCCTGCCGATGGGGCTGTGCTTGTTTGTGCAAACCGGTTGCTGGCATGCTGTGGCCCGGTACCGAGGTTGGGGACCTCTAATCTAGATCTTCCCTAATCAGCTCAACACTCCATTGGAGAGCACAACATCTTCTGTCACTATAATTTACTTCAAAGCAGAGGTGTTGAGCCTTGGTAACGTTAAGAGTTGTGGACTTCAACTCCCAACTTCTTAGCTGGCTGAGGAATTCTGGGAGTTGAAGTCCACAGGTCTTAAAGTTGCCAGGGTTGGACACCCCTGCTTTAAAGTAAATTACGTTAAGTCTTTCTAAATCTTGAAGAACACCCTGAAAGTTCAGCTGTGCAAAATGCAACCGTCGGTTTGCTCCCTGGTCAGTCTGTGTGGCACTTCTTCTGAAAGGATCTGAGTTGGCCATCCATTTGCTTCTGAGTGCAATTCAAGGGGCAAGCAATTCCCCTATGTGGCTCAGGGTTTAGGGGATCTACTAGATCTCTTCTCCCAGGAAAATTCAGCCTGAAAAACAGAGAAAGCCAGTTAGAGGTTCCTCTATACACACAAAATGGTAAGATGGGAGGAATCGTAGCTTGTATCCCATGAATAAGAGTCCCCCACCCGTGACCTACAAATGCGACTGTTGCTGGGGGCATTTGAGTGAGTTTGTGTTACGTTTGGTGCAACCAAGTATGTTGTTATGAGTATTAAATTATTTTTCATTTTCTTGTATTGGTCATGCCACAATTGCTCTGAGACAGAATAACTTAACAAAGATAGTCCTTGACTTGCAACCATTTTTAGTGACTATTCAGAGTTATAACAGCAATGAAAAGAACTGACTTACCAGTCCTTGTAGTCCTTACAGCATCCCCATGGTCACGTGATCAAAATTTGGGCAGTTGGCATCTCTCTCTCTCTCTCTCTCTCTCTCTCTCTCTCTCTCTCTCTCTCTCTCTCTCTCCCTCTCTCTCTCTCTCTCCCTCTCTCTCTCTCTCTCTCTCTCTCCCTCTCTCTCTCTCTCACACACACACACACTAAAAGAATATAATAGAGCTGGAAGGGACCTTGGAGGTCTTCTAGTCCAAACCCCTAGAGACTTTACGGCATCCCAGACAAATGCCTATCTTGTCTCTTCTGAAGTTCCACTGATTAATTGTTCTCGCTGTCGGGAAATCTCTTCTTAGTTCTAGGCTGGATCACTCTTTGGTAAATGCCCCATTTTTATTTTTTTTTGGAATGTGCTTCAGATTTGAAATTTGAATACATTTCTTTTTGAATTTCTGCTTGAACTGAAAGCATGCAGACCATTGCTCCCAAGGGAGAAGATACCCAGGCCAAAGAGACAGACCCAAATTTTGCCCTCTTCTTTCTCCCTCTTTCTTATCCTCTCCTGCCCTCCCTTCCCTACAAAACCTGTTTTCCCGTTCCGATAGAAAAAGAAAGGTTGTCAGAATCCAGTTCGTTCATCGGGCCTGACAGCGTTGCCCTTTTTTCTCACAACCTGCAGGTTTAACTGGGAGTGAAGGCTTAACCCACACGGAGCTAATTCCCCACCAAACAGCTGCAGCTGCTTCCTCTCGACTTCAGTTTCCCCGCTGCAGGAAATTGCTTTTCACGGAACAGCTGTTCCATGCCACGTTAAGTCAGTCCAAGCATGCAGACAGAGGCTGCTGTTCTGGATACAGTTGTGCCCGAGGTGGCCGAGCGTGGCTGGGACCACGGGGCCAGTTTGAGCCACATGTCGCACCAGGCAAGGCCCTGCCTAACTTTGCATCTTTTTCTCAATGTGCAAAAGTTTTCTCCCAGCGCACGTTACGCTCCCCAGCATGTTGCACGTGGGGAAAGGATTTGAACCAGTGTTCTGCAAAAGAGATCCGTTTAATTAAAGCAGTGTTTCTCAAGCGTGGCAACTTTAAGATGAGTGGATGTCAGCTCCCAGATTTCCCCAGCCAGCATTCCAGTAAGTGGGCTGCACAAACAAGCAAAGCTCCATCCTCGGGATGCAGGCAGTATTCAAAACCACACCGTCTCTGGTCTGCAGAAAAACCTTTCTCCATGGCACTGGTCCCTGGTACCCAAAAAGGTTGGGGACCTCTGATCCAAAGCATCTGAGGGCAGGACAAGAAGCAATGTGTCATGGTTCTGACAGATGAAACTCTTCAAAAGAACTTCGAGTCATTGTTTACCTAAAGAGTCTTTTATTCGAGTAGCATAATATCAGCACTACATAATCGAAGCCAAAAACTGAATTCCCCTCCCCCAGGCACATAGTATCAAAGCATAATTCCCTCCTCCAATTAACAGTCATAAATCACATTCCCCAATTAGCTTGAAGTGCGGGCTTCCTCTCCAGTTCTCCAGCCTGCCAATTCTTTATCAGCTCTGGGCTCAATAACCTTGATTCTCATGCTAGGTTTAGTGTTGTTATGTCTAGCTAGACTCTCATTCACATCCCCACAGCCTAGAACTAAGGAGAAATTTCCTGATGGTGAGAACAATTAATCAGTGGAACGGCTTGTCTTCCAAAGTTGTGGGTGACATGATGGGGTGACATGATAGTTGTTTTCCAGTACTTGGGGGGCTGTCACAGAGAAGAGGGACTTGATCTATTTGCCAAAGCACCATGGGACGGGACAAGAAGTAACAGATGGAAGATCATTAAATAGAAATCCAGTCTAGAACTAAGGAGAAATTTCCTGACGGTGAGAACAATGAATCAGTGGAACGGCTTGCCTCCAGGAGTTGTGGGTGCTCCATCACTGGAGGTTTTCAAGAAGAGACTGGACAGCCGTTTGTCTGGAATGGTTTAGAGTCTCCTGCTCAAGTAGGGGGTTGGACTAGAAGACCTTTAAAGTCCCTTGTTATTCTGCACTCTAATTGGGGTCCATCAAGTTTGCTGGATTTATTCCAATTCTCTTAGACTTCAAACAGGCAGACTAAGAGACAGAGCTGAGAACTCATACATGGTATTTTTGTGATGTAACAACAAGCTCTGCCTTGCAGTTTTGGCTTCAACTACTTTTAGTTAATCATATGAACACGTTGGAGTCACAATATTTAATTGGGGCAATGGAATTCAAGTTTTATGGCAGGCAATAATGTTAAGCAACATAGGTAGATTTTAATTCACATCACTGCCTACTAAAAGCAGTTTTTTTCCCCCTAAATCTATTTTTGGCTAAGTCTGTCATCCAACAACAGATTTATTTAGCTCAGTTCTTCTTCCTTTCCTTTGACTGGAGATGGATCTCTGGGGTTTTGATCAGAGGACATTGCTTTAGAATAAAACAAAACATTTGACTCTGCTGGATCCATGATTTCTAAATCAGAAATACTTATCTGTAGATCCGATGATGAATGTAGACCCCTGGGAAAACCCCAGACCCCTTTCAAATTCTTTATTTTAAAAACAAAAGAAGAGCAGAATTAGGGGGGGAAAAGCTGTGGAATTATCATGATCACCACCATTCAATTCAAATTAAATCAACCGTAAATGTATTTTCTAATCCAGCCGTCTTTTGAAAGAAAATTGTCCTTTATCCAAAGTTTAAAGAGACTCATTTGCTCCCCCAAATCTGGTTTAAATTAAAGCTGGATTGTTTAATAAATCTTCTACTACTAAGTCATGATCCTTCTTCCTCTTCAACAAACTGTTCCCATGATGCTCTTAAGTTTTGATTTTCTACATCCTCTCGTTGGGTTTTGATGAGTTACTGAGAGAATGTGTTTGCTTTTTTAATTTGAACAAGCAGCTTACTTCGATAGTTATTTAAATGGGAAACTTATACTTTGATATCTCAATCACCTTCACTGTTATGTCCATCCCATCAACCATGTGATTTTAGGTTAGTTTGGGATGATAATTAGGGTACTTCCAGATCTATCATGCCTAACAAGTCCAATCAAAAGATATGGGCATCTACGCCATTTTTTCCTCTCTCTCTTAACTCCCCCCCTCCCCCGCCTCTAAAGAAACAAAGGCAGCAGAGGGGATGGAAAAGGTATGAAATAAATATTGTTTGGATCTTTGTAGCGTTCAGTGAATATGGTAGGACAGTTGTGCAATAAAATTTTTATCTGGTAGCATCCCTGGATGTGGTGGGTTCCTAGCGTCAAATAATTCTATATCTGCCCTCAGTTCTTTTCGTAGGACAAAACCAATGTCTTAAGAACCTCAAAGGTTATTATGGTGTATTGATGGTATAACACAGGTGGTACAACACAGGCCATTGGGAGTCATCAGTGGTTGTGTTAGTGAGTTGAAGTCCGAACACATCAAAAAGACATAAGCAGGGAAGGTGGGTTGTGTAGGTCATGACCATCATCCAGTTCTATCAGAAGATGAGCTGAGTATCTTCTGCTCTAAGTCCTCCTCTTTGGAGATGAAGCTGCTGAGATCCCAAGATGGCTTCCTCCAATAGTTGAGAAGATTAATTGTATCTGCTTGGTGCACCCAACTTGGCTTTTTATCTTCAGTTCCAGAGGAACTCAGCAATCAATAATATGAAGAGTGAGGGAAGCAGAAACTGAGAATGTAGGACAAACTGATCTAGTTACTTTAGCCTAATATAGGTAGTCCTCAACTTACAACTGTTTGTTTAATGACCATTCAAACAACAGCACTGAAAAAACTGACACTTATGACTATCACAGCATCCCCATGGTCATGTGGTCAAAATTCAGGCTCTTGGCAACTGGCATGTATTTGTGACAGTTGCAGCATCCTGGGGTCATGTGTTCACCATTCACAACCTTCCAGGTCAGCTTCCAAAAAGCAAAGCCAATGGGGGAAGCCAGATTCACTTAAGGACTGTCTGATTTACTTAACAACTGGAGTGATTCAGTTAGCAACTATAGCAAAAAGGTCCATAAATTCAGACACAACTCAGTGAACAACTATCTTGCTTGCCAATGGAAATTCTGATCTCAAATGTGATCATAAGTTGAGGATTACCTGTATATTTTTTTTGTTCAGAAAGACCCAGGAAACTATCCAAACTGTGGGGAAGAAGATCTATGAAGGCAGATTCAAAGATGGTCAGTTGAGAAACTTTACTACCGTTGCCTTTCTATTGGCCATCCTGGCTAGGACCTCTTGAAGTTGTAGCCTTTGCTCTTCTGTATGGTACGAGGCTGTGAAAGCTAACTTGTTCCATAGGTTTGAGGCTATAGGATGGATTGCTTACAATATGTAATGGGTAGACCATCATAGGACACTTTGATGGACACTGAAGGCACTCCGAAGGGAATGACCAACTAACCATGATCCAACCTGCCCAAAATCTATCTTGCTTCCATTTGACTGTCTCGGCCTCTTCTTCCCGAGCTGCATAACGGTTTCTTTGGGAATGTGCAGCTAGCTGACACATTTGCTACAGATGGATGGTGTGCGCGGAGACAGCTGTCAGTCCCCATTTGCAGCGTCCGATGTGACAGCAGGAGAGATGAGTTCTGAAAGGCCATTTCATGGAGCACATGCACTCTGACATTCTGTGAGATGAGCCCTACAGACACCTCTCGGTAGACCCGGGGAGAAAATGGCAAGCTCGCCGTTTTGCCTTTCCCTCCCCCTCCCCCTCCCCTCCTCCAAGCAGCCTCCAGGCTCGAAGAAAGCATGAGCACCTTGGTGTGTTTTGTTTGCGTACATCTCTATGGGAGGCGGAGGGAGGCATGGTTCTTCATGCCATCACCGAGGTATGAAATCGCGGGTGGTGGAATTGTGATATGGAAATGGAGCCATTGACAGGTGAGGAGAATAAATTATGGGCCTGAAGTGGCCTTTTCTCTTTGGAAAGGCAGCATTCAGGTCTCAGGAGACTTCTTCACCTCATGTTCTCCATGCTAAGTCATGTACATTATTTCCATCTGCATCAGGAACATCAAGCAATTAAAAGGATCTCTCATTCCATAGTTGTTCCTAAATCGGTCTGTGTCACACTAATATCCATCCATTAAGCAATGCTGTGTAGGAGCTTCATGTTGTTTCTCCAGGATCATGTCTAGATTCCAAGCTTCTGGACATTCGTTAGCATCTTATGAAACCTGTAGTTCATCACATCTAGAATAAGGTCCTTCTTTGGACCTCTCTAGAGGTCCTTATTGTCTTCATGGCTGTGTATCTAAAAGGCCATCTCTCCAGAAGGGTGTTCAGGTGAAAGAGAATGATTGTAGAGAAGGTGGTTATCCCACACGTTCCATTTGTGGCCTTCTAGAAGGTACCTGGATGGATATGAGTGGCTCGACTAGATACTCTGCTTGTTTTCCAGCTTGTTTCCAGATGAGGTCTTTATTGTGCAGTAGATCTGCTGTATTTATGGAACTTGATAGGTCATTCAAGCATTGCAGTCTTTCAGTAGAAGACCTCCCATGCCACCCAAGGCAGTAACTGAGCCATGTCTCTTGAGGGATAGCACGAGGAAGTTTTCATCTGGAAGCACACTCAGATTCTTGAAGGTGTCCAAGAACTGGGACTTCAGCTTCTCACTGAACTTCCACCAATCTACAAATAATGGGGGGGAAATGGCCTTCTGTAATTCAAAAAACTTTTGTTTTCTGGATACCAACTTTGTGCAACTTTCCAAAAGGTGATGGAAAAGATAGAAAGAAAACTGGCACAGTCCATGACTCATAAATGGATTTCACGATGCAATATTCTATAGAATGGAGTCCTTCGGTTCAGGACACCAGGCCTGCTTCTCGTTAGTCCATTCCATGTCACTTCACATCAGAAGTTCTGTTTTCCCCTGCAGCTGACAACTATTATTCCAGCGCCACTAAGCATATGTGTTTCTCACCGTGCAACTCGGAGACTTGTCTTTCATTCTAGTGGTTGTTTTTTTTTGTTTCCAATATTCTGCCATCCTCAGAGTTCCCCAAGCTTGCTGAGTCTTCTGCTTTGCTTAGGTATATTTCTATTTTAATTATGAAAGTGATAACACTCACAGCCATGAAGGTCGATGGTCTTCAAGGAAGCTTTGAGAAATTCAGCTACTTTTATTAAAATGTTGGACTTGCAACAAATTCCATCTCCTCCTTCACCTGGCCCTTCAGATTGGCTTAGAGATTGGATTTATGAAGTAATTTCACTGAGGAACAGGCGACATGTAGAAAGGTATCTATTGGAGAAATTTTCCCGATTTGTTCAGAAAGCTTTTTGGTGGTTTTTGAAATTCTGCAGATGTTCCAAGCTGTAAAGAATCTTCAAAATTATTTGCAGCACTCAGACACTGTGTTGTATTTTAAGTTTGAAAGTGGCCCTTTGTGTGGAAAAGCCATCTGAGAGAATGCAGGTAGTCCTCTACTTAAGAGCATAATTGAGCTCAGAAATATGGTCATAAGTCATGATGATTATTAAACAAGTCGCCACATAATCGTACCTGATTTTATGACCTGTTTGAGGAACTTGTTAATCAAACCCATTTTCCCCAATGGATGGGGTTTTTTGTTTTTTTTTGCTGGAAACCAGGAGAAAATACTGGAAATTGGCAGAAAAACGCAAAAAATTGCAGTTATGTGGACGTGGCAAACAGCCATAAAAATGAGCTGATTGCCAAGTGCCCAAATGTGTGTGTGTGTGTGAGAGAGAGAGGGGGGGGAGAGGGAGAGGGAGATGAGAGAGAGAGAGAGAAAGAGATATGAGAGAGAGAGGGAGGGAGAGAGAGAGAGAGAAAGAGAGATGCCCATATCTCATAATCATAAAAATACACCATTTTTCTCTAATCATAACAGATCTAATCACCAAATCCAAAAACCAAACATTCATTTTTAATCTTTCTCAAGCGTGAAGTGGTATCCATATAGAGCTGTCCGCCATTTTTAATAATAGGCAGCCCGTTCATATCCAGGGGTTATCCTGAAATCAGACATTCTTAATCCAGGGACTGCCTATATTTTACTTATTTGAAGTTTTCTGCCAATGTTGTTATGCTATTTTGTTCCAGACAGAACTTGGAAGTTGAAAAAAATCTGATAGAAAAGAATATTTATAGCTCAGGGTTGACCTGTGGGATCTTTGGTGCTCTCTGAGCTTGGTGGCTTTCTTGCAGACATTTCATTATCAAACTAGGTAACATCATCAGAGCACTTTAAAAACATCTACCCAATTTTAGGGCAGCAGGACCTATCCCTTTACAGCTTGTTCTGAGGTGCTGTTGCTTTCCTCACAGCTGCTGGCAGACAGAGAAAACTGTCCATGCTTCTACCATAGAGTTGTCTTCACCATCGCTATTCCACACAGCCGTTCTTGACATGAAGGAGGTTCTCATTCCAAGAGGGAAGCATTGGAAAAATGCCACTTACGCTTTCCAGATCAATAGCGGTGGTGACCCTTCCCCCTATTGAAGGCAGGGTCTGCCAAGTTGAGAGCCAGGAGTGAACACTTAGATCTGTCTGATGCCTTCTAGACATAGGGGGCTTCACTTTCCGTTGTCCCCATTTGGCCCAGCTACTGCTGGTTTAGATGATCTCTGTAGAATAAAGGTTGGAAGACTTCAAATATTGTTCAAGAGTGGGAATTGGAACATTCTGTGATACGCTGTTGATGCCTGACAGAAAGTGAATAGAAACAGAAGACCACAATTTTCTTTAATACTTGCTGAGAAGTATTAAAGCTCCACCTCAGGGCCTTTGCTGTGTTACAGATGGTCATTCATTTTGAGTTCTTCAGAAATCTTTGAAAAATAGACAGAGCTTCCAGATATTTCAACAAATTAGGGGATGGTTGCTAAGAGAGAAAGAGACAGAGATAAGAAGGAGAGGTATACAGGAGATGTTCCTATCGAGCTCAGACATTAGACGGCATTAGACTGAAATGTTTTCCCTCCTTTTTTAATTTTATTTTTATCAGTTTTTTTTATATTACATTATTCCCATCTTACGATTGCAATGCTGGGCAATGAATACAGAGTTTAAAAAAGAAATGAAAACAAGAATGAATAATCAAATAATTGTGCTTGAGGACAAACACAATCTGAGACATAAGAAAAGATCATATGGATGAGCTCACCTAATCTCCAGCGGCTTCATGTAGATGTTGAACAGAGGTTGGGAGTCCACCAAACCCTGAAGAATTCCAAGTAAGAAATATTTTGACAGACCTCTCCCTCTCCCCCTCCCTCCCTCCCCCTCTCTCTCTCGTCAATGTTAGCTAAAACTAGCCCTTCAAGAAGGAGCAAAACTACAAGATGGTCCCAGATTCCCGACTTTTGAGTCAACCCAGAAGCCTACCATAATTGTTGATACCCAACACTGCTGAGAGTCTAACAGTGTACCTTGTGTGGGTAAGGATTGCACAACTATTTATATTTCTGCCCCTACCATATCCACAGGTAGCTAATCAGAGACCCCGTTTAGGCTGATCCAGTCCTTACATGGAAGAGCAGAGTCCTAAGTCTACCTTTAGGACCCGTGCAAGGAATAGCAAAAGTATCGGGCAGGTAAAATTGCTCAGATCTGCTCAAAGTTGGAAGAAGGCCATCTAGTGCAGAAAGCACATGAAACCTGACACCAGATAAAATCCTAGCTTTTATTTTGGGCTAAACTGATATTTTCTAGCCTCACTTTGGCTAGATGGTATCAGACTTAATTTCCTAATACTCCTTAACTGGTACTTACTAGGGAGACGCAGTTTGGAGCGGTGGTTAAAGGCATTGTGCCAGAACCCAGGAGCCTGTGAGTTTTAGTCTTGCTGTAGGCATGAAGCCTACTGGATGATTTGGGGCCAACCCCTCTCTCTCAACCATAGCAAGAAGAAGACAAACTATTCCTCCAACAATGCTTAGAAAAAGACCAGGACCTATCCATGTAGACCACCAGGAGTCAAAGTTGACAAAAGTCATTATGGGAGTCTAATCTGATAAAGAGGAATAAGTATTCAACAGTGGTGGGTTTGGGAAAAGAAGAGCAAATACATCAGTGAGGACCAAGATGGGTTAACACCAGGAACTTGCTAAGCCTCAACATCTCAGTCAAGAACAGCACAACACAGCCCCTCCCAATGTGATGGGACAGTGACCCTCATTCCTTAATCCCACCAGGGTCTTTAGTGAAGGTTGAAGGAGTCACAGTCTATCAACATCTGGACTGTTGAATATAGCAGCTAAGAGGCAGAGCCTACAGCTCACAAATCCTGCTTGCAGGTTTTAAGAGATTGAGTTGTAGCTATGGAACTATATGGAGAAACTGTTGGAAGGAGCTGTCACGGAGAAGAGGGGATTGATTTATACTCCAAAGCACCAGGGGGCAGGACAAGAAGTAATGGATGGAAACTTGTTAAAGAGAGATCCAACGTAGAAATAAGGAGAGATTTTCTGACACTGAGAACAATTAATCAATGAATCAGCTTGCCTCCTGAAGTTGTGGGTGTTCCATCACTGGAGGTTTTCAAAAATAGACTGGACAGACATTTGATTGCGATATTATAAGCTCTCCTGCCTTGAGCAGGGGTTGGACTAGAAGACCTTCAAGGTCCTTTCCAACCCTATGATTCTATGTTCTAATATTTGTAGCTCAGGGTTGAAATGTGGAGTCCTTGGTGCTCTCTGAGCTTGGCTGTTTTCTTGCAGATGTTTTATTACCCAACTAGGTAACATCATCAGCGCTAGTTTGTTTTCTATGGGTGCAGTAAAATTGTAAGGGCAACTTATTTAGACTGCAGGGGTACCTGTGTGTCTAAGGGGGAGAATTGTATCCTCAAAGGTGGATATTTTTCTTGAGAAAAATAAGTCAGGGTCTGTCACCAAATACTATTTAGAATTTCTTTATATGCCACGTCCATTCTGAAAAACTGGGAGCTGAGAACATCCTTTTCTCCTTTTAACGTTATTTTCGGCTTTGTGTTTGGTTGTAAAGAGCAAAGACTCCTGTTCATCACCCCTTTATTTTATTTATTTATTCATCACATTTAGAAAGGGCCCGTCTCCCACACAGAGGGACTCTGGGCTATGTAAAATTTAAAAAAATTTAAAAACCTAAAAATTGAATATCAACTTTAAGATAGAGGCAAGGTTAGGTAAAATTCGGCCCTAAAAGTTAGAATAGTCATCACACACAAAATAAAGGGAGACGAGAGAAATTAGTGATCTGATCCTAACCCACCCACCCCTCTAATACAATACAATCCCCAAAGAAGAAGGAAAAAAGAAAATAACTGCCCAATATTACAGTGGATTCTCAGCCCATTTCTCTCCCTCCTTTTAAAATCATATTCTTCGCACTAGAAGATGGAGTATTCAGTCAGAAGATTTTTTTTTAAAATTAAATAATCATGTTGCCTTTGCCTCAAACATGGTTTCGGGCAAGACAGCAAATATAGTTGGGGAAATAATAATAATAATAATAATTATTACTATTATTATTGATCTTCGCACAGTCAGCCAGATGTTCAGACTGGATTTGGCATTTTTGTCTACCTATTGAGTCCTTACCAAGGACCTGGGATTATTGTTATTGTTGTTGTTGTTGTTATTATTATTATTATTATTATTATTATTGTTTGCTAGGAAGGAAAGGGATGCAGAAACATGGTCTGGATATGAAGCGTGTTTGTGTATGGGGAAATATAAAAAAATTTGCAGCACATTCAAACCCCAGCCCAGCTCTCCACGACCAAAGCAGGTGCATCAAGCTTTCTTTACATCTTCCCGGCCTTGAATAAAAACTTGAAACGCGTTGCCAGCAGTCACAGATGCAAAGAGAAACAACACAAAAACTTTAGGCCAGTCAGGGATGCCTGGAAATTCTCTTTACTTCTTCCTAAAGTAAAGATCCCCTTCTCTTTCTCTGGGCACCGGCTTGCATCTCCCTCCCTCCCTCCCTCCTCCTCCTCCTTCTTCCCCATTCCTTCGCTTCCTCTCCTTCCCTCTCCCTTCCCTCCTCCTTTATCCCTCTTGCCAGATCCTTAGCTGGGAGTAGCGCAGCATGTGACCAACACCTTCCTTAAAGGGGCTGGAGCAACCCAGGCCATGCCACAACGATGCCTCAAAGCCACACACGTGCAGACAGTATATACCTCCCGCATCAACTCGGAGGCTTCTCAGTTGCACAGACAGCACCAGGCAGCGCGGCGGGAGGGCAGAGGTCCTGCGTCAGAGGTAAGAAGACTTTGCTTTCTCCTTACTGCTGGGATCCTTAAGGGTTGCAAGGAAGCCAACTTTGGGGAAGGATGTTTGCAGGTGTGCAAAGCCTCAAATTCTGCCTGGCTGGTTGGGCACAGAGGCAACTGGGAAAAAAACAAAACAAAACTCTGTTTGGAAAAACATGAAGTGAGTTTAGGGACTGTCTTTGCAAAATTGCAACACCCTGATAGGGGTTTTCTGATAGCGCATGAGTTTTGCCAGGGTTTACGCATCCTGATTTGCTTAAACCAGGATTGGGGCTTAACAACGGGGAACCCAGCCATCCTGTTGCAAAAGAGGCTGGAAACTCAAGCAAATCTGATTGTTCAGCTCCTTGCTCTCTGCAACCTCCTGTCAATTCTTTCACTCTGTGTGTGTGTGTGTGTGCGCGCGTGCATGTGTGTTTGTTGTGCTTCTTCTTTCATCACCATTCTTTCACAAATACAATAGTAAATTCTTTCCTGGGAGTTCCAGCTTACAAGCACTTCACACACCCCCACCCCACCCCCGAGTAAGTTTATAAAAGGTTTTGCCTAAAGACTTTTTGACTTGAAATTCACCTTTCTGAAAGTTTCCTGGCTAGATTTATTGATCTGGGGAAGAGTCAAATGTCACTGAGGTTTTTCTCCCCTACGTTTCCAGCTCTGATTTTTAGCTCTGATCCCCCCCCTTCAAATGGAAAAACTGACCCTGGATAGAATAGAGGCATCAGTGGGGCTCTTTCCTCTCATTTAAATACTATTGGTACCATTTCAGACTTTAAGAACAAGATTTCAGAGGAGGTATTAACTTAGGGAAGTCGGTATCCCTGGGAGAGCCATCAGCTGTTTACTTTCTCCTGTTTGTGGTGATCAAGGAACTTCCTAAGATGAGAGTCTGTTTTTCTTAGATCTTACAGAGACGTTTCTGCTGTATTTCCTAAGAAACTTCAGACAATTTATGCTGCAGAAGAAATAAGGCACAGAATAGGTGTACATAAATGGAGGACACAAAGTGTTAAATGACTTATAAGTTTGGAGGTCAGGAGCAACAGTGGTAGTTGTTAGTGAATGTACGATATAGCTAGCAAACCCAAAGGAAATGAGAATCTCCATGGACAACCCAAATGAAACTCCATGTTCAAGAGCAGTAGGCTGTCAAATGCCTTTATATCCAGTTTGTGAGAGGTTCCCAAAAGCCTTGGATGTCTACTATTAAAAAATATTGTCCAAAATGGGCAGTTGTTTCATTGCTCAACCCAGCAAGGCAATTCTTGACTGATTCTGTGCCATCAAGTCGTTTTCTACTCTTATTGACCACAAAAGTATCTGTTCCCAAATCTTCCAAGGGTGCCCCCATCACCACTGTAACTGTGTCTTTCGACCTTGATTCTGGTTGTCCTTTTCTTCTATTTCTTTCCATCTTTTCCAGCATCAGAGCCTTCTCCAGAGGCTTCCTAAGGTGTCCAAAGTCGAATAATCTGAGCGTTGTCGTTTGTGCCCTGAATGAGAACTTTAGGTTGAAGGGCAATTCTTACTGAATTCTTTTAATTCAGTTCAATTTTTCTTTTTTGTTTATACATTCTCCTGCATTGACTAGAATGGCTTTTCCTTCACTTTTCTCTCACAACTACAAAGTATAATTGCAGAAGAGATAACGCTGGAAATTGTGCATCACTTGATAGGGTCAGCCTAAAATCTCTCCGTGTAGTAAGGTGGTATTAGGAAGCAAGACCCTGGCAGAGGGACACTGTAATAAAAATTGTCCAGTTATGGTAGCCACGGTTTGGGAACCATCGGGCAGAAAGTACACTGAGCATTATTTGGCAATTACATCAATGAAAGCATATGTGGTATAAATGAGGGGTACCTCTTTTTTAATTCTCTTCTGTTAGACAAGTTGTTGTCGTTGTGCCTTTGAATCAGTTTTGTCTCCTGGCGACTGCCTGGAGTTCCGTTTTCTTGGCCAGATTCTTTGGGATTTGTTTGCCATTGTCTCCTTACTAGGGCTGAGAGAGAGTGACTGGCCCAAGGTCACCCAGCTGGCTTTGTGCCTGTGATGGGACTAGAACACAGAGTCCTAACTTTTTAGAACTGATGCCTTAACCTTTACTCCAAACTGCTTTTTTTTGTTAGCCAATAAGCAAGGTGATTTCGATCCTGCCAAGCCAGAACCCCTGAAGCTTCCTTTTTTTTTTGCTGTTTAAAGTGCTAACCAAGTTTGCAGGACAATATCTGAAAAGAAATCTTCTAAAATCTTAGAAGAAATCTAGGAAATATTAGATTAATCTCTTAATCTAGGAAATGAAAGATGGTCATTAATCTCTGACCATCCAGATTACATAAATAATAAACAAAAATTAAATAAATGGGGGGAGAAAGGAGTATTGTTTATATTCTTTGCCGCGTTATTTACGGGGAAAACTAATAATAAAGGTGGGATTAAAAAAATATAAAAAGAATTCAAAGGGCAGATCTGCTTAGGGAGAGAGAGATGAAACGGAGATCGTTACTTAGAATGATGTTCAAACGGAAAGTGAACTGCCAAGGCAGGTGAAAAATTAAATGTCTGTGTGTGAATGCAGGGATATCTCTTGTCAAAGACTGTTATGCTGCTGTTTTAGAAAAATTCTGGTCTGTGATCATTATAAAAGATCAATTGATTGAGAAAAACAGTGCTGGGTGTTCCTTGCCTTTCACTGGTCATAATATAGACTCAAGTGAAAAGTCTGCTTTGAAGGAAGAATTTTCATTTTCTTCTGAGTTTTGATCCCACCACACTTAAGCCTTTCTTCCAGATCCCTTTGAGAGGGTTTGACATCTTCCCAAGAATAGAAAGATTAAAACATTTTTTGCCTATCCAGATCCAAGCAATCGAGCTGATTTGGAATTTGATATAATATAAACACGTCCAAGTGGTATGGAGACAATAAGAAGTGCTGAATTTGGAGAAGAAATCAGGAATATTTCTTAGTACACATGTCTTTTGGTGAAATCAGCAACAATTTCTTCTTTGCTACAGAAAAAAGGGCAGGAATCCAAATAATTTATATATTTATAATTACGTGCTGGTTACAATTTTATCTTAATTATTGTGCTGTTATAGTTTGCACATTTTAAACATTTTGTATTTTTTTAAAAAATCATTTGTGCATTACACAGCGAATTCTGATTAATAAAAGTTTTAGGTGTTTACTAAATATATCAAATAGAGCTAAGAAGGCTTAAATCTTGCCAAAGTGGCCATTTTTTTTACCACGTTGTAGCAAAACCACACTACTTTCTAAAACAGGTATTGTATAATTATTATTTTTTTAAAAAACAAAATCAAAATTGTATCCACTCTATATTTGTCCACTTTGAAAAATTTATTGCTCTTCTTATTGGGCTTAACATTGCACTTGGTTCACAATGGATATAAAGTATGTTTAAAAGTTTTTTTTTTTTTAAATGTTCTGCCATTTTGGGAAGTAGCTGAGGTAGCTAAGGAATTCATTCAAGAACAAAAAGAAACACTGTAATACAAAGTGGTTTATTTTTCATTTTAAGCAGAAAATCTAATGAACAATTCCGAACAATTTTTTAATTGAGCTTTTTCACCCAAAAGAAAATAGTCCTGATTTTTTTTAAAAAAATCCCTGGCAGCACTTAAATGACATATATATATATATGAAGAATATTGGGAGCCACTTCTTGTATCTTTTTTTCTTTTCTATGTTTGTTGGTTTTTTGGCCTTTTTGCTTTCTCTTTTACTTCTTTCTTTTCCTTCCTTTCTGCCTTATTTTATAGTAATTTTTATTACTTTTTATCTTCTTTTTTAAATGTTTTAATATGTGTGTATACACACACACACACACACACACACACATATAAACACAACATACATACACCTTGTTGGTATTGTGCTAGGATTCTGTTTTTAAACTCAGCAGTTTACTTTAATATAACAAGCTTCTGAGATGAAGATAAGTTATATCTATCGTCACTCCTCTATGGAACATCTTTGTCAATAGCAACATAAAATCTTGTTCTTTTCCCAGTATTCTGGTTATAGAATATACACTTTTTATGAAGTCCAGAAAAGACCATCACAATGGCAGTGGATGGATGGGCTGATGTTATTCCAGTAAATTACAGATTCTAGAAAAGCACCATTTTGTATGAGTCGTTTGCAGCTAAAATGCCCAACAATTATTTGTGCTGATTGCAGACTGTAAGTGGGTAAACAGCTACTGAAATATGCATAGTCCATTAAAGTGGATGATAGAATAAATCTCTTCATTTTTAAGGCGTTCGGAGACTTTTGAGTGAGATTTGTTCTCCAAATACAGCCGTCCTTTTCTCTAGTTAAATATTTAGCCTCTGATGTTTATTAGCAGCATCCAAAGAGCAGAAAGAAGAATCTTAGCAGGTTGGGGCAGGTGCTGGGGGGGGGGGCTCTTAAGTCTTGCAGAAGTCCAAAACTGGGGGGGGGAAGAAAAAGTATTTCAGATGGAAACATAAAATTCTGATAGTTAAGAGCAATTTGAAATGGGAACCAGTTATTCCAAGAAGGGGTGGGTGGGAAGGGTCCCCAATTTCACTAGCTGCATTTGGTTTCATGCATTCCAGAACATTGCAAATGAAATAAAAATTGATGATGGCATTTTTGAAGATGACATGAGACCTTGGGGTCATAGTTGCCCCAAGATTTAATATGTAGGGGATTTCCCCCCCCCCCTTGCTTTTGGTAAATTACAATGCCATTTAGCTTCCCTTTTTATTCCATGCTCTTTGGGGACTTTTATCCACACTCTGCTTTTCCACAGCTCTGCTGCTTTCAGAGGGGTCCTGTGTAAACTGGAGAGAGTGGCAAAAAGTGGGCAACAGTGCAGGCCCCTTTATGGAGCATGTTCCTTTCATTAAACCCTCACATATTTGCAGTCTGCAATCAGCACAAAACTCCCCTGCATTTTGTCTGCAAATGACCCAACGCCCAATTTTTTTTTTCTGCAACCTGTAATTTACTGGAATAGCATCCATCCACTGCCAATGTGACAACCTGGGAGGAGAATTGACTTTGTGAGAGTTTTTCAAAGTGTCATTTAGGTTGCTATTTTGTGCTCTACAGCTGCTGAAGCACATTATCCCATCTACGAATTTGGGGGAGGGGGGAGAGGCAAACAGACACATTCTATGGTGCATTGAGAACCAATTAGGTTTTATAGAGAGCCAGTTTGGTCTAGTGGTTAAGCACCAGGCTAGAAAGTGGGAGGCAGCGAGTTCAAGTCCTGCCTTAGACATGAAAGCCAGCTGGGTGACTTTGGATCAATCCTTCTCTCTCAGCCCAACTCACATCACAGGGTTGTTGTTATGGGGAAAATAGGAGAAGGAAGCTGTGTTGGATATGTTATTTATTTAAAAAAATAATAAAGGTGGTGGGATATGAATAATTAAATATTCAAAGCATCAGCAATTTTTTTTTGAGTTCCCAGCTAGCAGCTAGCATCCCAGCAGGGTCCTTTTAAAAAAATACCACCAAAGAATAAATATCCAACTATTTATTTTTTAAAAAGCATCAAGCATGGACAAATCTGACTTGAGAATGGTGAATCTTGCAGAAAAACAGCATGGTTACCCAAGCTGGCCTGGGATTACAAGTTAAAAAACTCACGAGGGCTGGGTGCTTTGATTGATTGATTGATTGATTGATAGATAGATAGATAGATAGATAGATAGATAGATAGATAGATAGATAGATAGATAGATAGATAGATAGATAGATAGATAAGGTAGGTCCATCCAGTCACCCTGACTCTACCCCAGATTAAGGGATTACAGGGTCGTAAAAAGGGATTTTTTAATAGAGTAGATCAGGGGTGTCAAACTCGCAACGTCATGTGACATGTCGCGATGTATTGCGACTTTTTCCCCGTTGCCGGCAATGGGGTGGGCGTGGTTTTGGCATGATGCATCCGGCCCACGGGCCGGCAGTTTGACACCCCTGGAGTAGGTAGGTAGGTAGGTAGGTAGGTAGGTAGGTAGGTAGGTAGGTAGATAGATAGATAGATAGATAGATAGATAGATAGATAGATAGATAGATAGATAGATAGATAGATAGATAGATAAGATAAGATAAGATAAGATAGATAAGATAAGATAAGATAAGATAAGATAAGATAAGATAAGATAAGATAAGATAAGATAAGACAGACAGATAGATTAGATAGGTCCATCCAGTCGCCCTCACTCTACCCCAAATTAAGGGATTATAGGGTCATAAAAAGGGAGTTTTTAAGAGATTAGATAGATAAATGAGAGAGAGAGAGATTAGCTAGATACTGTATATAGAGGTAGAGAGAGATTTAGAGATATAGATGATATATGGTTATATAAAAATCTGAAGGTCCCCAGCCTTCAAAGCTCAAGGTTGCAGATTCTTTGAAAAGTGTGGTTCTCAATCACCCTACATGGCTTTGGAGGAATGAATCAGAGAAAGCTGGCTGAGGAACCTGCAAGGTCCATATTTTTAGAGAACTTCTCTTTCCTATTGCCATTTGGTTAGGCTGGGCCAAATCACACAAAGTCACCTTATGGGGATGGTATAAAAACTTAAATAAGTAAGTGGGTGCAAAACCCGTTTGTCTCTCTTTGTCTGGTCACCGTGCCAGCTTCCCACCACCGCTCTTTCAGTGGACTTCAGGGATTGAAGTCAAGGGGATGCGGGCACTTCCAGAACCGACCCACTCCAGCCCACTTCCAAGCCAACTTTAAAACAGGCTTGATATCAGGGTGTAGAAGCCGGCACAGCTGTGTGTGCTTTTGGAGGTTTTTTTGATCGATAGCTTGTTCCGAGCATCTTTCCCTTCTCCGGATCCTCCCATACATTTTTCATGGCTCACCCCTCCCAGGCAAAGGCTGTCTTGTCTCAGAATTTTTTATTTTTTATTTTATTTTATTTTTTAAAAAAGGCACGGCCCGCCAAAGCTTGCTTTGTTTCCCGGAGGCCCCCGAGGTTGTTTTAGTTAAAGGGGCCAATCTATAAATTCCAAGCTGGGAATTCCTTTGCTATACGAACAAAGAAGCCACATCACTCTAGCTCAGAGTGTGCTGTGTGGGTGGGTGTTTGTGTGCATTTTTAAAAGCTTCCCCCAATCGGCTTAGAGCTTCAGACCATATTAATATAATATCACCTGTGTGGACCGGGGAACACACGTCTTTCACAAGCAGCTGAGGAACGGCCGGCTGCAACGAGATTAGACAACTTGTTAATTTCAGGGGCTGCGTTCTTTTGCACAACTCCAAGTCTTCCTATGCCATCACTTTGAGAAGCCAACTTCCTTTGCCTTTCCTTCTCTTTTCCTTCCTTCCTTCCTTCCTTCCTTCCTTCCTTCCTTCCTTCCTTCCTTCCTTCCTTCCTTCCTTCCTTCCTTCCCCTTCTTTCTTTCTTTCTTTCTTTCTTTCTTTCTTTCTTTCTTTCTTTCTTTCTTTCTTTCTTTCTTTCCTTCCTTCCTTCCTTCCTTCCTTCCTTCCTTCCTTCCTTCTTCCATTTTCTTTTTTCCCCCTCTTTGTTCTCCTTTCTTTCTTCTTCCTTCCCCTCTTTCCTTCTTTTTCCTTCCTTGCTCTCTACCCCTCTTTCCTTCTTTATCTTTGCCTTTCTTGTTCCCTTCCCTCCTGTCTTTCCTCTTTCCCTTACTCCTTTCCTGTCCCTTCTTAGATGCTCAAAGGGGAAACATTTCTCGATGCCTCCTTGCCTTGTGATCAAATGCCACTTTTGCTAGTAGCTTGTGGCCACGTAAAAGACTGGGAACAAACCAGGGTCAGTTTATCCTGTTTTTGCCTTTAGTGG